>CM077506.1:17733917-18149127 GCA_039654745.1 Houttuynia cordata
AAATCAAAATTCAAAAGCTACAACTTGCACTTACCTCATATTAGCCAAATGAGAGCAATCTCATTTAAACTTTTCTCTATACAAAAATGGATTATTAAGGAAAAGGTTATTATGCGTCCCTGCTCTCGCGCATTGGCATGTGCCCGATTCGATCCAGTGGCATGCGTTATGGTCAGGTTGGGCCTTGTGCGTGTTAATAGAGGGGGCGAGTGATTCAAACCCTCTTGCACAACCTGTATCTCCGATGTTACGAAATCGGCACCTTAGGATTGAAATCTGATAGCTGTGAGGCATCAGGCAACAGCGCATGCTGACGTGTGTGAGCTAAAGCGCATATGAGTGGGACTTACGGAAGTCTTATGGTAAGTTGTGCAGTATTTAGGGCAGTGATAACCCTACAGCAGATTCCTACACATTTTCATACACAGCTGATATGTATGGAAGTGAGTGGGTGAATTGATGTGACCCTATATCAGTTCACCCACTCATTTCTATACACATCAGCTGTGTATGGAAAATGTGTAGGAATCTGCTGTACAAATATCATTTCCCCAGTATTTACCACAGTGGTAAAGCTTCATTTATTGAACATATTCCTCGTCCTTTGCATTGCGATTCGTCAAAAGAATTTACCATTAAGGGGCCGTTTGGGGCGTGATTAAAAGCAAAACATCCAGATGGGATGTTTTGCTACACTGTAGCATCTGGATATTTTATATATCCAGCTGAAACACCTCAGGACGTGTTTCAGTTGGATATAAAAATCCACCTGGATGCTACAGTTTTTATCCAGAATCCAGTCTGGATGTTTTGAAATAATCACGCCCCAAACGGCCCCTAAGAAAGCCAAAAGAACTGTACTTGATGGGTCTTTTTCTTTTTACTATACTTAATGGGTCCTTTTTTTGGCTTCTCAATGGGCCTTTGTTTTTTTGGCTACATTTAATGGGCCTTTTTTAATACATCCTTAATGGGTCTTTGTTTTGGAAAAACTCAAATTTCTCTTGGGGTTTATAGAAAATGTGAGAATGTTGTGAGGAATTGAAGTCCCCTGCTATTGAAGTGCATATTCACCTGATGACTCCAACGAGTTCAGCCTGATGCGGTCAGCTCGACCTAACTGAAGCACTCACAAGTCACAGGTTCAAGGAGCTGAAAAAAGTTTCTTAAGTTAGAAAGACGTTTCTCATGGGCTGACAAGCTTCTTTCCCACAATGTTGGCCATTTTCGGAGAGCATGTAAGTTCTGAGTTCCA
The DNA here is from genome assembly GCA_039654745.1 of Houttuynia cordata. Classification (NCBI taxonomy): domain Eukaryota; kingdom Viridiplantae; phylum Streptophyta; class Magnoliopsida; order Piperales; family Saururaceae; genus Houttuynia; species Houttuynia cordata. The sequence continues at coordinate 17,735,173 of CM077506.1, forward strand.
ACTCACGAAAGGTATTTCGCGTGCATGAATATTGGTTTCTGTAGATATAAAAAGCTTCACCATCTCACTAGTTCCCTCATATCTCCTTAATTGGTTATTACGTGAACTGCGTGATCCATGCGCTGTCTCACTGGATAAATCTTTTGGTTTCATATTGAAAACACTAGCTCTGCGAGTTGGGGTCATGGCCCATGGGTGAACAAAAAGGGGAGTAAATGGTGCAAAGAGAGATGACAATTGACAGCAATTTGGGATTTTTGATATTCTGATGTGACCATGAGACGGCACCGTCGAATCTGGTTAGGAATAAATTGACAATTGACAAAACACAAAGTAATTACTCCAATTATTCAATTCGTAGGAGAGGAATACGTAACAGGTACGGCGTGGTTGATGGGATTGGGGCCCCCCGCATGGGAGAAACAAGGAATCACAATGGGCGGTCGAGCCTCCGGCTACCCCTCCGATATCTACCCCGCCGCTCCGTATCCCCACTGCTCTTGTCTACTAAATCTTTCCTTTTCCATGTCTCTCGTTTAGCTCTAGCTGGATTCCTCGACTGTCTTTTAATTAGACCCATCTATCTGCACCACCCCTTCACCTTCTTCCCTAGCATGTTGAGTGTAGAAGAGCGTTTAACCATACATTGATTCACATTGAATTGTATTATCGCAAGTCATAACCAAGATACGTTATTGCCCCATAAATGACATAAAGGAAGTGAAGGCTCTCTGTATGTGTCAGGCTGTATTAGCTGTTATGTTTGCTTGGTTTATTTTTTGGGGGGTATTCGGATGTTATACGTTTGCAGGCGAACATTAATTGGGATTTGTTTGAGTTGAAGAAGATTGCCGTATACCAGAGGAAACATAAAGAAGAGCAATGGTGTCACAGATGATGAACAGGGCCGCATTGAAGTGGCCTCACGTCTCAAAGTAAATATGACCCTGATCCTCTTTTATGTGAAGAGCAACAGTACATTAACATTGATCTCCTCTACTACCACTCTGTACGCTTGCCAAGTTGCAATTGAATATTGATATTATGGAAAATAAGAATGGAAAAGCAGCTGTATAAAACTGTACTATAAAGATGACCATTGTTCAGAACTTCGATTTTCAACACTTCTCCTGATGGAAAAGAGGCAAAAGTCAAAGCAAGAGGCGCAAGCCGCGCAACTTATAGAATTGTTTGATGGAAAACAAATGCATTGAATATTGGCGCAAGTGAGATCTGACTCTGTTGCAATAGGCTGGTCCGTTTGGAAAGCGAAGGTGGCCACTCGGTGGCACAAACATTAAATCCCTTTTCATGTTTCTACATAGCTGGAAGAGAACCCTTCTTTGCTCCCATTTCCTGTACAATCACATGGTTTACAACAACACACATTACTGCTTATATTACTTGAACATTGGAAATACAGAAAGAAAACAACAAAATATGCTTTGTTTGCCAAACTCTAATCCTAAAGGATCTACGTCGTATATCCTTCCATTCTTTCCCTTGTTGTTTCCTCTGGAGCCGTCTAGCCTGGAGAATACAAAAGCATGAACCTCCGGCAAAGAAAGAAAAAGAAGAAATGCGTGTAAAGTTAGTTAGGTCCTTTCTTTTGCACACCATACAAAACAACGAACAAAAACAATAGATGTATAAAAAACAAAACAATAGAAAAACATACGTCATTGTGACTAAACAATCCCAATGTGTGCATGTGTCATCGGCAACTTCACATGTGCTAGCAGACCATCCAACTACACAATGCACTAGGGAAGCACTCATATTTGGATCCCCTTTCATCATGTGGATGCACCATCTTCAACTTCTGGTACAAATTCATGCAAAGAACTAGGCATCTAATGATATCTTTATTGCAAAGACCCAGGGGCACTCGTGCAGACCAGAGTCATACGACTGTGCTCTCTGCTGAGCCACGCTGCCTTACCAACCACGAAAGGTACCTGTACCACTGCTCTCTCTCCTTTTTTTCTTTTGATTTTGACAAGATACCAGTATTGGTACCTTGTAGATCACAAGATAGTGAAGTTCTCTGAGAACCGGGTCCCTTGAGTGGTGACAGCGAAATGCTAATTGGTGCATTTGGGAATACAATCTGGGTAGCTCAAATCTAACTAAAACGAGTTACCAGATACACTAGAGGCTATGAAAAGCTAAACCATAGCCAGCCAATATACTCCCTCTGTACTCCATTATCAAAATAACCTGATTTTAGTTTCTTTTTATTTTCTAATCTACAGCCGTATCTCATATAAACTTGTATCTAATACTTGAGAAAACTGACCACAAATAACAAGAAGTGGAGGAGGAAAGGGGAAGACAGGGGTGGGCTTGTAGTGGTGGTGGAGTTGGACTTGTCAAAGACACCACACCACTAGAGGAGCGGAGCCCAAAACGCTCTTTAAAAGGACAGGCCTTCTATATCTTCCCCCGCCCCCGCCCGCAATCACTGTATAAAGCGTCTCATTCTGACCTCTCCAATCTCCTCTCCTTTCTCTTCTCTCTTCTCCTCAGGAAAACCGCCATCTTTTTTTATCTTATCTGTCGTTTTTGGTTCCTTCACAAGTACTGTTCCATCCTTGCTCGATTGGGCATTAAAAAAGATCAAATCTTGACGGGCTTTTAGTTGTCATTGGCTGTCTCCAGGCCTTATTGGAGGTTTTTGGATCGGACGGAAGGAGACCCATTTTTCTACTTTCCTTTCTGGGGGGGGGGGGGGGGGATTCTCTGGGGTTGGTGGGGAGAAGGGTAGACTCGAAAAAGCAAGAGATTTATTCATTTTTTTGGCACAGATTTGTAGTTTTGATCATCTTTGGATCTTTTGTTGTGCATGAGATGCTGTTGGGTTTCGGTTGGGATGTTGGGTTCATTTTTTTAGATTGTAAAAGATAAATCTTTTTGCCTTTCGCTGGAGGAGGGTGGTGCGCACTGCTTACACGAGGGATCTTCGCAACCCATTTGCTTTTTTGGTATTAGTCTCTGTTCATTAGTCTCTATTTTTTTATATAATTCATTAGTCTATTTTTTATCTGGATCTGTTTTGTTTTCAGATTAATATATTGTGGGCATCATCGTCTTGTGTCTCTGAGATGTGGTTGGAATACCTGCTTTTACATCGTTTAATCGTTGTGTCGAAATATTAATGTTTCATATGGTTGAATCGCGTATTGTTGTTTTCGTACTTCCTGTTCTATCTTATATGCGCTTGTATGGTTTTCTGTTCATGTAAGTTAGCGAGTTACAGATAATTAAATATCTTATTTTGTCTCCTGACCGATTCTTTAGCGTGTTTGAATTTTTCTATTGTACGCATCAAATGGTTCAATTTCTGCAATTCTGGTGTCAACTTGTTCATAAATATTGACGCATCTTTTCCTATTCTTTTAAATTTTTTGGCTCGGTACTGTCTTTTCATTTAAATTTGGCCAAGTAAGGTTCTTTTTCCTCGAAGAAATTTTGAGCATACCCATTCTGCTATAACTGCAATTAATCTGGTGCCCTGGGGTTTCTTAATAGATATGTTTTCAGTCACTAAATAAAGCTTCTGAGCTTTTTGTTTGTTTGCCTTTAGATTTCGTATTCCATTCTTTTGAAGTTTGGTGTTGGAAAATGGAGGGTGAAACTTCATGGTTTGACCATCATTCAGAATATTTGGCCAAAGATGTTGAAGAGCTTGATGCATTCCCCGATATGACAGAGGAGACCGACAATGCAGTTTCCATGGATATTATATTGCCTGATGAGCTTCTTGAGCGAATACTTGCTTATTTGCCTATTGCGAGCATTTTTAGAGCTGGATCTGTGTGTAAGAGGTGGAATGAAATTGTGACTTCAGAAAGGTTCTTGTGGAGTTTGTCCCATGTATTAGGACGGAAACCATGGTACTTTATGTTCACTAGCAGTGATGACCCTGGAGGATATGCTTATGATCCAATCCTTCGTAAATGGTATAGCTTTGACCTTCCTTGTATCCAGGCATCAAATTGGTTTATTGCTTCTTCACGTGGGCTAGTTTGTTTCATGGATAGCTACAGTCGGAGTCAACTCTATGTTTGCAACCCCATTACAAAGATTTGGAAGAGACTGGAGGATCCGCCAGGACTTAAGTTCTCTGATTATAGTGCACTTGCAATGTCTGTAGATCGTAAATCTCGTGAATACAGTGTTGTTGTTGCTAAATCAAAACAAGTCCCTGATGATTTCTTGCAATGGGATGTTTCAATCAATGTTTATGACTCAGAAACAATGTCTTGGGTGACTTCCAAAACAGAGGTCTTGACTGGATGGAGGGGAGGTGATGAAAGTGTGATCTGCAATGGAATTTTTTACTTCTTAGTTTACTCAACTGGGGTTGTTGGTGGATCTGAAAATCGTCACAGATTGATAATGTATGATCTTTCAAGGATATCTTCTCATATTTCTTTAATGCGAACTTGTATTTCAGTGCCATGTGCTCTTACATGTGGCAGGCTGATGAATTTGAATGATGAACTTGTGATGGTTGGCGGAATTGGGAAGCCAGACCGGCCAGACATAATAAAAGGAATTGGCATATGGAAGCTTTACAAAAATGAGTGGCAAGATATTGCGAGAATGCCTCACAAGTGTTTTCAAGGTTTTGGAGAGTTTGATGATGTTTTTGCAAGTAGCGGAACTGATGACTTGATTTGTATTCAGAGCTATGGTTCTCCAGCTTTACTTGTTTTTGACATGAATCAGAAGCAATGGAAGTGGTCTCAGAAATGCCCTGTCACAAAAAGGTTTCCTCTGCAGCTTTTCACAGGTTTTAGCTTTGAACCAAGGCTTGAGGTATCTCCATAGTTCAGGGTTACATCTCAAACTTCCTTTTTTGTCTTCAATGACGCCGGAAACTTTGTGAATTGTGAAAGACGGGCATGCTTTCAAATGTATTTCGATATTCCATCCAAATTGGCATTTTATAAAAAAAAATTGACTGCAGCTTGCGAGCTAGTATCAATCTTCATTTCATATTTGCCCAAGTTTTTGACAGGTTTTGTTTCTTTTTTAGATTTTATCTTTCCTTCTCATAGCCTGTATTTTGGCATTGAACAAATAGAAATCAGAAGCCCGCAGGTATATTTCTAAATAGAGGCCGAAGTGGGTAATAGATAAAGACTGTCTTACTCATTCTGCTCCTTAATTCCTAGAATGTCCGGGTGAGAGCGCTTAAGAGATTGCACCTTTCTATGGGACTTTTCTCTTGACTAAACTTTTATTAATGTTGATATCTTGAAATCGAGATCCAAGTTGTTGAGAAACCATTTATGAGGTGGACGTATTACTTGTTTGATGCATGACAATGGCGGTTGTCTTAAGGAATTACTTCTCTGTTACAAGCTGTCGGCCTTGATTGTGTTCCAATATAGCTTTGAATGACCAAATTCCATATTCCTCAGTGCTTCATTTGCCTCCACTAGAAAAGTGAAAATTAATTGTTGAGAGTGATAACCGGTTAACTGCATATCTATTGCCCTTGTGGGGACATCGGAAGTGGCCCATAGCAGAAAGTGTTTAAATTAACCAAAAGTTGGAAGAATGGCTACTTAACTCGGCAGGAATGTTTGACCCGCCTTCCATTGGATCGTCTGTAATCTTTCGGGATAGAGCACTCTGTTATTATGAAACGAACTTACGGATATCCACTTTATTCGGCAAAAGCTTATCATCTAAATCGGATGGGCGTCTTTTCCTCCTGTGTTTTTGTTTCCTACATACTTATTGTTGTCATGTTATCCAATAAGAGTAAGGTCGGGCCTTGATGTAAGATGCTGTTTTTCATTTTCTTGGTATATATAAATGTAAGAATGCTGTTCCTGTATAGGCCTTTACATGTTAGTTGTCTTAAAAGATTTGGAGCGACGGTATTTTTTTGAAGCCTCTCTAGTGCTCGTCTTCCATGAACATGATATGTCAATCGTGATTTGTTGCCACAATGTGAATCCTGATTATTTTTTTGTCGAAGCTGATGGTGACTGACAAAACTGGGCTTGTTGACAAAACCTAGTACAGCTTTTGTGGCTTCCAAAAATCTCCTTAGCTTTCATGCAAAAGGTTTGGAATTTGGCATCTTGCTGCGTCCAAAGTCAAAAGAAGTTGGGCCTGACGAGATGGCGTTTGGGCAACTTTTTCCACCAAAAGCAATGAAAAAACGAGCATTATGAAACATGCATTGTCTAATACTATGTTGAATTCTAGTTCTGGAGAGATGTATAAAAATTATCTGATGTAGGAATAATTAGTTTTACGAGTTTTAATGAGTTTTATGCATAAAAAAGGAATAATGAGTTTTTCCTTTTCATAAAAAAAGAAAGAAAGATGGCACCAAGACAGGACTACCTCCTTCAAGGAATGAGGTGAGAATCCTATAAGTGTAGCTGAATTTACCTTAATTCCTTTTGGTATGTGACCACTGAACTGTGAGAAAATAAACCCTGGAGTCAATTTCTGCCTACAGCTACGAGCACTAGCGACCTCTAAATTGCATTGCACAAGATGATGAATATATGCCGTTCACCAAATCCATACACCCGTGTTATTGCTGAACAGTAAAAGTGGACTTACATAGCCTTCTTTTTCAGTGTCCAACAAAACCTTGCCACCTAACAGGTGAATGGTTTTGGCGTACAGATTTGTTCACTATCATTTTTCCATTCCTTAATTTACATGATAATTACGTTGAAACAGCTGATGATAAACTTCTTAACCTCTTTATTAATACTGGATAGGGTTGCCCATATTATCAAAACATTGAGCAACGATGGCGGTTTCAATCAATCAGAATTAACTTTGAATCTGTTAGAAGTTTATATGAAAAAACTTTGAATCTGTTGGGAACTTGAGTTTGAACTTCTTTTCATACAATGCCTACCCTAGTCCTTTTGTCAAACGTTCTATAATGGTCAACATCTCCTTGCATGTGCCATTGAGGAGTTTTCACCCAACACCAAATATGGAGATCAAAATTTTGCGTATAGTCCTTATCAACTTTAAGCACAGTGTGTTGCCTGTTAATCACAAGAATGTAAATGCTATCAACATGGAGTTTTCATTTTATTATTTGAACTTATGAAACTGGTCGTGGTATACTATTAGATACTAATATGTACAATGTGATGCGTGTTATATATGCATTCGATGACTTCGCCTCGCATCTGAAGCATATATGAGAGTCGAAAATTTTAACTGGCTTTTCAAAGCAAGAGACATATTGAAGCTTTTATCATCGTGGGAAAAGAGGGTTCATTTGATTATTTTTTTTGTCAACAAGCGAATGTAGGCATTGAAGCTAGTCTAGTATCGTCCCCACTCCTCAACAGCGCCACCCAAGCTACCATGGCTTGATAACTTTGTGAATGTTATTTTTTCACATATTCTGATTTTGCTCGGGCCTGATGTGTTTGATTTGCCCAGTTGAGCTAAAGTCCATATGCTTGATGTTTAAAATGTAGACATGGTAGCTGGATATAGTTATGTGGAACTAAATGATGAATATACGTTGCCATATTTGCTCAAATTATTCGGATGGCTCTCATATAAGCTGGATCCTGTCAGGATTCAGTGTTCACATTCCATGAGCAGTGGCCATAACATTTTTACTTTTGTTGAACTGATTATCCATTTTGTTTATAGAAATCATCAGCCACAAAAATAGCGATGAGATATCATTTTTGTTCCTGTTCCTAGACAACCAAAGCAGCTCTTCTTGCATTTTATGATTTCAGCCGCTCCCCCAAGTGTCACTCACAACTTTTGTTAATTAATCGAGGCAACAAAGGCTCATACAAAGGGGACCATATGTTGGCGGTCGACCAGTGATGTGATTCATTGCTACAACTGCAACTACTAAGGTAGTGAACACGCATGCACACAAGTCTAGGACCCCCCTCGAGATGTGCATGGATCAAGCTTCGAGCTCAAGTATTGTCCTTATCCACATGAAACTGACAACCATTCCTTATACTAAAACAACTTGTTTTTCAATTAGAAATTATTCGTTTCCCATGAATAAACACATTTTCATCCCCATCAATGATAATTTTAAGGACAGAATGTATTAAGAAAAACGACATTTGATGGGCAGACCATGACGTTCCGTGTATGCATAATGGAACACCTCCCTAATTTGGGTTGGCTGAATTTGGCTTCTACAGGTTTTAATTTGTCCAATGCATAAATGAGGCCAGATTTTTCGTTTTTGTGTCCCTTGCTGCTTTTTTTCATAGACACATAAAAAGCAAATTACAACTTAAAAGCTATAGAGAATAATTGACCGTTCCTATCTAACTCCGAACAATCTCTATCGTGTCCCTTGCTGCTTCGTCTTTCTTTTGTACACATCTTTTTTCTGTAGCGCATTGTGGTATGCAGAGAGAGAGAGAGAGTGTAAAACTTACCAATCGAGTAGAGGATATTAAAAAATTTACCAATCAGCTAGTACAATGTCATATTCTATGTTAGGAAAAGTTTAAATATTTTCTCCTGCTGTAAATAATCTTCAGCCGTCAAATTTGATCTGATGGTGCCAAGGGTGGTGGTGGTTCACTCTCACCTGCCACTGATTTAATACCCGCCGTCAAGTTAAAATCTGACAGCTTGAGATGACTCGGCTCATGCAAGTTACATAAGACCTGTCTCATATACACCAATCATACTATCGAGTCTGATATTTAGTAATATCATAAATTTAAAATGACCAATCAGGTAGAAACCTTCTTTGTATTTGCTGTAGAACACCGGTATTCCCACCCCACTAAAAAGTTGTGTACCCCGTTAATAAATAATCCCACTGAAATTTGAGTGTAGATTTACTGAAATCTTAATAAGGTAATTTACTAATGAGGTACCCATACTACTGTTAATTGTGACAACAAAATATATGCACCAAAATGATATTATTCTTTAATTATTCTCTAGTGTGGCAAGAGTCTTAGCTCGGGGCTTTTATTAATCTCAATAAAATTAGGGAAGGGTTTACATGAGATCGTTCTCATATAAGGAGCATGAGGCCAATCTTTATAGCCGTTGGATTCCGATCGGAGGATGGATATTAAATCAGTGGGTAGGTGAGTGTGTCACATCAGGGAGTGAGTGAGATCATTATGGCTATTTGTAGCCGTTAGATCAAGATCCAAGGGCTATGATTTAAAGTGGCCTCATATAAGCTATACGAGAGCGATCTCATTTAAACTTTTACCATAAAATTAACCAATTATTATGTGACCGTAAAAATGACCGGATGGAGTACTAAAAAATCAGATATCCACAGCACACGTACGGCCAGATATCTATGAAGAAAATCATACATAGTTATTTTTCCGTTCACTTTAATTACTTACCTTAATCTCCTCCACCTGCCTCTCTTCTTCTGACATCGGAAATTCAGAGGTGGAATGAGCTCCCTTCCAGCAAGAAAATGACAGAAATTCCATCGCTCCACAGTTGCACTATTCCTCATCAAAACCAAAGGCAAGGCCTTTCAAAGCTAAAATCCAGCAAGAACCCAAAAACGGAAGAGAAGACACGGATCTCTGGGACGAGGGGACGGCGATGTGTTTGCTGAGTCCATGGAGGTCGGCGCAAAAGATGGGAGCTTTGCTCCTACTCCGGCTCCACCAGAAGGGGGGCATGGGCATGAGTTTCTAGGCATAAAGTTGAAGCGTGGAATTTTGGGGCGGAAAAGGGTGGGGGGCCCATGCACTCCAGTCCCCACATGGAGGCTGGAAGAGCTGCGGGGTGGGGTGCACGATAGCGGCCATAAAGGTGGGGAAGTCGGACCTCCCTGCGCAGCTGCTGCTGCTGCTTCTCGTGTTGGACCTTCTGCCAGGAAGCTCGCGGCGAGTCTCTGGGAGTTTGAGCGCCGGGTTCCTGCTAGGATGAGTCGGGCAGTGAGGGGGCGGCAGCACAGGGAGAAGGCTCTTCTTGTGGATGACGATCTGGCTTCTCATTGCCCGCCTGATCAGGTGAGGGAAAGTTGGCCCCTTTTGATTTTTAAGCTTTGTGTTGAAATCTGTGTCCTTGGTTTTGGGGTTTTGGGTGTTTGAATTGGTTATTGCTTCGAAGAAGCAATTTTTGGCATTTAAGCGTCCTGTTGTGAATAATTTGGTAGTTGACCGGGACTATTTGCACTGATAGATGAGCATTTGCTCTTGTTCAGAACTAATTGTAGACGACTCGGAAGATGGAGACTTGATTCTGAGATTATAATGCTTCTATTTAGAATGTCTATTGTGGGTTTTGGAATTTCTGACGAACAGCTACTGTGATCAATAGCTATCCTGATGGCAATGTTGCTTTGTATATGTAGTGTTGTGATTGAACTCATCCTTGATTGTCTCTTTTGTTTGTTTTGCTTGTTGACTGATATTCAGGTCTGCATGGTCATGGATCTAGCTGCTTAGCATTCAAGAGTTTTGCTTTCCGCTTATTGTCTTACTTTATCCCTTAGGATATTGTTCGGGGTAAAATCATTAGTTGTAGCACTAGTTCAGGAAGAGGACAATGTGTTTTCCCTCTTTTCCTTTGTTCTTTTATTTGGGGTGTTGGTGTGTGTGAGCGTGGGTGGGCAGGAAGGTCTTAGGATGCCTCCTGCTCTGATATGTATAGAAATGAAGACGCGAAAGTTCATTGTCTTTTGTTAATGTATTACTGGCAATTAATCAATTTGTTTCAAAATTCCTTCATTTGTTTTGCATGGAATTTTGTATTGTTATTCAAAACAGCTCATTCCATACCTGAAGCATCAGTCTTTTTTCTCTCATTTTGTATTGTCTTAACCATCATCATATGTATTCAAGTTTTTTTTAGAGGTATGCCTACCTGCACGGGTCAGACAGTGTGTGCACAGTAGTGGTGTGAGCCGTCAGATTTTTCATATGATGGATTTAACCCATATTCCTTCCTCAACCCTTACTCCCTCATTCCCATCCACCACCACCACCAAAGCCTCAAATGTGCGTGCTACGCCTGTGAACACCATCAACAGATTGGGTGGGGATAGTATTCAATGCCTGTTGCTAAGTCGTGTTCTGTGTGTGGGTGACAGTGCAGTAATAACTGCTTCACACAAGCCCGCTATGGGCAGCAGAGTGGCAACATCTCTTCTTGTTAGTTTATTTATTTTCCCCTAACGATATTATTATCCTTCTCCTCTAGCTGTTTTGATGTTAGATATTTCACTTTTATTAATTTTCCCTTCTTGTCAATCTCAGCCTCAAAGTGCAGGTAGCTTGAGAAGGCATGTAGCAGCATCATTAATGCAACATCATAGGGTAATGGAGAAGAATGCTCGTGCTCTGCAGTCGGTATCCCCAGCCACCTATAGTAGCTCAATGGAGGTAATGCAGGTTTCATCTTCGTAGTGTGTATGGATGTGTTGTTTGTTGCAAATCTTTTTACATTATACCTTTTAGTTTGGGTTCCTTTGTATTACCACACAGACAAGCTTAATCAGTGGTGGAGCGTTAGCTGTGATGGCTAATTGAGATTGTACATACTTTTGCTTAATTCATGACACGAGAATTGAAGGCAAATAATCCTAGTTTCATTTAACTATTGACTCAATCCTTCCAGATTGCTGCTTACAACCCACCTCTCACACCAACTAGTTCTTTGGACTTTAGAGGGCGGCTTGATGAGACTGGATACAACATTAAAACTTCAACGGAGCTGTTAAAAGTACTGAACAGAATTTGGAGCCTTGAAGAGCAACATGCCTCTAATACTGCATTGGTGAGGGCACTTAAGATGGAATTGGGTCATGCTCGATCACGGATCCAGGAACTGATGCAAAAGCAGCGATCTGACCACCAAGAAATTGATGATTTGATGAAGCAACTCATGGAGGACAAGCTCGTTAAAAAGACAAAGCAGCAGGAGAAAATAAAGGCTGCAGTTCAATCTGTAAGAGATGAACTTGAAGATGAAAAGAAACTGAGAAGACGTTCAGAGAGTTTGCATAGAAAATTAGCGAAGGAGCTGTTTGAGGTCAAAGCTGCATTTTCGAAAGCTTTGAAAGAGCTTGAAAAGGAGAGGAAGAGTCGTATTTTGCTAGAAGAGTTGTGCGATGAATTTGCAAAGGGGATGGGAATTTATGAACAGGAGATACGTTCTATGAGACACAAATATGAGAAAGAACATGGTGGCCAAGATGATGATAAACTAATACTTCACATCTCTGAAGCGTGGCTGGATGAGAGGGAGCAGATGAAGCATGCAGAGGCTTTGTCCAATCGGGAGGAAAAGGATACAGCTGTTGACAGGTTAAAACGTGAGATTGAGACATTCCTTAAAGTTAAAAGGGGTATTGCCTTCGTGAATGATATCCCACATGCCAAAGATTCAAAAAGAGGGAGTTCCTTGCATCGGTATTCTCTTGAATCCGTTCACTTAAATGGAGCTGTTAGTGCACCTCAAGATGCTGGAGATGATGACTCCATGGCCAGTAATTTTCACTATCTAGAACTAAACAAAATTTGTGAGGCCAAGGAAGTAAATGGACACGATAGATCTAATGGAGAAATTGAGAAGGGTGGTGAAGATTTAGAAGAATTGGCTAAATCTAAGATGGTGGGTTCACGGGAAAAAATGAAGAGTCGTAGTTCATTACAAGTACAAGTTGAGGAAGAGATAGAGGGTCCTAAGTCGTGTGATCCAGACACCATAGCTAACACTGGAGAAAGAACGACATCTGAAACTGTGGAAGCTGGTGAGGGCAAGAAGAATAAACGTGATCGAATGCTAGGATGGACACACGAGATTAATGACTTAGCTGGACCAAATGTATCCTCTTCTTGTGAAGTGAAGGCTCATCCTGAAAATGATCGGAAGGACGGTGCAGGTAGTCACTTGTCTAAGCGGGGGAACCCTGTCACGGTTTCTGGAGATGGTTTTACTGGTACTTCTTTTGGTCTACCTAGCCCAGTGCAGCAGTGGAATCTGCGACACACTTCTCCTGATATCATTGAGAGATCTGAATGTTCTACAAAGGGGGCGAGGGGAATGAGGGAAAACACTTTAAAGGCGAAGCTGCTTGAAGCAAGGTTAGAGGGACAGAATGCTAGACTAAGGGGTTCAAGAGTTAAATAGGTGGTGCAGCACCCACTCGCGGTTGTTAAGTACTTCCTATCAAGTCATGTTTTTGTGCATAGCTGCTGAGGTATTGTTGTAAAATTAGAAACGTTACGTTTATTTCTTCGTGACTTATCCCATTTTTGTCCATGTTCATCTTATTCTTGGAGCATTTGCCACACCGTGTATAAGGAAACTTATGAAATTTTTCAATTTTCTACAATATGTTCGAGTTGTATTTCTTCTGTTTCCGGTATCACTGTTAAGTTTTGCTCTTGAAGTGAGTAATGCGTGGAAGATTTAAAGAGAAATAAGTATGGCGAGGTACTTCATGCAATGGAAGGTGTGGAGCTAATCAACATAAGTTGGGGAAGTAGCGACCCGGTTGTGGCAAGTTCGTCTTTGGATAACTTGATTGGGCAATTTGAGAATACACTCAATGAAACGCGGTAAAGTATCTTCGCCGAAAAATGGTTCTTAAGGAACTCAAAGAAGGTGCTTCTCCCTTTTTTGGCAAATGCAAACTTGAGGTTCCCAGTGAAGAACCATGTAATTCTTAATGAAGCACTGAGTTTGTTCGAGTAGTCGCCAACACGCCCATGATGAACCAAATTGGTTCAATTTGGCACTTGTACATATGTTTTCACCTGTAGAAGTCTTATAGGGATGGTGCCATTGCTTAAAGAGACGTGGTGCATCTAGGGAGTGGGGAGAGGAAGGCTCGGAGCATTGCTTGCGTTTCTTCAGCAACGTCCAGTATTTGGACGTGATATTCCATGGCTACTTTCAGATGGGTGCTTCAACTCCACAAGGACGTTCCCAAAGCTGCTCGTTTCTACTCGGAGGGTTTGGGACTTGGCGTCAATGTCTGCACTCTCAGATGGGCCGAGCTTCAGTCCGGGACCCTCAAACTTGCCCTCATGCAGTCAAGCAGGTAGATTTAGTTTAGCATCCATCTGAGACCGGGCGTGTGACATGATCCAATCAGTGCTTTTCGTGCATCTGAGCATTGCCTTCTTGTGCTTCAACTCTCTAATTGTTGTCATAATTGTATTCTCTTCATTCATTGCATGCTAATTGTTCGCCGAAATGCCGATGAGGGAAAATATATAAAACTTGAGACTACAATTGAAGTCCCACTGTTAGGCGCATTGTCGTATTTGTTGTTGTTCAATTGTTCTAGTGAGAGAGGTTGGTCTCTGTATACTATCATGGTGATGAGGTTAGCTTATAAAAATGGTCTTTTGTTTTTTTCAGTGACATTGCCACTCAGAAGGGCTACTCTTCCATGCTCTCCTTCACCGTGCCGGACATTAACAGCACGGTGACCAAGCTGATGGCATTAGGAGCTGAGCTTGATGGTTCCATCAAATATGAGATACATGGAAAGGTAGCTCCCTCCAATGGGAAGATCATAGCTTGTATCACCTCAATCCTACATGTTCTTCCTTTGCATTAATGGTTGATGGCCTCCAATCTGTTCTTGCAGGTAGCAGCTTTGCGCTGCCCGGATGGCCACGTCTTGGGCCTATATGAACCTGTTTGACAAATTCATGACAGTTTACTGTTGATTCGGCTTCAGAGGGATTTAATTTGTGAGCAAATAAGCTTCTTTGAGGAGATGATTTTGGTTCGCTCTTGAGCCGGTGACTCTGTTAAAATGAAGCATAGGCGATAACCCTTCATGCATCTCAGAGTGCATGAAATCCAGACGACTAATGAAGGCAGGCCAGTGATTTTCAGTTGGTGAAGCACATTCCTTCCCGAGGTAGACGATGGATTGCTTGGCGTGTGTTCAGTTTTGTACTTACGAATTATCTTTGGCTGAGCCTGTTGCTTTCTTTGTTATTTTGGTAAAAGAAAAAACCCGTCTACTAAGCATCCCGTTTATATGAGCCGGAGCTCATGCGCGCCTGCATGAGCTGCTATGATCTGGGCCAATCTCGCGGCTGGCTAATACAGGGGCAGACATATTTGAATTACTGCCTGCCCTGTGCGCCATCGAATCTCCATCCGACAGCCCAGATTGTATCAGCTTACGCCAATGCACCAGGGATCTTAGTAACTTTTTCTATCTGGTAAATGTGACGAAACGACACGAGCAGCCCCCGTATGTTAGCGAACAAGCAGCTGTGGAGGCCACCAGATAGCTAAGGTACAACACAACTGATAGGCGCACTACAAACCAAACACGAACATTGCAAAGTCCCAAAACCCACCATAACACAGAGCTTTCACGTTTCAAACCAGTTGCTCAAATTCTTGTTAGTTCTGCTGTTCTAGTACTTCTTGTGCGCATGGTCTTCCTAATTTGATTTGGAATTTTGTAGTCGTATGAGTATTATGCACCCACTATAATATCCTCATGTTATGCAAGGTGGGAAAAGGATGAAGCACACAAGGATGAAAAAACTCGTAAGGGAGTTAAAATACTTTTGACTCACATTTTAAACTTATTTAAGCTACATGGAATTTCACTTTATACGCAATTCAACATATGCAAGTTCCTGGGTACAAGTGCAACATGGGTCTTCATATACAGCAAGCCAGAGACCTCATGTGGAGGAAATGACTCAAACATGGCTCTTGATGGAAGAGCTGTAACCATCTTGATCATCGTAGTATTTGGACCACAGCATCACGCCTCCATACTTGTCCGACCCCTTTATCGCAGGGAGAACTTGTGACGTCAGGTCATTTGCAGGAATGAATCCGCTCCCAGCTGCGGTAGGCGCCGCTGGAAGGCCGAGGAAGATCTTGGTAGCCAGAATGGCGGAGGTCCACTGCTTCCAAGCATCTTCAAGGCTGCTGATATCCCCTGAGTTGTATTGGCATGGAGGGTTGTTATAGAACTGGACCCAGACGTAGTCGAACAGGCCAGTCTCCAGGGCCCCACCGACCCATGCATCCGGGAAGGGGCATTGTGGTGCAGCCGTCAGGTACACCTTCTTTCCCTTCTTGCTATAGCCGGAGAGGTACCTAGCCAGGTCGTCCCAGTGCTGATTGGTGCCACCCTCGATGTCAAAATCAATGCCGTCGAGGACGGCGTCGCCGAGCGGGCGGGAGGACGAGCTACCACCCAAGAAGTTGTTCCACAGGTAGGTGGCCACTTGCCTAGCATCAGCGGACGAGGTGAGGTAGTAGCTGCCTGCACCACCGCCAATTGAGAGCATCACCTTAATGCCACGCCGCTGGCATGACCGGATGTCGTCGCTCAGGCCAGTACAACCGTTGCTGTACGGGTCACAGTGGCCTGCGAGGTTGATCATAGGGGTTTGGCCATTGCCAAAGGTCGGGAGGAAGGCTATGTTCACAAATGCATAGTTGCCCGTGGCACAGGTTTCAGCTAAGGTGCCCTCATTTCCATTCTGGCCCCAGTAGATGGCAATTCCTCCTCCATAAGAACCCCCAATCAAAGCAAACAACACAAGTGAGAGGGAGATTGAGGATTGGCTTGCCATGGTTTTCAATCGAATTGATTTCTAGTAGTAGAAAGAAATATTGTACGACTCGCTTGCTTGCATGGAACTGCTGGTGCACCGAGTTCCTTTTATAGGAAAGGGGTGGCCCCTACTAGATCATGACCACTCCGGAGTTAGCTTGTGGCAACATCTAATTGTGCTTGGCTGGTTATAACAGTTGGCCCCTCCATCGGACAGTGATTCGCAATATCAAATTTTCAACTTCGAAAGATTGTAATTGGCGTGAACGGCATCTTAGATTAGAAAAGACAATTATGCAGCTCTTTTCAACCTTCATAATGCATTGTCTTTACCTCCTAATTAACTCAATGTCATTGCTGTAATGTAATGGACAGTGATTCGCAATATCAACTTTGAAGATTGTAAATTATCAACAAAAAAAAACTTTGAAGATTGTAATTGGCGTGAACGGCATCTTAGATTGCAAAAGACAATTATGCAGCTATTTTTAGCCTTTAATATTCGTAAGGCATTGTCTTTAGCTCCTAAGCTCTTAGCTCATTTACATTGCTTTAATATCCTTAATAATAGTCATATGTAGACGTCTAGTAGAACTCTGTCTTCTTAAGGCCTAATGACCTTGATTAAAGAAACAGATAATTGTCTTTTTGTCAGTACTCGTAGTTTACAAAAGAACAGCATGCTGATTTTGTGCATGGAAGTTTATCAGAAAAGGGCAATATCGACTAGATCTCGATAAGTTTAAAACAATATTTTGGAATAAGATAACAGTTTTTTAAGATGGCATATCGTAGTATAAAGTAAACACTGACCACTAAGATGCAACCATCATAAATAAACATGATTACATGTTATGTAAAAACAAAATAGTGGCGAAATGGAGTAATTGATCGAATAAGGAACCACATAATCCCAAAGGCACGGTCTAGGCAATCCCCTACATTAAAATCGGAACCCCTCCAATGTAAATGAGCAGATAAAGTGCTCCTCTAATCTAAACATCAACTATTCAAATATGACTTGCAAATGTGAATGCCCGGAACAACTTGTGAACTCCTGTCCCTTGTGCGCATGTTGGCATTAGTTGGAATGCCCCTTAAGATTAAGTGAACGACTCTGACATTCCCACATAAGATTCACACCCCTTCGGAACCAAGTCACCTATTCCTCTACCCAACCTAGTAATCTCACAAAAACCTTCTAAAGACCGGATTTTAGTACACTTATTAACAACGGACCAAAGGCAACAGACATTCATGTGGTTGCACTTTTTTTTGCTCGGTAAATATTGGGAAGCGATGCCCCCTTTCCATTAAGCACTAACAGGAAAATTAGTAGATGTAGTCGAAGCTAAGAAACAAGAATTACATATGCCATTCGGCTTTAAGAAGAGAATTCATCTAGAACTTTTCCCTAAAGGGAGTGGTTGCACTTTTTGTTTGGAATAAAATGTGCGTAGCAAACCCATTAGGAATGTGTTTAAACAAGTAGGTTCCACCGGTCACCAATTATGAAGAAAGAGCAGCATGATTCTTTTGGTATTCCCGCATAAATTGTATCTATACCAAGTGGCTTAGCTGCTCCGAGCTAAAATAGACTGCTGACACTAAGCTGAACCTGACTTTAAACTTTATAGGGTAATGTAGCAAACTTTACTCAAATGTGTAATCCTCAAAATTTATCTATAATTCTAATAAACACCTAAGCCTCCATTATGCTTATGTTACACCGATATAATAGGTGGTGCGACGGGCATTTTCCAAAACTTAATGGAAAACTGATTTTCCTGTATACCGATACAGTTTGTTACAGGTGCAAAGCCCCATAATGAGAGAAATCACCAAAGTCTAGGTCAAAATTATCAGAGGTATAAAACTTACTAGTCACAGGCTTAGCTTATTACAAGGTTGACAACTTTGCATTAGAGAAAAACGTTGTTCTCCAACCTTGTTCAATCCTCTTCGATAATAACCACACGCAACAATCAACCGAAAAGAGATCTTAAACTTAAGGAGTCAAATTGCAATGCTGTTCAAGCACACATGTAGGTGTAAAGTTCGAACGTCGGCATCCCAAATCAGATTCACGAGGCACCCAAACACAGCCTCCCATGTGTAAAAAACGTGTGAAAATGTAAGTTATTAAGACATTAAAAATTTATTCACGTCCAATTTCTGTTGTTTTTCTTTTACCTTAAGGGTTTGATCAGGTACTCACATGCTTCACAGCGAAGAGTTCTACAACACAACCCTCTGGGTGTTGAAACGTGTAAAAAATGTATTGCTTACTAAGATCTTAGGCCATTATTCCCGCGAGTTAAGTTGTTTTAACTCAAGAAGTCCGAGCCGCCCCAGAGAAAGGTGGGCCTAGTAGGCTTGTACGTGCCCTCAAAAGGGACTTACAGTTGTAACATGGCAGAGATAAAAGAAACCCAATCTTTGTCCCTTTCAGGGTTCTCATCTTACGAATTTACTGGCCATTCACGGTTACCATCGATTAATTTCCGGGACGAGGAGGTTGCCGTACTCCTCCCCTCCCCCAGTTAATCAGCTTTTCCTGCAAGTAGCTCATTGGACTCTGATAGACCACAACTACTTCAGTTATCTTCACCCAGAACACGGCCATGTCCTGCCAATCTTTCCTCGCTATACTTGCACTTCATATGGATCCCAGACAGAGAAGGACCATCCTGATGAACTTTTCTATCATCCCATCATTTAAGGCAGCACCTGGACTTCACAAGAGTACACCCCTGCAACTTTTTTCTAGAGAGAGAGAGAGAAGATAAGATTCATACAGAGGAATTCGTATGAGAACTGGAGAAGCAAGAGCCAAAATAGCACTTGTCATCTCTCGTACACAGGATCTGCCGAGCACAAGCTTAGTTCCACTGGGATTCCAACGCCAAACGAAAGTATCTTCGTGACAACAATGGCCACACTCCGTAACATTACAGGAGTTCTAGGCTTTTGACATGGCCCAACTTTACAAGAACCAAAAAGCGAAAAAAATACCCACCGATAACAAAAAAATAAGCCATGTTCTTGGACGAAGACAGGCTGAAGCTCATACTATCAGAGTTACAACAAAAAAGCGCTCTCAACACGATTAAGGTTCACTTTACAACAAAAAAGCGCTCTCTCAACACGACTAAGGTTCACTTGGAGTTGGGGCATCCGCGTCTGTCCAAGAGCATTAAAAGACCTGCATGCTCAACAAGGAAGAAACTATTTTCAACAAGGGAGATTTTAATATTACAAGAAGCCAGTTCAATGGGGCGGAAATTTGATCACAGCGAAAGAGGTTTGATCGCTTACCCATGAAACATGCGGAGTCTAGGAACTTGGTGTAAGAAATAGCCCCAAGAAGGATATGCGTGCGATCATCTCCTAGAATGCTCGGAATGGAGAAAAGAAGTATGGACAGTAACATTTGTGAACGTTACAACATCAACCAGAAACATTCAAGGCCATCAGTTATGTTCTGCTTAACAATAACACGGGAACAAGCTTGTTTCTATCGGATAGAACATTATATCAATGATTCCTTCAAAATGAGCCACATATTTTATGTAAATAACACAGCTTCTGCTCACAGAAGAACATCAATATCCAGAATATCCACATTCAACAAAAACACATATTTGTACCCAAAAATTTCCAGCAAACATCTTGCCGATAAATGCCAACTTATAAAAAATGGATAAAAGAAGAGAATACCAATGATCTGCGCAAATTTGATAGACAACACTGATCAATGCTCTAGTCATGATCCTATTTTACAAATGAAAAAGGAGGAAAAGTAACAAAGTAATTCATCACGGGCCATGTTGAATGAGTTCTCCATGTGCTGGATTTGGAGGAACAGCATGAAGAGGGAGCTCCCTTCAGTCCAAGGATAGGTAGAGTAGGATTCAACTCACCTCCCGCTTCATTCACTCATTTACCAAGCTGTAGCATTCGCCACATCTTGCTTGGTATTTGTATGAATGAGTCGCAGTTAATTCAATCCAACAACTACCCATAAGTGGACTGAAGGAAGCTCTCTTATGCCTTCACCCAAAAAGAAGAAAACAAAGAGAGACGCAAAAAAACGCTTCTCACTACTATCAACTAATAATAATTAGAAAGAAAAGTTCGCTAGCAGCATACTCTCAAACGCTAAATTGAATTAGGCTAGCTGGTAACAGTCCACTTCTCATTCCTGTTCAAAAGAAACCTAGCAGATCAAATCAAAGCTGTTCAACCTCCAATATATATATAGAAGTAAATTTTGACGATCAAAATTGGCTCCTATGCTAGAAGATCCTCATAATGAGCAAACCCATCATGTGTATATATTGCATACCAAAATAATAATTGAAAAATTCATTTTTAATCCTCTAAAATTGATGTAAATACTGATGAACAAAACTGATTCCCTTGGTAGAGGATTTTTTAATCATGAGGAAGTCTATAATTGTATATGTATACCAATAACAATAGATAAAACTACTCCCCCCGTTCCTTATTAATAGTTCTATGTAGATTTCCAAAATGAAGTAACTAATATGGAACGGAGGAAGTATTGATGTTAAAGAATAAATTGGAACCCTTCTGAGAAACAAAATGAAGGTATCCATGATGCCATAGAGGAAATAATTTACATGAAAGAAAAGGAAAAAAACGCTTGAGGGCTTCCGAGATCCCTAGCACTACCATGGAAACTAGTGAACAGATCCGAGAAGTATGCTCTTAAATAGCTGAGAGAGGCGCTGAGATTACCTGTTAATAACAACCATATGGGAATTACTTTAGGAAAAAAAAAGAAGGAATTACTCTTTGTTTCAGTATCACGTCTCATCAGTCGTCAGCCTTGCTTGAAACGGGTGGATTCATTTTTGCTTCACTTTATAAGCGCATATGTACTCCAGATAGATCTCCTTCCAACACTCCAACCCTAATTATCTTTTATTAAGGAAAAGATGTGCTTAGCTCTGTTAAAAAATTGCCAGGAGGGAGCTGCACAGCACATTTGAAAGTACACTTGGGATACTTCCGAGCAGCCTTTCTTTTTTAAAAAAATAAAATTCCCACATATGTAATAATATATGTCCAGGCTGAGCCCTAGAGGTGGCATGTTTTCTGAAGAGTGACAAGTAATCGACCTTGTTCAATGCAAATTCGGGGTTTTATGCAGACATGACTTTTCACAAGTTGCTTCTTTTGGGCCCCATGAATTCATCAGTCTATGCCCATGATTTCGTGTACAAGTAAAATATGTAACATGTTTAGCTTTAAAAAGCTGTGATTAACATGTTTAGCTTTAAAAAGATGTGATTATCATGTTTAGCTTTAAAAAGCTGTAATCGGCTACATCAAAAAAAACTGTGATCAGCGATCAGAACAAAGCTAGAAGAATTAGTTGGCAAAAGAACAAAGTATTTTTTTTATATACATGGCAAGATAAAGCTTTTGATGCATGTTGTGTATCAAAGAGAGGGAGAGAACAAAGCTTGTATAAAGTATAATATAAACTACATTATTTCCTTTTTCCAAAAAAATAGCATTATTTCTAAAAACAAAGAAGCTAGTAATTTTTTATACTAAAGGAGCTAGCATAGAATATACTAAAAACACAAACCAATACAGAAAAAGGAGGGATAATACTCGTAGCGAAGGAATGAACAGATGACGTTTTGGCTACAGACTCTCGCTGTCTTGTCGAATAGGAAAGGCTGGCTAAATGGTACACTCTCGCCATGCCTTTGCTTATCACATCATCACCTCAACGTCCAATCACACCTTACCCTTTCTTTGCTTTCCACCACTTTACTCATCGACAGACAAGACACTGCTTAGCCTTAGCCACTGCTCCTCTCTCTTACTTGTGATTTTCTTCCAACTTTGGGAACATGAAATGGTACGGTTGTTGTATCATATACAGTCCATTATTCATAACAAAAACATTACATTAGCTCTTATGATTTTAACTTTGTGATCTCAACATCCTGGTTGGATTACTTTCTGGTCAAGGCAGATGAAGTTTTGACCGTCATTAACTCATTCATCACGGTCAAAACATCATTTGTGTGTTTCTTTTTGGCAAACGTATGAGTTACGAATACATGCAAGAAGGCACGATGAGGATTATAAAAAGAGTTGGTAGGATCTTTTTTTTAGAACGAGTTGGTAGGGTCCTGCATTACATGCATTATCTGGCCAACCTTTACAAATGGGCGAATGGTGTGGCTGTGACAGAGAAACAAGTACCGATGCAGCAATTTTCCAGCTTAGACTAATGTGGATGTCCGATAAGGAACCCTTCAGTCAGTTCAATTCTTTTGAATAACAATTTCTTTTAAACCTTTTATTTTTGTCGTGGTGGGTTGGCAGAATTTATTCACGCAGACCCACATGTTCTTGAATCTGTTCCGTTCAGTGCCGGAGGAGAACGGGGGCTGTTCGATACAAGGTCCCAACTCCCAAGTTTTTGAAAAGAATTAAGAGCCTGTCGAAGACTGGCGGTAAAAAGAGGTTTTTACTACTCTTTACCATTGGAGTGCATATTTTATCAGGAGTCCAATTTCCAAACAATGCAGAATATAAAAGTACACATTAATTTTAAAAAATAAAAAATACATAAAACAAGAACGATAAAAATATTATCTAAACATTTAGTAAGATACAGATACATTACTTCATATCTATAATGCACTGTAAAAAAATAAAGCTCACACATTTTTGTTGGGCACACACACAAATATTTTACATATGACCTGGCGCAAACTTTGAGTTTCCTATATCACTCGGAATCTTTCTCTTTCTCCCATATGACCCGGAATCGGCACCTAGAGTACCAAAAATGCCCTTCTTCTATGTTTTTAAGCCTTTTCTATCCCAAATGCTTCATTATTCCCAAAATTAGTGATTTACGGGAGCATGAAGTTGGGAAAGAAGATATTCCGGCAAAGGTCTGTCCATAATCGCGGTTGAAACCATCGCCGGCGCCGTCTAACTCGGAAAAAAATAAAATTTCATGCCAAAAAACTGTAAAATAGCGGGAAAGACGAAAAAAATATATAATGAAAGGATTTTGATGTAAGATCAGCGGGGAAGCCCTCCCAACAACAAAAATTAAGATCTACATGTAAAAAAATACATATAAAGGCCACTTATTAGTGTTCAACCGCTCATGGACACAAAATAAAAGAATAAAAATAGGCAAAAACGTGAAATACTCGTCGGTGAGCTACAAGTTCAATTTATATATCTTTCTGTGATCCTAATGAGGTAGAAGAGGAAGAAAAATAAGAAAGAAAAAAAAAAGGGCAAAAACAGATAAAAAATGAGTGAGTTATGACATTTTAAAAATTACAACACGACTTGAACTTGAGTCGTGTCATATGCAACACGATTTTTTTGCAATTTTCAAAATGTCATAACTCACTCATTTTTTATCCGTTCTTGCCCATTTTTTTTGTTCTTCTTTATTTTTCTTCCTCTTCCACCTCTTAAAGATATATTAAGCTAAGAAATGAAGAAAAAAGAAGAAAGTAGAAGCTTTACGGCGAAGAGCTTCCACTTTCTTATTTCTTTTAATTTTTTTTTCATTTTCCAGCCAAATATATCTTCATGATGCGGAAGAGGAGGAAAAATAAAGAAGAACGCAAAAAAATGGGCGAAAACGGATAAAAAATAAGCGAGTTATGACATTTTGAAAATTACAAAAAATTCACGTTGCATATGACACGACTCAATGTCAAGTCGTGTATTCGACAACACGATTTTACCTTGATTCGTGTCATATGCAACGCGATTTTTTTGAAATTTTCAAAATGTCATAACTCGCTCATTTTTTATCCATTTTTGCCCATTTTTTTGCGTTCTTCCTTATTTTTCCTCCTCTTCAATATCATGAAGATATATTAGGCTGGGAAATGAAGAAAAAATTATAGAGAATTAAGAAAGTGGAAGCTCTTCGCCGCAAAGATTCTACTTTCTTCTTTTTTCTTCTTTTTTATTTTTTTATTAGCCTAATATATCTTCATCATGTGGAAGAGGAGGAAAAATAAAGAAGAACGAAAAAAAAAGGGCGAAAACGGATAAAAATGAGCGAGTTATGACATTTTGAAATTTTCAAATAAATCGCGTTGCATATGACACGAATCAAGGTCAAGTCGTGTTGTCGAATACACGACTTGACTTTGAGTCGTGTCATATGCAACACGATTTTTCTGCAATTTTCAAAATGTCATAACTCACTCATTTTTATCCGTTTTCGTCCATTTTTTTTTTCGTTCTTCTTTATTTTTCCTCCTCTTCCACATGATGAAGATATATTAGGCTAATAAAAAAATAAAAAAGAAGAAAAAAGAAGAAAGTAGAATCTTTGTGGCAAAGAGCTTCCACTTTCTTAATTCTCTATAATTTTTTCTTCATTTCCCAGCCTAATATATCTTCATGATATTGAAGAGGAGGAAAAATAAGGAAGAACGCAAAAAAATGGGCAAAAATGGATAAAAAATGAGCGAGTTATGACATTTTGAAAATTTCAAAAAAATCGCGTTGCATATGACACGAATCAAGGTAAAGTCGTGTTGTCGAATACACGACTTGACATTGAGTCGTGTCATATGCAACGTGAATTTTTTGTAATTTTCAAAATGTCATAACTCGCTTATTTTTTATCCGTTTTCGCCCATTTTTTGCGTTCTTCTTTATTTTTCCTCCTCTTCCGCATCATGAAGATATATTAGGCTGGAAAATAAAGAAAAAATTAAAAGAAATAAGAAAGTGGAAGCTCTTCGCCGTAAAGCTTCTACTTTCTTTTTTTTTCTTCATTTCTTAGCATAATATATCTTTATGAGGTGGAAGAGGAAGAAAAATAAAGAAGAACACAAAACAATGGGCAAAAACGGATAAAAAATGAGTGAGTTATGACATTTTAAAAATTGCAGAAAAATCGTGTTGCATATGACACGACTCAAGTTCAAGTCGTGTTGTAATTTTTAAAATGTTATAACTTGCTCATTTTTTATCTGTTTTTGCCCATTTTTTTTACGTTCTTCCCTATTTTTCTTCCTCTTCCACCTCATTAGGATCACAGAAAGATATATAAATTGAACTTGTCGCTCGCCGACGAGTATTTCACGTTTTTGCTCATTTTTATTCTTTTATTTTGTGTTCATGAGCGGTTGAACACTAATGAATGACCTTTATATGTATTTTTTTACATGTAGATCTTAATTTTTGTTGTTGGGAGGGCTTCCCCGCTGATCTTACATCAAAATCCTTTCATCATATATTTTTTTCATCTTTCCCGCTATTTTACAGTTTTTTGGCATGAAATTTTATTTTTTCCGAGTTTGACGGCGCCGGCGATGGTTTCAACCGCGATTATGGACGGACCTTTGCCGGAATATCTTCTTCCCCAACTTAATGCTCCCGTAAATCACTAATTTTGGGAAGAATGAAGCATTTGGGATACAAAAGGCTTAAAACGTAAAAGAAGGGCATTTTTTGGTACTCTAAGTGCCGATTCCCGATCATATGGGAGAAAGAGAAAGATTCCGGGTGATATGGGAAACTCAAGAGTTGGCGCCAGGTCATATGTAAAAAAGCTCCACAATGCTTTGCACCACCCGAAAAGTGAAGTAGTGTAGTGGTAGTAACTCTCCATTGCTAAGGGGAGAGAGTCCGTGAGTTGGAATTGTTAGTAGCGCCAAGGGGTAGGATTCAGATATGTAGAATTGCTTTTAGAGGATGATGGCTGATCTTCACAATGGACGGCGGTTGGAGATGGATTATGACAGATCTTCACAACGGACGGCGGTTGGAGGTGGATTCAACAACTCGTCATTGAAATGCGGATGAACACAAAAACTTTCAGGCTCTGAAGCACGTACAAGTACAGTTTTCTTTAAGGAATTATTTGTCCCCCTTTGATAAAACCAAGTTGCCGATGGGCTACATGACAAATTTCCTCCCAAGATACAAAAGAGCTTTTGAGAAACTGCAACCAGCAATGTTGAAGAATTCTCCCTGAACTCTCCTTGAAACTGTATAAGAATGTGGCTTAAATTTTTGTTTGAAAACACAAGAGAAAATAAGAACACAAAAGAAGAAAACCGTAATGTGTGTTTTCTTCTGTCTGTATGCTCATACATTTGCTCAGGCCTTGGTCTCTATTTATAGACTCATAAGGGGTGCGAAGTGAAGAGGCATGTCCCTTTATGAAGATGTATCTCATCACAATCGAAAGGATGCAACTATTCCCAATGGTTGCAACCCATCACAAAATTTAAGAAAATAAACCTTTCACTAAGGGGTGCAAAATAAATGAAGGTCACAAAAAACTAAGGGATGCAACTTTTCACCAAAAGGTGAGCTTTTTACATATGACCTGGTGCCAACTTTCAGTTTCTCATATCACCCGGAATCTTTTTCTTTCTTCCATATGACCCGGAAAGTACCCAAAATACCCTTAGGTTTAGGTATAAGCACCCACACTCTTCGTTTTTCCATATTACCAGGAATCTGAGGAGGTACCCAGAGAAACTCGTGTTCAATCGGAGAAGAAGGTGTTCCGTCCGGCATCTCCGCCCATATCATCGCCGGCGCCGGCGCCGTCCAAATCGGCAAAGGTAATTTTCGCGCCAAAAAGCGAGAAACCGAACGGGATGAAAGGATTTTGATGTAAGAGCAGTGGGGAAGCCCTCCAAACTACAAAAATTATGATCTACATGTAAAGAAACACATATAAAGATCACCCATTGGTGTTGGACCGCTCCTGGACATAAAATAAGAGGATAAAAATATGCAAAAACGTGAAATACTCTTCGGCGAGTAACAAGTTCAATTTATATATCTTTCTGTGATCCTAATGAAGGGGAAGAGGAGGAAAAATAAGGAAGAACACAATAAAATGGGCAAAAACGGATGAAAAATGAGCGAGTTATCAAATTTTGAAAATTCCTATTTTATCGTGTCGTCGAAAACACAAAAAATATCCAAGTCGTGTCTCCCAAAGACACGACTTGCAGTATAGTCGTGTCGACACGACTATACTGCAAGTCGTGTCGTTCAAAACATGTTTTTACTGAAATTTTTAAAATGTCATAACTCACTCATTTTTTATCCATTTTTGCCCATTTTTTTTGCGTTCTTCCTTATTTTTCCTCCTCTTCCACGTAATGAAGATATATTAGAATGAAAGAAGAAGAAAAAAGAATAAGAAAGAAAAAAATGGAAGCTTTCCAGCGAAGAGCTTCCACTTTATTCTTTATTCTTATTTTTTCTTCTTCTTTTATTCTAATATATCTTCATGAGGTGGAAGAGGATGAAAAATAAGGAAGAACGCAAAAAAAATGGGCAAAAACGGATAAAAAATGAGTGAGTTATGACATTTTAAAAATTCCAATAAAAACGTGTTTTGAAAGACACGACTTGCAGTATAGTCGTGTCCGCGACGACACGACTATACTGCAAGTCGTGTCGTTCAAAACACGTTTTTACTGAAATTTTCAAAATGTCATAACTTGCTCATTTTTTATTCGTTTTCGCCCATTTTTTTTGCGTTCTTCTTTATTTTTCCTCCTCTTCCACATCATGAAGATATATTAGGCTGAGAAATAAAGAAAAAATTAGAAGAAATAAGAAAGTGGAAGCTCTTTGCCGCAAAGCTTCTACTTTCTTCTTTTTTCTTCTTTTTTCTTTATTTCTTAGCTTAATATATCTATATGAGGTGGAAGAGGAGGAAAAATAAAGAAGAACAAAAAAAAATGGCCAAAAACGGATAAAAAATGAGCGAGTTATGACATTTTGAAAATTTCAAAAAAATCACGTTGCATATGACATGACTCAGGCTCAAGTCGCGTTGTCGAATACACGACTTGAGCCTGAGTCGTGTCATATGCAACGCGATTTTTCTGAAATTTTCAAAATGTCATAACTCGCTCATTTTTTATCCGTTTTCGCCCATTTTTTTTGCGTTCTTCTTTATTTTTCCTCCTCTTCCACATCATGAAGATATATTAGGCTGAGAAATAAAGAAAAAATTAGAAGAAATAAGAAAGTGGAAGCTATTCGCCGCAAAGCTTATACTTTATTCTTTTTTCTTCATTTCTTAGCTTAATATATCTATATGAGGTGGAAGAGAAGGAAAAATAAAGAAGAACAAAAAAAATGGCCAAAAACGGATAAAAAATGAGCGAGTTATGACATTTTGAAAATTTTAAAAAAATCACGTTGCATATGACATGACTCAGGCTCAAGTCGCGTTGTCGAATACACGACTTGAGCCTGAGTCGTGTCATATGCAACGCGATTTTTCTGAAATTTTCAAAATGTCATAACTCGCTCATTTTTTATCCGTTTTCGCCCATTTTTTTTGCGTTCTTTTTTATTTTTCCTCCTCTTCCACATCATGAAGATATATTAGGCTGAGAAATAAAGAAAAAATTAGAAGAAATAAGAAAGTGGAAGCTCTTCGCCGCAAAGCTTCTACTTTCTTCTTTTTTCTTCTTTTTCTTCATTTCTTAGCTTAATATATCTATATGAGGTGGAAGAGGAGGAAAAATAAAGAAGAACAAAAAAAAGGGCAAAAACGGATAAAAAATGAGCGAGTTATGACATTTTAAAAATTTCAAAAAAATCACGTTGCATATGACACGACTCAGGCTCAAGTCGTGTATTCGACAACACGACTTGAGCCTGAGTCGTGTCATATGCAACGCGATTTTTCTGAAATTTTCAAAATGTCATAACTCGCTCATTTTTTATCCGTTTTTACCCATTTTTTTTTCGTTCTTCCTTATTTTTCTTCCTCTTCCACCTCATTAGGATCACAGAAAGATATATAAACTGAACTCGTCGCTCGCCGACGTGTATTTCACATTTTTGCCGATTTTTATTCTTTTATTTTGTGTCCATGAGCGGTTGAACACTAATGAGTGGCCTTTATATGTATTTTTTTACATGTAGATCTTAATTTTTGTTGTTGGCAGGGCTTCCCCGCTGATCTTACATCAAAATCCTCTCATCATATATTTTTTTCGTCTTTCCCGCTATTTTATAGTTTTTTGGCATGAAATTTTATTTTTTTTCTGAGTTAGACGGCGCTGGCGATGGTTTCAACCGCGATTATGGACAGACCTTTGCCGGAATATCTTCTTCCCCAACTTCATGCTCCCGTAAATCACTAATTTTTGGAAGAATGAAGCATTTGGGATACAAAAGGCTTAAAAACGTAAAAGAAGGGTATTTTTGGTACTCTAGGTGCCGATTCCGGGTCATATGAGAGAAAGAGGAAGATTCCGGGTGATATGTGAAAGTCAAAGTTGGCGCCAGGTCATATGTACAAAGCTCCCAAAAGGTACAACCCTTCATTTTTTTTTTTAAAAAAAATATCAACAGGAATCCCAACCCGAGCATTTGAGAAAGGGATATTTAGGCCATGGGGTGGTTGTTGGCAAAAAAAAAAAAAGAAGCTTATTTCATGCCAATTTAACTTCAGGAGTAAACGTCACATATAACGAGTGATTATGTAAATAAGCTAAGAAAGTAAGGTGGATCATGTGAGAATCGATCAATGTCTTAACTGTCTCTAATGCGCCTAAACTGCATATCGGCCCCTTAGCTCGATCAACCTGTTCATAAAAAAGAAAAAATAAACAGATCAACTTGAAGGCATCATGCTGACTTGGTGGGTGGATTTCTCCCCGTTGTGAGGAAAGTCCGGGTTGAATCCCATTGATGCATATGTGCAGGTATGATTGTCTTGCCTATCCAAAAAAGACCATCCCTTTGAAATGAATCATTCCTTCTCGGGAAAAGAATTGAGCATGCCAAACTTCTGATCTAGTTTTCAATTAAAAATTAATATGACTTATGGTGTATTTGTTGTGGGAAACTTTCCACTAAACAAACCAAACCATACAACCACAATTCATAGCATACATGAAGGCTGAGATGAGCCGAACTAATTAAGCAAATTTTCCCTTTTACATTACACATTAGAGGATAAGGGGAAACCAAACAACCACCTTTACATATAACAGTGTGAGAATCAATGGACGAGGTTGGTTTGAACTTATTCATACACCCAAATAAGAATAGTGGCCTGTTAGGGTTGGGTGCCCTGCGGCTGTGCAATCTTGCTCATGGACACAGACGGACAATCGGACACAGCTGTCCGAGAGCAGCCCTACCAACGCGCATGCACTGGGCCACATATTAGCCTTTTCCATTTTACTTCGCAATTTTTAGTGCTATTTAACTTGAATTCTAATGAGATATTCGTGAAGATGACTCACAAATGGATAATTGTTTTATAAGTTCGTACTATATATGTATATTTTACTAGTATACGTGCATAGTAAGCAGATAGGATAAGGTTGTGAGACAGTGAATTGATTCCCGGCAAGCCGGCAACATCTAAACTTGCAATTGGTTTTTATGGGCCTGGCTATACCCTACCCCAAGTCCCAACAACTACAAAATAACCAGCTAAAAATTCAAGTGCCAGTTCACTCTATTTCAGGTTTTTTGGGTGAACGCTTCTTTTTTTTTGTCTTCTGGTTAAACATGCTCTGATTTTGAGTTATTTTTCCTGCTTAGGGCATTAAAGTTAAAAATGAATTAAGCTTAACCATTCTCATTACATTGTGATTCACCAATCCGTGTCACTATGAAAGTCCATCAAAATGGGGTCCCATGGGCTGGCCACAAGATTCTTCAATAATGCCCCCCCCCCCCCCCCCCAACAAATATCGTATCCCCGTGGCCTGTGTGGTCACATTCTATATTGTCAAACAGCAGCAAAGCCTCGTCTTGTACCATGATCGCATAGATCTCCTGCCTGTATCACACTAGAAGATTCGCAACCCGTACACTTCACTTCTGTCTCCTGACTCAAAACTTCCCTTATAATGTCCTTAAAACCTAGACCTACACGCCCATGAAATCTCCCTAATAGTACTAGGCTACTACTGCCGTATATTCTACTACTGTCATCATCTGCTTCTTGCATGTTCAGTTTACTCTCTTTCTCTCTCCGTGGCCTCAGCTTGTGAAAGTGGTTCTAGCACTATTTTCTTACAAAATTGCTATTTCAATGATGTAGGTCGTGTCACTCGTGACTGCAACTGATCAGGCACTCGAACGAGCTTGGGATGCTACGTCTCAGGTTTTCAACACAGGGACAAAGCATATGATTTGAGGACGAGCATATATTATTTTTTGCTCGATGTGCACTACTTGTTTACTATTGTAATTTTCTTATCGATGTTAGCCATTTTGTAGGTCCTACTTTTTCTCAGTGAAAGAGGGCAACCAATGCAGCCTTTTGATTAGTATTTTGAACTTGATATTTGTTTTCCGGTACAAACTTAAACTTGAATTCAGCATTGACGCTTTTATTTCAAATTGATGCATGATCCAATGCCAATCAAATGTAATTATTTTCGGTGCAACCGAGCTTGAGAGTATGCATAATTCTAAAGAAGTTGGATGGAAGTCTTTACGTGAAAAGTGTCATGAATCATCAGGATCATCTTCCGTAACTTTGATATATATCCAAAAAAAAAAAGAATTTACATTACTTGGAGAACTCAAAGGTCTCGAGAAAGAAAGGTGGTGAACAAGGCAGAAATATTAGAAAAGGACGATTAGTAGAAAAGAAAAGGATGATAACTAATTCCGCCATCTTGATGTAATTTACCGACATAAATGGCCATGCCGCCAACTGGGAAGCATTAGAGCAGGAAGCCCTATTACTAGTTTCTCCATCCTGATCTAATTATCATTATCATAAATTTCCAGAATTTACTCTATAATTCAGATTAACTTTTTTCTTGATAGTGATTTTTTATGTGACAAATAGAGGTTTAAGCATCAGATGCTACAAAAGATCATATTTTAAAAAATATTATGCTTTATGACGTATGTACTTGGTCTGTGTTAGGAGTTACAAAAAAAAATTTGGTTGCTAAAAAAAATGTAGGAAGAGTAAATTCTGATGAACTGAACTCAGATATAGGTGGAGGCATATATCTTACGCGTCTAACCTGACCGTGCGCCATGACCACATGCCATAGGACAATAAACATAGTGCATACTGGCCCAAGCATTGTCACAGGGTAATCATGTACCACGTTAGCACGTTATGTACCATGCTAGGACCTATATATACCAATATACCATGATCATGAAGCTGGAAATGAAAACAATTTTCTTTATTTACCTCATATTGTGCCCTGTAGTTGACCTCAAGTATATGCCTACGCGAACGTAACAACCACTACAACAGGCTACATAGGCCCACAAAATTTGTTATGCACAAGTGCTAACCTTATTGCTCTTTGTTTATACTAGTGCTAAAGAGAATAACACCGAGGACCTCATAAACGAAGCACAGCACTGGATTGTACTATACTAGTGCAACGTCTTTTAGGCTTGTTTAAGGAAAGAAATCGTCATGCAGGGAAAGATATAATGCATTTCATAAACGAATCAGACGAAGAATATATGAATGGTGAAGTCATACAATGCGGCATTCAACCGTTACCTTATGAGCATCTGTCATTCCAACTTGGACGCTGCCTTAAAAAGTAAGTAGGATGCATGAGTGAGCACCAATATCTCCCTGCATAGTCATTAAATAGAGATGTTGTTTAGTTTCAATATTTGATCGATCTCCTTTACTGTCTCCATCCATAAGAGCACCTCTTCGTCATCATCCCATTATTCGCAAGATCTGACGTGTGCCTTTCAGTCCACTCGTGTATATAAGGACGACGTCTCTTCCTATTTCCACCATCGTTTGTAGTTCATGTGCTTGTAAGAAGGGTGTAAGAATGATATGTTGGGAGCTCCCTTTGATCCAATTGGAGGGAGGAGAGAGGGCTATTGCGGCTGCTGGTTCATGGGTTCCTTTGGGTGCGCATGAATGGTTGAATGAGTCGTTGCGCAGTTCAAGGGTGCGCATGAACCAGGAGACGAACTTAGCTTTCTTCTTTTCTTAATTGGATTGAAGGGAGCTCCAACAAACACATGACTCTCTCTCTCTCTCTGTTGAGCAAACCGATTCAGTAATAAGGTTGATTTGTATTGCATGATTAGTTAATCTTTTTTCCTTCTCATGATTTAGTACTTCTCTACCTGCAGGCACAATGCATGGGAGTTGGAGGACTGACGTAGAACCATGATATTACCAGATCACCAAGGCACCAACATCAATTACTGATCTATAGTTCTGCAATATGCTTGCAAGTTGTATATAAAATGTATGAGCAATCATGATTTCATTTGCCTCTCTAATTACCTATCTCGGCTTCTCTTCTCCATTTGCAACACGTTTCATATGTGAGTGGAATTTGCCTGCAGGCCCAAACACCCAATTCCAATGATCCTAAAGTTTGGCTGGACTGAGCGTGTTAGCATCCTTACATTGATCCCCTTTTATATGTGCTCGGCACACATCCCTTGGCGTACGAAAGGTGTACATAATAACCTTAACTACGTGATTGTAGCAATATTTTAAGTTGGATAATAACTTCACTTGGTTGTTAGTCAAAGTGTATAGACGACCCACTTAGGCGACATTATTAGTCAGACTTTTTACTCGGAGAAAAGTTTAAATGAGATCGCTCTCGTATAGCTTATATGAGGCCACTTTAAATCTTAGCCATTAGATCTTGATCTGACGGTTATAAAGAACTCACCTACTCACTGATTTGACACACTCACCTATTTGATGCCCACCCTCAGATCGGAATCTAATGACCAAAAAAATTAGCCTCATGCTCCTTATATGAGAACAATCTCATGTAAACCGTCTTCTTTTAATTGTCAATTGGTAACAATGATGCCCTCATTTTCAAAGATACAACCTGCAACCATATTGAGGGGAGTTTCGAAAAGAGATAAATGTTAACATTACAAGTTACAACCATTTAAATTCTGCAAAAACTATAATGCGCTATAGGATATCTAGTATAATGTAGAAATTAGTACATGTCTATACATTCCATTTGTTAAGTCTCCAAAATTAGCATTAAAAGCAGTGGAAGGGCTCATAAATATTTACTACTCAACAGTGATTGCATTTCAGAAATTACGGATCACAAAAAAGTGACTGCATCTGTCCAACATGTCAATATATGCACAAGAATGTGCATGTGTAGTGGCAAACATAGGCTTGCAAAGCCGTGAGCCATATAAGCCAAAAAATTTCACCCATTTTCAAATTTTGTCACTACTACGTGGACGTAAGGGTGTAAACGGCCGAGCCGACTCACGAGCTGATTCGGCTCGGCTCGTTTAGGTTCGGCTCGAACAAGCTAGAGAGTCCGCTCAAGCTCGGCTCGTTATTTTATATATTTTTTATTTTTATTTTATTCTATAATAAATTTTAACGAGCCGAGCTCGAGCCGGAAGGCTACGAGTTGTAAACAAGCCGAGCCATGCCTAAGCTCGGCTCGTTTACACCCTTATGTGGACGGTGAACTTGTTGGATTTCTTCTAGTTGAGGGGACAAAATCCCCTATGTGGACGGTGAACTTGTTAGATATCTTCTAGTTGAGGGGACAAAATGCCCCACGATCGAATCCATGTAGCATAAGTTGCGGGTGAGGGTGTGTGAGCCTTACCAAGCAAAAAGTTATAAGAAAAAACCTCGTAACTAATAATATATTTTTGGGAATTGATGAAGTCAATAGTAGGGTATGTGATTTCAGGAAAACTCATTTTTATCTTGTATTGAATCTATATTACTATAATATAAATAAAAAGGGTGGAACGAACAATTTAGAGTGTGTTGTCTAAATTACCTTTCACGTTCTATACCACATGTATAAGAGGGAATTTGCATTAGGAGGAGGAGAGTAGCGTTTTTTGTTATGATCGGATTGGCCATTGTCTCTTTTTGATAGGATTAATTTCGGAGTCATATTTGTGTAGGTCTTTACTTTTTTGCTCACGTAGGACTTAGAATCCTAGGTGAGCAAAAAAGCAAAGACCTATATAAATATGAGTCCAAAATTATTCTTATAAAAAATAGGCAATGGCCAATCCGATGATAACATTTTTCTTTGGCTAAAAGAATAAAGGCGTAGAAGGGATCTACAAGTGCAAGAAGGGATTTTGCATTCGAAGGAGTGCAGAATTTTTCTTTTCTTTTTTTCTTTTTTTGCTAAACATTTTTAGGAGCTTGACTAAACGATTTCAAAATTTGTGCCCTTCCCCATAATCATTTTTTATGAAACTTTTCAAATTAGCTACTGCCGCTTTTTTTTTTTAACGCACGTTTTATAACCATACTTCTGTAGCAAAACTTGTCCTAGTTTTGCTTGCAGCCTTTCTTAGCTTTTGCAATGAAAGAAGTGGCGTATCAACCAAAGAATACTTTAGATATAAAGAAGTAGCTCAAGTCTATTAACAAACCTGCAAAGTTGTCCTTTCAGCTCATTTGGTGCTTCAATTTATAATGTAAGAATCCTGCTTCACATGCTAAGATACTCAACAGATTCTTAGTGTTTTCTTACACTACAACTAGACCAAAGATGGGGATTCATTTGATTGCGTCAACATATAAAAGTAACCAGCTTTTGATCACCCTGCTCTCAAGAATCACCAGAAGCAGCTTTATTCTACAGGTCATGAGTTTTTTACATATGACCTGGCGTCAACTTTGAGTTTTCCATATCACCCGGAATCTTTTTCTTTCTCCCATATGACCTGGAATCGGCACCTAGAGTATCAAAAATGCCCTTCTTTTACGTTTTTAAGTCTTTTGTATCCCAAATGCTTCATTCTTCCCAAAATTAGTGATTTATAGGAGCATCAAGTTGGGGAAGAAGATATTCCGGCGAAGGTCCGTCCATAATCGCGGTTGAAACCATCGCCGGTGCCGTCTAACTCGGAAAAAAATAAAATTTCATGCCAAAAAACTGTAAAATAGCGGGAAAGACGAAAAAAATATATGATGAAAGGATTTTGATATAAGATCAGCGGGGAAGCCCTCCCAACAATAAAAATTAAGATTTACATGTAAAAAAATACATATAAAGGCCACTCATTAGTGTTCAACCGCTCATGGACACAAAATAAAAGAATAAAAATAGGTAAAAATGTGAAATACTCGTCGGCGAGCGACAAGTTCAATTTATATATCTTTCTGTGATCCTAATGAGGTGGAAGAGGAAGAAAAATAAAGAAGAACGCAAAAAAAATTGGCAAAAACAGATAAAAAATGAGCGACTTATGACATTTTAAAAATTGCAACACGACTTGAACTTGGGTCGTGTCATATGCAACACGATTTTTCCGCAATTTTCAAAATGTCATAACTCACTCATTTTTTATCCGTTTTTGCCCATTTTTTTTTGTTCTTCTTTATTTTTCTTCCTCTTCCACCTCATAAAGATATATTAAGCTAAAAAATGAAGAAAAAAGAAGAAAGTAGAAGCTTTACGACGAAGAGCTTCCACTTTCTTATTTCTTTTAATTTTTTCTTCATTTTCCAGCCTAATATATCTTCATGATGTGGAAGAGGATGAAAAATAAAGAAGAACGCAAAAAAATAGGCGAAAACGAATAAAAAATGAGCGAGTTATGACATTTTGAAAATTACAAAAAATTCGTGTTGCATATGACACGACTCAAGGTCAAATCGTGTATTCGACAACACGACTTGACCCTGAGTCGTGTCATATGCAATGCGATTTTTTTGAAATTTTCAAAATATCATAACTCGCTCATTTTTTATCCGTTTTTGCCCATTTTTTTGCGTTCTTCTTTATTTTTCGTCCTCTTCCACATCATGAAGATATGTTAGGCTGAGAAATGAAGAAAAAATTAGAAGAAATAAGAAAGTGGAAGCTCTTTGCCGCAAAGCTTCTACTTTCTTCTTTTTTCTTTTTTTATTAGCCTAATATATCTTCATCATGTGGAAGAGGAGGAAAAATAAAGAAGAACGAAAAACAAATGGGCGAAAACGGATAAAAAATGAGTGAGTTATGACATTTTGAAAATTGCAAAAAAATCGTGTTGCATATGACACGACTCAAAGTCAAGTCGTGTATTCGACAACACGACTTTACCTTGAGTCGTGTCATATACAACGTGATTTATTTGAAAATTTCAAAATGTCATAACTCGCTCATTTTTTATCTATTTTTGCCAATTTTTTTTTCGTTCTTCTTTATTTTTCCTCCTCTTCCACATCATGAAGATATATTAGGCTGAGAAATGAAAAAAAAATTAGAAGAAATAAGAAAGTGGAAGCTCTTCACCGCAAAGCTTCTACTTTCTTGTTTTTTCTTTTTTTATTAGCCTAATATATCATCATCATGTGGAAGAGGAGGAAAAATAAAGAAGAACGCAAAAAAAAGGCAAAAATGGATAAAAAATGATCGAGTTATGACATTTTGAAATTTTCAAATAAATCACGTTGTATATAACACGACTCAAGGTAAAGTCGTGTTGTCGAATACACGACTTGACTTTGAGTCGTGTCATATGCAACACGATTTTTCTGTAATTTTCAAAATGTCATAACTCACTCATTTTTTATCCGTTTTCGCCTATTTTTTTTTCGTTCTTCTTTATTTTTCCTCCTCTTCTACATGATGATGATATATTAGGCTAATAAAAAAAGAAGAAAAAAGAAGAAAGTAGAATCTTTGCGGCGAAGAGCTTCCACTTTCTTATTTCTTCTAATTTTTTCTTCATTTCTCAGCCTAATATATCTTCATGATGTGGAAGAGGAGGAAAAATAAAGAAGAACGAAAAAAAAATGGGCGAAAACGGATAAAAAATGAGTGAGTTATGACATTTTGAAAATTGCAGAAAAATCGTGTTGCATATGACACGACTCAAGTTCAAGTCGTGTTGCAATTTTTAAAATGTCATAACTCGCTCATTTTTTATCTATTTTTGCCCATTTTTTTTTGCGTTCTTTCTTATTTTTCTTCCTCTTCCACCTCATTAGGATCACAGAAAGATATATAAATTGAGCTTGTCGCTCGCCGACGAGTATTTCACATTTTTGCCCATTTTTATTCTTTTATTTTGTGTCCATGAGCGGTTGAACACTAATGAGTGGCCTTTATATGTATTTTTTTACATGTAGATCTTAATTTTTGTTGTTGGGAGGGCTTTCCCGCTGATCTTATATCAAAATCCTTTCATCATATATTTTTTTCGTCTTTCCCGCTATTTTACAGTTTTTTGGCATGAAATTTTATTTTTTTCCGAGTTAGACGGCGCCGGCGATGGTTTCAACCGCGATTATGGACGGACCTTTGCTGGAATATCTTCTTCCCCAACTTGATGCTCCCGTAAATCACTAATTTTGGGAAGAATGAAGCATTTGGGATACAAAAGGCTTAAAAACGTAAAAGAAAGGCATTTTTGGTACTCTAGGTGCCGATTCCGGGTCATATGGGAGAAAGAGAAAGATTCCGGGTGATATGGGAAACTCAAAGTTGGCGCCAGGTCATATGTAAAAAGCTCACAGGTCATGAAACACAATTTTCAACTTTTTGAATGAAAATGATATCACTGGTGTTTCATCTTTGCAATTGAAACCTACATCTGTTCCAGAAGGAATGGCATATCATATTTTTAGAGGAAATGGGACTCTCAGGAGGAGGTTGCACACATGGAAGTATTCCAATCAGAAGAGCCAAAATGATGGACTTTATTGGAGCTTTTTACGTGTGACCTGGCGCCAACTACGGGTTTCTCATATTACCCAAAATCACTTTCTTTCTTCCATATGATCCGGAAAGTACCAAAAATGCCCTTAGGCTTAGGTATAAGCACCCACTCTCCATTTTTCCATATTATTCGGAATGGGAGCGGCTACCCGGAGAAGCTCGCGTTAGTCGGAGAAGGAGGCGTTCCGTCCGGCCTCTCCACCCATATCATCGCCAGCGCCGGCGCCGTTGAACTCCGGAAAGGTCATCTTCGCGGCAAAAAGCAGAAAAACGAGCGGGAAAGACCGGGTATTGGAAAACAACTTCAACGGAGACAGCGTACATCGAAAAACCCGTAGGTGAATTTCAAATACGACGATTTTTATCATGAAAGTTGGTTCCAGAGAAGAAAGTTGAAAACTTAGCAAGTTTTCAACTATTGTTACAGTCGTGTATTCGACAACACGGCTATAATAATAGTCGTGTTTGATGAAACACGACTTATAGACGTTGCTTTTCACTCATATACGATTTTCAATATATCGTGTCTGACAGTTTTTTAACTTATATCGGTATTTTAATGGCAGGTACGGATGGAGAAAATAGTTGTTTGCTTACACTACGATGGAGTTTTTACAAATTTTGATAAGTACGTGGGCGGGAAACGGAAGCTCCTGCCTATAGATACACGAGTAAAGTACCTGGAACTGTTGCAGCAAGTGGAAGAAAGATTATCGCTTAAGTCTACATCTGGTACATTAACTTTGTCATATCGTGTTGACTCTGAATCCACATACCTCCTTGAAGACGATAAAGACGTGGAGTCAATATTTATACTTCACAAGAGCAAGCAAGGCACAAATGGACTACTCCGCCTGTACGTGGAGTGGACTTCTACGGGCAATAACATGGAGACTTCGACTCTCAATAAGAAAATAAATGCCAATGCAAATAAGGAGGAGGAGAGGCTACTGAGGCAGAAGTGAGGCCGGCCAGTAAGACATCGCCGGAGAGGCTGTCCAGCCGGGGCAATAAGACACCTGCATCAGCAGTCGAAGGAGGAAGAGATGAAGATTATGCGAGGTGAGACTTCTAAGGCGCGGATACAGGCAAGTCGTGTACTATTATAGAAAGATCAGCTGATATACATGATATCCCAATTGAGTTAGCCGGCTACGACTTTAGACGTGTGTTTTAGATGTTCGGCCCAGTCGTAAGAGCATTCCGAAGAACACTGAGACCGTTGCTCACGCTTGATGGAACATTCCTAAAAGGAAAATACCCTGGAGTATTATTGGTTGCTACAGCAGTCGACGGCAATCAACAATTAATGTGTCTTGCATATGCAATTGTCGATAAAGAGAATATCAAAACGTGGTAAGTATAGAAGCAGGAGACACGACTATTCTGACAGTCATGTTTTGGACGACACGACTGGGCACACATTCGTGTCTTCGAAAACACGACTACTCATACAGTCGTGTTTTTTATACATGACCTTCTAACAACCTGAAGCATTCTGTGTTTAATATGCTTTGTCTATCACTTGTACAGGACGTGGTTCCTCACCGTACTAAAATGTTTTCTCTTTACGGACCCCCCTGGCCTCTCTGGACACTATTGTCTCTGATAGACAGAAGGGCCTTTTGAGAGCGGTCGCCAATGTCTTTCCCGAGGCTCACCATGGGTTTTGCCTAAGGCATATGGCCGCAAATATGCTTAATACTTGGAAGGATAAGTACCTGACGGAACTTCTATTCCGAGCTGCAAAATGCTTCAAGAGACCAAAATTCGATGCAACCATGGAGAAGATGAAGGAACATAATGAGGCGGCCTGGAAATATGTTGACAATATTCCAAAAACACATTGGGCTAACGTAGAATATCCGGGTAAAAGGTACGGCACTCTCACGTCGAACGCGTCCGAAAGTGTAAATAATATGCTTCTGAAGGCTAGGTTTTGGCCAATAACTCGGTTGATCGAGCAAACGCGGGCGACCACAAGCGTCCATTTTCAGAGACGCCGAATGGAAGCAGACGGGCTACCGACTCCGTTAACAAAATATGCACAGAATCATATCAATCAGATGAGAAATCAGAGTGCTGGAACAGTTCGAGTTCAACCGCTATCATTACGGCAGTTTGAAGTGACATCTTTATACCATGTGGTAAGCATAAATTCGTTTTCTGTAAGAGACGACTATAACAAAGTCGTGTCGTCGAAGACACGACTAGTCATACAGTCGTGTCTTCGACGACACGAGTATCAAGACACTGATGTTGTTCATGTTTTAGCATCAGGATGTTGTTGACCTTACGAATAGAGCCTGCACATGTGGCTTCTTCCAGAGCACGGGACTTCCATGCAAGCACGCCATGGCATGTATTGATGAGAGGAGTTTGGAACCAGTAGAATATTGTGAGAAGTGGTACTGCGCAAGTACGTACTACACCACGTACGAAGAAGTAGTGTCGTCGATTATTGTATATACGACTTTCATGATAGTCGTGTCATCGAGAGACATGATTATGCGTAAAGTCGTGTTTTGCAAAGACACGACTATGCGTAAAGTCGTGTCTTCGAATACACGACATAACGTCAAGTTGCATATTTGAAAAAGCAAAAGAGGAAAACATATGAGGAGCATAGGTTTACTTACATTGGTGTTTATTTCTGTTGTTTGTAGGAGGGATACATAGTCGTCATCACATAGCGTTGGGATTGGATAAGCCTTCCTCGGATTGGCGATCCATCCATCTATTGCCACTCTATCCCGCTCTAACAATACCCCCATGTTGAAGCATAACTTCAAATCAGCATAGTTTTCGGGGAGTGCAATTACAGACTTACACTTTTGAGGGGTTAGGAGGACATCGACGTCAACAGGCTGGGATGCGGTTAAGCCAGTGGCCTCCGCCACCTCCTCCTCCTTTGCCTCTTCGTCGTCCTTCACCT
Source organism: Houttuynia cordata (assembly GCA_039654745.1). NCBI lineage: Eukaryota > Viridiplantae > Streptophyta > Magnoliopsida > Piperales > Saururaceae > Houttuynia > Houttuynia cordata. The sequence goes on from CM077506.1 coordinate 17,777,351, forward strand.
CCTCCTTTGCCTCCTCCTCCTCCTCCTCCTCTTCCTTCACCTCCTCCTCCTTCTCCTCCTCCATCGCCTCTTTGTCATCCTTCACCTCCTCCTCCTTCGCCTCCTCCTCTTTCGGCTCCTTGTCCAGAACATCCTCCTTCGCCTCCTCCGACTCATCCTCCTTCACATAAGCCTTCACCTCCTCCTCCTCGACATCCCCGCCTTTCACATCCTCCTTCACCTCCTCCTTGACGGTTTGGATATCCGACTGCTGTAAGGAAGAGATGACCTCATCGATGATAGAGGTCGCTTGTCGATCGGATATGGTTTCTTCTGAGTCGGCTTTCAGCTGAGGGGACCTATTCCTTCTTTCCTGCTCCTCCACCATTCTCCGTATATGGTCATATTCCCTAATCCTCTGCAATTCCCTCGCGGAGGCAGCCCTCATTCTCTTCCTTACCACTAGACCAGGGGAGAATAGGTCCCGTCCGTACGTCAGACGGGACTCGACTTCTGCACGCTCTATATCTTCGTTGAATTCTGGTTGGAGCTTCTTCAAAAATAACTTGACGGAGGATCTATTTGTAGCCCGTTGAATCTTATCTTCCTCATCCGTGCGTTTGATGGGAGCTAAAATGACATTTTACTTATTCGTGTTAGTAGCAGCACGATAAAGAACATAGTCGTGTTGTATGAAACACCATAAACTACATAGTCATGTAGCATGAAACACGACAAATATAATAGTCGTGTACCATGTGGCACGAGAAAATAAATAATCGTCTACAACTTACCTTTACCCTATTTCGTCGAATCGAGATGTGACTTCCTTGCTAACTCCTTTGTCCGCCCAATCGGAGTTTTCTTCATATGCTCCTTGTCACGGTGCCGCTTCTTTGGCTCCATCTGATGCACTGATGACTTCTTTGGCTCCATTTGGGGCCGCATCTTTGGCTCCTTCGTCGGCTCTTCAGTCCTCTCCTGCTTTGGATGCTCAAAGATCTAACCCTCTAACAGCATATCTCTGAGGCGGCAGAGGCCTTCATAGAGTGGAGAACCTCTCGTAGAGGTTCGACACTCCTTCCCATCTCCTCATACGAAGACAGAGCTATCTCAATTAGTGACTGTATGCCCTGAAGTGCACCCTCCAATTGCCCCATTGCAGTTGCAGGTTGGTTGGGAGTCCTCTTCATTTCCGGCCTCTGCCTTCGCGGAGGAGGGGCCACTGAGGTTGACGAAGCAAGGAGAGATGCATCTCCGACCATGGGGCTGATTACGTCGACAAGTTCGTCCCATACTTCGAGATTGTGGAACACTCCCGTCCAATAGTCGGCCATACGGTGCTTCTTCTGTGCACCTTTCTTCACCTCTGTAATGAGGGCCCCACTTCCTGGCCACCTTTTGGCCCGTGGACTGGTAAGGCCCACGACAGGATGTAAGATTGTCGTGTGCTCGAAAAACCAAATCTGTATAGTAAACAAATAAAAACATTATTACAAGGCGCGGTTGCCTTAGTCGACTATAAATAGTACACGAATTGAACTATGGTCGTGTCGTAAACAACACGACTATATACCTAGTCATGTTTCATCATACACGACTATAAATATAGTCGTGTTGCATAATAGACGACTATAAATATAGTGGTATTGTATAAGACTTGTTTGCCTTTCGAAGACTATGAATGCTACATACCTGAAGGACATATGTGGCGCCATTTAGGTATCCACCGCCCAGGCACCCTCCTTGCGATCTCGCACCCACTAGTCTGCTGGTGTGGGTTATACCAGAAACCAACATCTTATGCATAGCCCCAGCCCAATTGTATGACCTCAATCTTGGGAGGTCGTCAATGTAACGGTACAAAGAGGGATGAATCGCTCTAGTGCTGTGTGGAAACAGCACCGTGCAGAAGAGGAGGCAGATGATCATCCTCGCCATGTCCTCCTCTTCCATCTTTAGTTTGCACGCGCTAAGCTTGTCTATGATTTCCTCAATGTGTAGAATTTCTGCTCTCCTCGCGGCGAAGTACTTCTGAAGAATTGACATTCCGGTCGGCGTGTCAAGGAGGGGAGGACCTCAACTCTTTCGCCCTTTGCGGGCAATCCGGTGATAAGAGCAACTTCTTACTCTGTGAAATGTAGCATCCTGCCCTTGATATTGGAGACCTTCCCAGTACCTGACCAAATGGTCGAGGAGGTTCCGAGATACAATTACGTCCTCACCTTCAAAAATGACAGCGAAACCAGCATCTTTGATCACTTGGGCACATCTTTGGTGACGCTCTAGGAGGGCCGCACACTTTTTCATCGCTCCCGGTTGACAAAACATCCGAAGCGCCGGTCGCGCATTGTATGTTCTCTTTACTGGTCGGTCAATCGGAGCCTTCCTCTTCCTGCCCCTCTGATTTCGCTGTCGAGGTGCCAAGACAAAATCCTGATCCTCCTCCTCTTTCGATGGTATTTCCTCCATAGACTCATCTTTTTTTTTGTCCATCTGCAAGGAGTAAGGTAGAGTGGTCAGTAGAAAAGTCGTATCGGTGAAACACGAAAATATAAAAGTCGTGTTGTCGCGTACACGACTAAATAGAAAGTCGTGTCTTTTACAGACATGACTTTATAGTTCATAGTAAAAATTTAAAATCAAAATGTCGGACCTTATGAAACTAAAATCAGTAAAGATTGTTGTAACTTACCGCGGTTTAGTCGTGTGTATGTGTGTATTTCCTCGCAGGTGCCTTTCACACTCTTCCTCGCCGTCAACCAAAGCTCAATCGGTCAATCCGCCGGTTGCATGCAGGCGGAGAGAGCCGCGGGGGAACTCAGAAGGTTAAAGATCCGAAATACTGACGTATACGCTTCAAATCGCCGCCTTTGTGCACTCTCCCTCAATCATGTCGTCGAAATCTAGCAGGGGGCAGCTCGATATCGAGATGGGGGACGCGAATAGGCTCGTCAAAATCCGTGTATTCCGCCGGTTGAATCGCCGCTCGAACTCGCCGGTCGCCGGTGAAGTCGCCGATGTAAATCGCCGGAGAACCCTTGTATTTTTTCATGTTGTACACAACACACCTCTTCGCACAGTATTAGCACGAAAAAACAGAAGAAATGGCATTTTGGGTACTTCAAGTCCAGATTCCAGGTCATATGAGATTTCACGGGAAAAATCAGGTAATATGGGAATATCAAAGTTGGCGTCAGGTAATATGGAAAAAACACACTTTATTGTCCAAATCCTTTATGAAACATTTGGTGGGTGGTAGCATAAACAGTACTTCAACTCCAACAGGGACTCTACCGATTAGTAATTGCATAAGTGGCTGATATCAAATGAATTTGATCAATTCATCTTGGGGTGTTGAACCCTAAACCCTATAAACAGGCTTCTCGGACATGGGATTTGCGTTAAGGGATGCCCTACGTAGTTGTGATAATATGGAAGTGCGGGATTATGGCTTATCACAAAGGGGGATGGCATACGGCAAATAGAAAAAGGCTTCTCTGACATGGAAATTTCCGTTTGGAGGGATGTCCTACGTAGGGTTTAGGGTTGACCCTAAACAGAAAAAGAGCAACAGGCTTCTGGAACATGGGATTTGCGTTTTGGAGGGATGCCCTACGTAGGGTTTAGGGTTGACCCTCAAACGGGAAAAGAGAAACAGGCTTCTCGAACATGGGATTTACATTTGGAGGAATATCCTACGTTGTTGTGGCAATATGGAAGTGCGGTGTGTTTTAAATGTTTCACGTGAAGTCTTGCTAATGTGACTAATATCAAGAGAGGTGAATAGGATCATAGTCACAAAACAAAGTTCGGAAAATTTTCCGAAATAGTTCGTTCTACCTGGTTAAAATTGCAAAATTTGAAAATAATTTCCAGGCTCTTTTTCTTTGAAAATAGTTTTCCATACTTGCTTGCTTGATGCACCTTACCATGTTTTATAGCTTCTATATTTTTTAGACATTTATATCTTGGTTTTAAAAGAATGCAGCTCGTCGATGTGGGACTAATCACTATATATCTCCAAGTCCCCTGTTAAGGCAAGTCCATGTCTTTTTTATCTGATCTGATGGGGGCTGGTTTCCTGCATGGGCTCCTTTGGGCCTGACCATGTAAAACCTTGAAAGTGCTTCATGTAGTAGGCTATCTTGGGTAGCGTAGACCATGCTCCTGGGAATTTTTTTTAATTGGCAACAATGCTGTTGGGCAATCATGGTATACCTTTTCTAATCCTTCGAATAGTTTCACATACAAAAAAAAGTACTAATAATTGGCCCACCTGGAGTCTTTGTTATGATTGTTATCCCCTCCTTACTCATATGTGTAATAAGAGCCTTATTGATGTTTTTCCTATACTTGCGAGTTGGAATTGTTGTTGACTAACCTTGCAGGTGTATAAACCTTGGTTAAGTTTAGATGTTGTGGAATGTCTATAACCTTTGTTATTCTTATTCTCTTCATACTGCTTGTTTTAATTCAGTGGGTTTTTACATCCTACTGAGTGTTTCTATAAAATACTCATGCATCCTCTGATGCAGGCACATTTGAAAAGTGAGATCAGGAAGTGCAGTAGTGGAATGGCAGATTGAAGGCGCCGAGAAGAGTTTAAAGATTATTTAGTTATTTGCTTTGCTTTTATTGATGCTTATGACATTATTGGCAATTGTGTGCCATAGACTTATAGGATTATTTTATTTGACTTTCTTAAAGGGATTATTATTAAGTAAATTTATTTCATAGTATTCATTTATGTCTATTATTGTATTACACTGATTGCGGGCATAATCGGTTACACGTCCTTTTGAGATGATTGTAATCGGTTGGAAAATTGACTGTTCGGTCGCGTGCTCGGGATCTTTACCTCGAAATGTATCTCATTGATTAGTTTCCGCACTCCGATCGAGGTATGGATTTCGGGGCATGACAGATTAAAAGCAAAACATCTCGACTGGATGTTTTGCTACACTGTAGCATCCATGTTTTTTTTTATATTCAGCTGAAACACCTCCTGCTGGTGACCAACTCAGGACCATTCCTGAAGTGTTTTAGCTGGATATAAAAAAAAACATGGATACTACAGTGGATGTCCAAAATCCACTGTGGATGTTTTGCAATAATCAGGCCTCAAACGGCCCCTTAGTGAATTTTTGGGATAATCCACTAACCAGCCTGAGGTGTTTCAGCTGGTTAGTGGATTATCCCAAAAATCCTAACTAGCTGAATTTTTTTAGTTAGATGGTGTTGATTTTTCACACCTAGTAACAAGCTGATGCAAATTCGATCCCATTTGAGGGTTTGAATGACATAGATTGTCTTGACTCTTAGGGGCCCTTTGGCTCCATCCACGTGGATTATTTTGGAAAAATCCACTTTATCGAAAAATCCACTTTTTGGTGGATAAAGTGGATTTTTTAAAATAATCCACGTGGATGGAACTAATTTTTCACGCCCCAAACGGCCCCTTACATCTGCAAAGAGGTAGTTTCGTTCACGCTTTTATGCTTTCCCACATTCCCGTTAGCTTTATTCTTGTTGCAAATTCATGCTCCCTCCGGTCTTTTGTTATAGATGCAATAATTCTATTACAAAATTCCGCTTGCCATTCCCCTTGGTTAATGGTGGTGGTGGTGGTCGGGGGCCCTTGGCCATTCCCCTTGGTTAATGGTCTATTCAATTTTACATTAAGGGTGAGAAAAAGAAGATTTAAGAAGATGATTTGAATTCCAAGTAGAATATCAAACCGACATCAACGCTTTTAAAATAAATAGTTATGAATCACTTGCTCAAAGAATTATCCCTCCTAATTAGATTACTTCTAACCCAATTCTTACTGTGATATTCCATAAGTATATAGTCTAATTACTGGTATTGACATATTAAACCTTATCATATCATATTACATGATGGTATTTATATATTTAGTATTTTCTCTTCGAATCAGCTCACTGCCTCTTGCACAATAGTCCCCTTCCGACGACCACTGTGCTCTGTACAGTAAGACTTAACCTCTAAAGTTTTTACTGATAATACCCTCGTGAGTCTAGTTTATAACCTCACTGATTTTATATTTTTATGATTTTATTTGAATTAGTTATGAATTATTTACTGCCGACTGTCATCACAGAAAATAGTTCTGGCCGAGATTAAGACTCTTAATTAAACTTGATTATCTTACTTAATGACACATTATAATTAATAATACATCAATAACAGACCATATACTCCCCTCCTAAAATAATTACAGAACCTAGGATTATCTGGAATTACTAAAGTTCACTCCTTTCTTGTGTTCTTTTATATACAACATAGTTTTTAAACATTAATACCTCCCAAACAAGACAATTAATGCAGGACACACCCTAAAGGCACAAACTCAACGTGGGTAATAATCAATCAAACAATATCAGAACTTTTAGTCTCTGAAAAATTAATAAAGCATTAAACTTTATGTGCGAATTCCCATCTAGAAGCGAAACATGAATGCACATATGATTTATGATGCACTACGCATAGAAATAATGACACAACTCATTCATCTCGCAAGAATCCAAACAATAATTAAGGTGCTGAATCAAAACACTTGTCAAAAGCATATAATCAGAAGAGAGAAGAGGGGAAAAACCATCCTACTTAATTCACTAAGGATTTTGCCTCTCTACGCGTTGCTTGTCTTCTCCGCTTCCTCCAATGCTCCCGCTCCAAGCTCTTGCAAACTCCCACAAGAAGAAGTCTTGAGGAAGATGTTTGAACGTGGGAAGGAGAAGGGAAAAGGTCTCTGGACGTTCTAGGGTTAGCACAAGCCAATTCTCTAGTATTTATATAGAGTTGGGGGAGAATCCATTCTTAAACTAATCTTCCAAATCATGGACACTTTCAACCAATAGGAAGGCTTCACAATCCTTCTAGAGACGTGCAAAACAAGTCCAAATAGGATTTGGTATCTTCCCCAAGCAAATCCACCCCAAAGATAAGCTAGAAATCGCAAAACCGCAACCGGCGATCGATCGGCTATACGGCGATCGATCGTCGTATGCGTTGTTTAACACTACCGCGTTACAGCCGATTGATCGTCATTATTGCCGAACGATCGCTTTACGCGAAACAAAATATTCAAAAATCACAGTAACTACGATCGATCATTTTGGTAAGGCGTCGATCGGTTCAGCTTTCCGATCGATCGGTTCTTAAGGCGATCGATCGCAGTCATGTTTAATAAAATTCAAATTCTCATATCTTTTTACTCCGAACTCCAAATCGCGTATAATTGGTGGCGTTGGAAAGCTCTTCTCACCAACTTTAATTTTTACAAGGCATAACACGACCAAATCAAACATTAAGAGGGTCAAATTTGGGTTTTAAATACTTACTAATTTTTCGGGTGTTACATAATCACGCCCCAAATGGCCCCTAAAAGAAACTGATTTTTCACACCCAAACGGCTCCTTAATTCTCCACTTCCCACTTCCCATATTCTAAAAGACAAAGGACTCAACCCAAGGACAAAAAGTAATTTGCGGAAACCAATAGGGTATTGGTCAGGAAGCAATGGTCCTGAGTTCGAACTGCCACTCTGTTGGCATCTACCTGATGCGTATGATAGGTGGGCCTTGTATGCACCGGAGGGGAGGGGAGGGCTGTTGGATACAATGCTCTAAGAGGTCGATTGCTCTGCACCTTCTAGTCGGGTTCTCGAGACTCAGACACCTCTCGTTATAAAAAAAAATACTAACTCACGGAAATATTTTTACATAAAGTGGAGATTGAACATCCTTCCCATTATATACTCCCTTCATCCTTTTTTATTAGCTCCACCGAGAAAAAAAAGACGGCCTCGTTTTAGATGATTTTGAACCTCTTCTTGTCCTCCATTTGTTGGGGTTTCCACCATCCAATTAAAATGGAACATCTAATCAACATTTTTTTCAAATGGAGCATCTGAAACAGGATGGAGTGGTCGTTCTTGTCAAAGTATGAATTACTACTCTCGGAATACCCTACGTCCAACAAAGCTTGTCTGGATTTTGCAAAATGGGTAAAATTTATTGGACTGTAAGGCCCCATATATTTTGCAAAAAAATAAAATAAAAACTTCTATCCCTCTTCCCGCTTCCCGTGTTTTTGTGCTGTTGAGAGAGCTAACCTTGCCATGTTGTGTTGGACCCATCTTTTTTCAAATCCAGGGCTTTATTGGTCACGAGTAGTACTTCAATTCTAGTGGCAGAATCTAGATTTTACACCCTTGACATGCCAATTCGGTGAACACTGACAATCTGCAGAAGATAAAGCACGCAACATCCACAACCCAGGTACAAGCTGAAACCTAAAATTAGTTCATAACGGTGAAGGCTTTCTTTCTGAAGAACCCCAAACACATGGTTCACTGGAAGAAGAGAGCAACAGAAACCCCAAATTAAAGAAACTGGCAAAACATGTTTCCCCGCATCATTCAATTTTGAATAAAAAAACAACAAAAGACAATTAAAAAAACAACAAAAGACAATCGATCGTCACAATTACATTCTTTTACTAACATTCTTAGGACTCGAGCAGAATTTGCACAATCATGCAACCACATTTAAGATGGCCGTGCTGGTCAGTAATTAAAATGTTGAACTTCCAAAATATTGTACATTAACGGGCAGAATGAGCAATAGCACTAACAATGGTGAGCAAAAATTCTCACATTCAGAATTTGCATCAGCATGCAAACAAATTATAAGTTCGCAGAGCACATTACTTAAATAGTCTTCATATCTTTTACTTCAGAGCTTGCACATTACAGAACAGGAAAAGCATAACTTGCAGCGCAGATGCACAGACACACATATATATCTTCAACAGCCAAAGAAAAGTCATTTCATATTTCTGTGGTTTCAGCAATCACTGGAGATATGATTTATCAATGTAGTTTTAAAACAAGTGACAAAGGGTAAACGGAGCAAGAAACCATATATCATGTTTCTTTCAACTACCATACTTAATGGCGGGAAAAACTAAAGAAATGATACACAGAATACCAAACCGCTCCCAGTCCCCAAAATAGTTTATATTGCAAATATACAACACATTACTTCATCTTATATGTGATAGTAAGAGTCCTCATAAAGACTACTAGAGCAGACCACTTTTTTGGATCCGCTATCTTCAATGCAGCGATCCATATGGATCCCAGCCCAAGCGACTCAGCCCCCTTAAAAGCTTTCAAGTCCTGGGTTGAGTTGCCCAAGCCGAGGCAACTCACCTGTGGCCTCTGTTTTGGTCACTGGGGTCAGAGATGGCAGCGGCCATCCAAAAGTGCTACGGGTTCTGGGCTCTTATATCAGGAGACTCCTGATAGTATAATTAATAAAAAAAACAGATAAGTGCCGTATAGCTGCTACAATTATTTCAAAAGTTTGTATTACTTTCCATATTAACTTTAAAAACAAAAATAAAACATTCCAATTGAAAAAAATAGTTATCCAATGAAGCATATTTTTAATCATCACAATGTAGGTATTTTTTGACATGTTAAGCATCTATATAATTGCAAACTTTAAACTATCGAGCCCTATCCTATTTTTGTGAACGTAGCTATCCCCTACTACACTTCCATGTACCTTTCTACAATTAGAAACTGGATATAGGGATGCAACATGAAGCAATCCAAGATAAATGCCAATAGTAGAATTTACAGTCACAAGATTCAATCAATTGAACATAGCATCAGATTGGCCCCAACAAGAACACTTAGGGGCCGTTTGGGGCGTGATTATTGCAAAACATCCAGACTGGATTCTGGATATCCACTGTAGCATCCAGGTGGATTTTTACATCCAGCTGAAACACGTCCTGAGGTGTTTCAGCTGGATATATAAAATATCCAGATGCTACAGTGTAGCAAAACATCCCATCTGGATGTTTTGCTTTTAATCACGCCCCAAACGGCCCCTTATAAAGGAAGATTTATCCAACAACCTACAATAGCAAACACATCCATTCAACAGCTTGGCGCATTACAGTACACTTAATCAATTACCATAAAAAACCGCCCTCAACAACAATGAACATAATTCTGTGCCATAGACAAATTATCCTTGAACAAAGTAAACTAATATTATCACTTTTTGCGAAAAACAAATAACAGCTACAAAGTAGACGGTCAATTCCATCATATCATGAACCGACAATTAACAATAGCAGTGCGCATAAAATTTCGCCCTTTCCAAAATTAATCCATCCATGATTTCTTTTGAATTCACTATATCAAACATTACCACTTAACCACATGATCATCAAGTATCACATCTTATCATATGCCAGACGCAGCAAGTATTATAGAAGTTAAAAAAAACGGCAACAATACAGGAATTCAAACAAGTTTCTATCTTGTATAATTAAAATAGGACAGACAATATAAGATCCTCAAGGAACGATTTTGGCAAAGGAACTCGCAGAAATCCAAACCCTAGATCTTGTCAATGTCCTCGTCCTCGAACTCAATATAATCATCCGCCTGCCCGTCGTCCTCCTCATCAAGCCCAGTAGCAATACCCTCGTTGAGACGCGTACCCTCCGGCAGCTCCCCATAAGCCTTCAGCAACCTAGCTTCATCCGGCATATACTTAAGAATAACATCCGCCTTATCATCCTGGTAATCACGCAGTCCAACAAGGATAATATCCCCAGCGGCGATCCAGACCTTCTTGTGCATCTTCCCGCGGATGTGACAAAGCCGCTTGACGCCGTCGATGCACATGGCCTCGCATCGGCCGTTGCCGAGCATGCGCAGCACCTGCGCGTACTCCTGCCCGTCCTCCTTGAAGACGAGCTCCCTCTTCTCGTCGTCCGCCTCGTTCTTCCCCCTCTTCCTGTTCTTACCTCCCTTTCCCTTGTTCTTCGGCATGGCTTCGCCTTCTTCTTCTCCGAATCCGACGAGATGAAACCCTAACCCTAGCTCGGCCCTCTTGTAGACAAAAAGACAGGTTGCTCCGCTGGGACTGGGAGATGGCGTTCAAGCCACGCGCCGGGGGCAGTTTTGTATTTATAAGGTAGGGGAGGGCCAAAAGGCTGGATAGCTCGGTGATGTGCTGTTGTGATTGTACCCGTTGATTGTTGCACTTGAATGGATCTCTGCCGTCGGTGTCTTGATTACGTTAGTGGGCTATGCTAAGGGTGGCACTGTTGTGAGGCCCAATCCAATTTGCGCACGGCATTCTTCAAGTCCTAGAAGCAACTGAATACGGAAAGAGCACTATACCTTTGTAGTATCCTGAGAGGAAGCTTTAGTTGACAATACGCATCACTCAACTTATATTCCATATTCCACAACATGTTTGCCTGAGAATATGAGAAATCCCCTGAAAAAAAAATTTAAACCTTGTTCTTATATACCCCCTCGGTCCTGTTTTAGATGCTCAATCTTGGAAAAATGTTGATTTTTATTGGATAGTAGAAACCCCAGCTAATGGGAGGAAGAAGGGTCCACAATCCACTTAAACAAAACTGTCCTCTTCTCTAGATGGACCATCTAAAACAGGACAGAGGGAGTATATAGTAGTCCCCTTTTTTCTTCCAAACTTTTCTTATCAACTATTGAATCCAATCTTTATAACTAGCAGAATTACAGTTGACCTTGAATACAATGGACAACGATCTGTTGGGACTTAACATAGTAAATAACTGAATTGATAATAGTCGCCTGTTATTAAGTATTAAAAAAGTGAAAAAAAAAGTACTTGGTGAAATGAGGAGGAGAAGGGACGTTAAGAAAAAAACATGGTGGTACTGTGAGGAAGTTCAAAAAGTCATAAAAGAAAAGAAGTGTTTCTTTAAGGAGTGGCAGAAATACAAAAATCAAGAGAATTGGGAGAGATATCTTAAGGAAAAGAGAGAGGCTAAAAATATAGTGACTGAAGCTAAATTTATGGTGTTTAATGACTTATATAATAGTCTAGGGACGAAGGAGGGGGAGATGGACATTTATAAGATAGCTAAGTTAAGGGATAGGAGGAGTAGGGACTTAGAGCAAGTTAGGTGTATTAAAAGTGAAGATCAATGGCTTTTAGTGAAAGATGAGGAAATTAAGAGAGATGGCATGAATATTTTGCGTTTATTGAATGAAAAGTGTAGTAGTGAGATAGAAGTAGAAGTTGCGTTAAAGAAAATGAAGAAAGGCAAAGCTCTGGGACCTGATATTCCCAACACTAGGAGGTGTTGGCTTAACTTGGTTGATTAGTTTGTTTAACAAGATTTGGAAGTCTAAGAGGATGCCAGAGGAGTGGAGGAGAAGTACCCTCATACCCTTGTATAAAAAATAAAGGAAATATCCAAAGCTATACAAACTATAGAGGTATAAAAGTTATGGGACATACTATGAAATTATGGGAGAGAGTATTAGAAGGGCGTTTACGAAAAGTAACTAAAGTATCAGAGAATCAATTTGGTTTAATGCCAGAGAGGTCAACAACGGAAGCTATATTTTTATTACGGCAGTTAGTAGAGAGATACAGGGATAAAAAATAAAACATTTATATGACCTTCGTAGATTTGGAAAAAGCCTACGATAGAGTGTCGAGAGAGCTTATTTAGGGTGTTTTGAAGAAGAAGGGTGTAATAAGAGGTTACATAGATATCATAAAGAATATATATGAGAGGGTTGTGACTAGCATGCGGACTATTGGGGGGGAAACTAAAGAGTTTCCGATTACGGTAGGTTTTCATCAAGGGTCATCCTTAAGTCCTTATCTTTTTGCTTTAGTTATGGATGAGCTGACTAGTCATTTACAACATAATGTACTTTGGTGTATGCTTTTTGCAGATGATGTAGTTTTAATTGATGAGAGTAAAGTAGGTTTGAATGAGAAACTGAAATTGTGGAGGGAAGCTCTAGAATCAAAATATTTTAAAATTAGTAGGACTAAGACAGAGTGCGTGGAATTTATTTTTAAGGAATGTAGAACTATAGATAGAGCCTTAGTTGAAATAGATGGGCAAGAAGTGCCAATGTGTGATCAATTCCGTTACTTAAGATCCATTATCCATAAAGAAGGGGACATTGATAGTGATGTGGTGCATAGGATTAATGCGGGGTGGGTAAAGTAGAGGGCAACCTCAGGAGTATTGTGTGATAGGCGTGTTCCGAAAAGGCTTAAAGGCAAATTCTATAGGATAGCCATTAGACCTGCAATATTCTATGGAGCGGAGTGTTGGGCAGCAAAGAGGAATTATATAGATAAATTTAATGTAGCCGAAATGAGAATGTTAAGGTGAATGAATTGGATAACTAGGAGAGATAAGATTAGAAATGAATATATTCGGAAAAGCTTAAGAATAGCTCCTTTAGGGGAGAAGCTGAGGGAAAGTAGATTGTGTTGGTATGGGCATGTGCAAAGAAGACTATTAGATGCCCTTATGAGAAGATTAGAAGGGATACATATAAACGATGAAGAGGGAGACCTAAGAGAACTTGGATAAAGTTAATAAAAAAGGATTTGATTTTATTATCTCGTACAAAAGAGGTAGCCCAAAACAAGCTTGAATGGAAGAGTAAGATCCGTGTCGTCGACCCCAAATAGTTAGGAAAAGGCGCTATTGAATTATGATTATGATAATAGTCACCTGTTAAAATATTAATGAGTTAACAGTATAAAAAATCGATTATTGTTACAAGTTACAACATACTTTTGCATTCCTATTTGGTTAGAAATGCAGAAGGGATTGACAAATAATTGACAAGAACAAAGATAAAAAGGCTACGAATCTTTAAACAATGCCTTGCAGGCTGAGCCATTGTCCACTCTGCAGTTTGCATCTTTGTTGTGGCTTCCTCCTGACTCCACGGCTTGCTTGGTCACGAGCATTGGAGTTTCACAGACAACGACGCCCCCATTGGATCTTCTCCTTTGTCGTCGGCCCTCCTTCCTCCCACCACCCTCCACCCTAGGCTTTGTCCTTGCCTTTTGTTTTGGGACCCAGACCCTATTGAAGTTAGGTTGCCAAGTCGTTGACTTGTCAAGCTTACAAGCCTTCTTCCTCTTTTCCAGGGCTTCAATTAGCCTACGTTCTTCTTCGCCAACTCTTTCGTCACTAGCAGCTCTCTCCTTGACATTGTCAGTGCTGTTATGCAATGACAAGGATGCATCTTCGTCTTCCTCGTCGCTGGTCCATGCAAACTCCATCTTGTCATATATCTTACGAATCACATCGCTAAGAGATTGAGAGTACCTGATATTTTAACAACCAACACACCTTTGTCAAACAACTTTGAGTATCAGATAGTGACCCACCAAAAATAAAGAAATATGCAGATGCAGCTAATATTTGCATTATTCTCCATGCTACGGCTTACACATTGTCTATCGATAGTCTCTGAATGAAGCTATGTTCTGATTATGTGATCTTCTCAGTACATATTTCACCTTGTTCATTCTTGCCTTCTTCAATAAGATTTCGTCTAATATCTCATGAAGGTTCCACCGACATCAGTTCATGGCAAATGTCCATATTCTACATCTATACACTCAAGTCTTAGACAAAAAAGATGTTAATGATAAGGACAATAAGAAGGGTTGCTTTTTAGCTAGGTGATATATTTGTATATTTTTCCTTTTTTGACAATGCACTTAAACACTGCACTTGGACAAAATCACTGGAAACGTTTCAGAATGTCAATTAGAAGTACAAGTGACCATTAACTATGAAAATTTTATTTAGAAAGAAAGATGACATGTATGATCTAAATTTCCGGGACTAGATGCTTAGCAGAAATAGAAGCCAGAATTGTGATCTGCTAGTGAAGCTTCACCAACAAAGTTTACTTCAGCAACACCAGCCACAGATGAGAAACAAAAAAAACGACTAGTGAAGCTTGTTTTAATATCAGCACTAATAAGAATTCCAGAGTTGCATTTCACTCGAATGTTTGTTTTTGTGATCCACCACTGGTGAAGCTTCACCAGCGCAGTTGCTGGTGACCAGAGCACGTCATCCAAGCTGTCCATTCTCTGTAAATGTGCAGCTGATAAGCCTTCACAAGCAACAACTGGCGGTGAATATTCACCAGCAGATTATAATTTATATAAGCCACAGAGCTGACTGGGCAAATGCTACACTCTGACACCCATGAATCAACAATGTGAATGTCATATTCTCATTAAAAGTGAGATTTGACACACTCCCCTCGCTAATTGCCCACACCTCGAAATAACATCTTATAAGCCTCAGCAAGCTCTGTCCCGATGTGTATTGGAAACCTTCTCAGCCACTAAGATTTTAAGCCCTTAGAGGCTGGTTTCATAGGTGAAGGTTGCACCTCGTTTTGTTTCCTTATACTATCTGGCGGGCCTATGGTAATATAAATATTAGGCTCCCTGAAACTACTCGTCCATGATTTAGTCCACATGTCGTATAACATAGGTTTCATGATGATGCAAATAAATTAATTAATAAAAATGCAAGTCAATACTTATATAGATATTATGACTGCTTAAGTGTAATCTTGGTTAAAAATATGACTCTATAGCTTTCTATCAACTCAATCTTAGAGTAAGCTCTTTTTTTGGTCGTTATTAGAATGGGAACCTGAAACTTGCATGACTAAGTATAACATTGTTATTCGTGTTCTAAGTAAAGTGGACGATTAGTATAGGTACCTGTTTCTTATAGTCCTCCCAGCAAACTTCACAAGGCTTTCACCACCAAATACACCTCCCTCAAGATTAAACTCAATGTTTGCCAACAGTGAGCATATATCCTTCAGCATCTTCTCTCTTGTAGCTTCATCAACAAACGCTCCAACCTTTGAGTAAAGCATCTCCATTCGAAACAAAATCTGCATCTCATGTCTTGTCTACATTAAGGAATACTATGAAGTATAACAAAAAAAGGAACAAAGAAAATGTTTCATGAAGTTGAGGATACTCTCTAACTTTGCATGCTGTAGAATTGGAATCCTTGTATTTTGACATCAAATCCCGAGGTTTCCTTAATAAACTCTTTGTTAGCTCAGTAGCAATTTCGGAATAATAATCACCTTCAGATCTCTCGGTGTTGGTACATTTAACATATAGCCAATTTATAGATGAATCTACTAAGCATTCAGCAAAAAGGCCCAAGTCTAATTTCTCAGAATCAATTACCATCTGAATTTTTTCAGCAATGGTACTGTAAAATTCTTCGGAAGTTTCTCCAAAGAAAAATGAGGGTTTTAAATCATCCTTCGGTCCACTTGAACCTTTTTCTCCACTTAAGCTTGAAGCTGAACTTGAAAATTCGCTTGCATTATTGGAAACAACTACTTCTTGTACTTCATCACCTGTTATGTTTATTTGGGCCTCTAGCTGGATTTCATTCAGGGCATGTGATCTTTTTATCTGTTTCATCCAACATTCCAAAAACCGTATTTTTTTCAAACCACTGGGAAAATACACCTCTTCCAAGTTCAACTTGAGCTCAACATGATAATTTGAGCGCTCAGGAGAACAATTAAGTATTGATTCATAGAAGGAGCTCCATGCCATGTGACTGATCTGCTCATTTTTGTCCTTTCTCCGTTTCTTTTCCCCCATGTTAAGTTCAAGGGTATTGGCATAACTATGGCGCACAAACTGCAAGAGCTTTAAAACATTTGAAGAGTTCATATATTGTTTAGCTTCTATTTCCTGATCGACAGTAGATTCATCTCTTAGTGTGCAAAGAACAGCTGAATGAATCGAGAATGGCATTAGAATTCCCGTAATAGAAGTCCCTTCAGCATCTGAGATGAAAACTTTGGCTGAATACCCTTCTCTAAAGAGAAAGTTTAGAAGAAGCTGCCATGCAGGTTTTCCTGTTGCATATTCAGTTCTCTCTGTTTGAAGCATTTCAAGGATTTTATCCACGACAAAAGTAGAATCTCCTTGTTTGCTTACTTTATTTTCAGAGAACCCCCGCAACAGAAATAAATCACTTGTGGAAATGTCTTTCAGCTTTGCAGGATCATTCTTCTTTATCTCCTTAACATAGATCTTCTTACTATCCTGGCCCAAAAAAAACTTCCCATTAGCGGCCCTCAAATATCCCAGTAACTCAAGATCGCAGAACCTACATGCCAATGGTTTCTCACCCACATCCAATATCTCAAGAATCAACTCAGCTCGACAAGACTCTGCCTTGCACCCAATGGAAGTTGCAATTTGGGGATATGTAAGTCCTAAAGGAACAACAGCAGAACCAATGGAGATTGCATCAGTTGAAGATATTCCCCAGTCCATGCCCTTAATCCCTTTTTCAAGATAAGACAATCCCACATCAAACTGCTCACTACATATTCTCTCAATTTCTTTATCGATATTGACATTGGTCCAACACAAATGAATGTCATTCCTATTAAACCCCGTGCTCACCGCATTGAATACCCGGGAAAACAAATCACAAAATTCCTTTTCACCATCTAATTCTGCATTCCTGAACTCCGACAGCTGCAACAAGGATCGAGCGAAATCCGAGAAGAAGATAACCAAATTGGAACGAACGGTAATAACATGAGGAGCAGTACCTTTACATTCATGAGCCGGCGGATCCCATAGGTAGTCGTAAAGGATCTGGCTGAGCGACAACGCCAGAAATGACGCACTCGGAGCACCGCTCACATCCGCACCAGTGCCAGAATTCACAATCTGGGAAGCGACCGAGTTGAGTGTGTCGGAGAGGGAAATTAGGGTTTGGGAGGGGAGAGAGAAGGGCAAGACGGGGGATCTGCCGAGGAGGGCGTGGGTCTTGGAGATGGACGTGAGGACGGAGAGGTTGGAGAAGAAGAAGCGGAAGGCGAAGAGGGAGGAGGAGAGGAAAGGGGCGGAGAGAAGGGGTCGGGCGGCGGCGAGGATGGCGGCGACGAAGGGCGCCGGGTCAGGGATGAGGGTCAGAGGGTGGAGATCGATTAGGAGGAGGATCCGGCCGGTGTGGCAGGTGTCCGGCACCGCCATGGGGGCAGGGAGCTTGGCCGGCCGGGGATTCAGAGGAAAGAGAGCGGAGCTGGTGCCATGGAAGAGGGCCGGGTTGCAGAAGCGTTGGGAGATCTGGATTAAGAGCGCGGGTAATTTTAGATTTGGATAAGTGGCGGGAATGGTTGGTCAACTGTCAAATGATACTTACCACTTGTCACGATTGGGCTAGCATGCGACCGAATATTGATTGCGAAAATTTCATGGATCCCTTGTGATTTTTTTAATGTTTCAAAATGCCCTTCCCATAGATGTTTTTGTATTCTTTTGTCCCTTGTGATTTTTTTAACGTTTCAAAATGCCCTTCCCATAGATGTTTTTGTATTCTTTTGTCCCTTGTGATTTTTTAAATGTTTCAAAATGCCCTTCCCATAGTTGTATTCTTTTGTCTCCCGGAGGATGTCCGCTTTCCATTAATGCAAGCCATCAATGGGGCCTGTAGATCAATAATATGTGCGTTGTTGATCTTGATGATCAACGACCCCCATCCCAAAGAGGATATCTAGGCGGATAAAAAACGCTTCGGTTGTGCCTAGGTTGAGACCCGATAAGGTCACCTCCACAACATGGTAGATTGAAGACCAGTGCCAATATGTTTGGTGTTTTGTTGCTAATGTTTGTGTATTCAGTGTATGTGCATGCAGGGTCGGACCTACGTATAATACATGGGAGAGATAACCTCCATGTAGGGGTGTAAACGGCGCCTGGATGTCCGTATCCGTCTGTCCATTTTGAAGCTTAAACAGACATAAAATTCTGTTCGTTACGGACATGAACAGTTTTCCATGTTCGGCATCTAAACGGCTGCTGCCGCGGATCGACTGTGTCCGCGTCCGGAGCCGTCGGTTTCGTCCGTATATACATAAAAAAATGAGATCGATCATTCGAGAGTCCAAGACGAGGGTTAAGGGAATAAGAGTTTCTGCTGCGGCGCTGCCCCGACGGCCTACGGCCCGACATCGGACACTCCCTACTCGACCATCCCCCGTCGGGGAACCTTCCTTCTCGACTTACTCGAACATCATCGCCGTCCTCTCCGCTGGCCGCCATCATCGCCAGAGTGTTTCCCCTCCCCCGCTGTCCTCTCTGTCCAAGGTGAACCCTTCTCGACCTACTCAGGTAATCCCCTTCAGCCGGTGTCCTCTTTCAAGTTCTTTATCGAAGGTCAGGCCGGCCGGCATAAAAATTTACTTTTTTATATGAATTAGATTCATTACTCAATGTCTCACCCTTTTCTACCCTTCATCTAGATCCCCCACCGGCGAACTTCCTTCTCGACCTACTCGATCATCGTCGTCGTCCTCTCCACTGCCGCCATCACCGCCGAAGTGTTTCCCCTCCCCCGTTGTCCTCTCTGTCCAAGGTGAACCCTTCTAGACCTACTCAGGTAATCCCCTCCGGCCGCTGTCCTCTTTCAAGTTCTTTGCCGAAGGCCGGGCCAGCCGGCACTTTAATTCCCACTACCTTTTTTGTTTAATATATATAAAAATTTACTTTTTATATGAATTAGATTCATTATTTTAAATTATATTTGTTTATATTACTTTCTTCATAATGACTGATATGGGTATTGTTGATTGATGGGGAGATGGGTTCAAGTGGTTTTTTATTTGTTGCTTGAATGATTTGGTTGCTGAAATTTCTGTATTGCATGTTATGTGAGGAGTCGTTTCTGTATTTTATGTTGGTTTTCCATGAGTTTAGTTAAACAGCTTCTGTTTATGTATTTAATTTTACTTAATATTTACTTGATACTATAGTTAGCTAAGTTTAGATCTCTCTCCATTGGAAAAGACTAGTTCTAATTGTGCAGGAAAATGGTCGAAAACACATGCATGAGCCTTCCGCCTTAGTTGTTCAGCCAATGAAAGTGCATGATACGGATGTGCTTGATCTTTTTTGTTATGCAGTTTTTTTCATTTCTCTTGTTTGATTTATCTTCTATAAATTTAACTCACAAACACCCGTGAGGAGAAGTCATAAGCTATGTGACAAAATCACAGCCCTCCAATAGCTTGTTTCTCCCTTTGGGAAGGTAATTAATTTTCTTTTGATGACTTCACACTTGACTTTGATATGAAAAAATGGTTATGGGCTTCGGCTCACACCATCATTCTTGAATGCCCAGGAGCTTTGGACTTATCCGTGTGCATGTAGGTAAGTTATTAAATCTGAACACGTGGGTTCTCTGTGGGTTAACAAGTTCAATTCTCTACGCTGTATCTATCTTTTTCAGTTGGGGGGATTTTTTTTTTGGTTTGTTCCTTGATAGCAGTTTTTAGTTAACTGGTTTCTACCAGTTGGAGTCAGCAATGTCAAATCAAATTTCGAGGTTTATCAATTGGTGAATGTGAGTTGATTTATCTATTTTTCATGTGGAGCATAGATAACACCTTCTTCAGACTTAAATCACTTAAACACTCTCAGCATCAGATGTGTTACTCTCAACCTTATTTTCATCACTCAAATTCACACTCATGAAAGGCACTATACTTGCAGGTTCCTCTCTTTCAGATTCCTCGGTGCTAGGTACTCTGCTCATGGCTACTAATTGATGGAATGCAAACCGGCTAGCCGTAAGTTAAAGACAATTTTTTAATCAACTACCAAATAGGAATAGGACAGAACTTGTAGTGTATCATCCTTCTCTTTTGGAATAAAATCTAGGAATGTATAAAATTAATTTAGCATCTTCCCAATTGAATAAGTTTAGCTTTTAATGTTCATAGTATTTATATTAGGATCACTTCATTGGCATGCTCAGGACCAAACGATACTCCTATCATCATCCTCGCCAGTTAAAGCATTCTTTTGGTGGTCATGTATGCCATTTCCATGAGATGCTCCTCAACAAGGAGGCTGCTCCTAGAGCTTTTATATGCAGTTGAACTTCTTCCATCAAGATTGGGAATAAGAATTGCTAATGGTCCACGAGGTGAAGAGAACATTGTGTTAGATAGGCCCCTGCTGGAATGGTTACAATGTCATTGGCTAATTGACTACAAGGATGACACAAAATTCTTCAATTCAAGTAGATGAAGTTTATAGTCATTGATAGCTTTCCTTTATATCTCCAGAGATGTTTTTTATGTTTTTACCCGCTCTAAATGGCAATTTTGTATTTTTTTATCTAACAAGAATTGTTTTCTCTTTACAAATTTAGTCAGAAGTAGATGTACTCCCTCCTTTCCACATTAAGATCATTATTTGGTTTTTAAAATGAATTCATCTTGAAAAGTGAAAACAAATATACATATACATCTGGTGTCCGTGTCCGTCATGGACACATGTGGATGGACATTTGGGGGTATACGTACGGACTGCGGACGGACTGACATTTACTTTTAGTGTGAGCGAACGGCTGCGGACATGCTCTGTCCACGTCCGTGTCCATCCGTTTACACCCCTACCTCCATGAGTTTCATCCATTTCACTTATATATGCATTTCATCTATTTTTTTTTATAAATTAGCTTAATTTCCTGACCTGACTCCATCCCTGGAAATCCGCCGCTGTGTGCACGAGTCCCTTGGGAAAAGGGAGTAACAATTAAGGGTGCTCACGAGCCGAGTCAGCTCGCGAGTTTTTCCGGCTCGACTCGAATTTTAGCTCGACTCGACTCGACTTTGATCGAGCCACCCCGTAACTCGATTCGGCTCGACTCGATCAACTCGAGAATCAGTTCGAAAAACAGCTCGAGCTCGACTCGAGACTCAGCTCAAAAAATAAAGCAAAATCATAAATTTTCCATACCAGAAATCGTCGCCGTCGATCTCGCCTCGCCTCACCGTGAGCTCGAGCCCATGGTCGCTGTCAGCCTCGCCGCGCCCGTTGCCGCCTCCGATCGTGAGCTTGAGCCCCGGCGATCGCCTGTCAGCCTCACCCGTCGCCGCCTCCGTCAGCTCGAGCCCATGGCCACCGTCGCCGTCGCCTCGCCTCGCCGTGAGCTCGAGCCCCAGTGATCGTGAGCCCGGATCCCGGAGCCCGTCGCCTCGCTGATCGAGTCGTGTCGAGCCCCGCCGTAATCGTCGCCGTGTTCTGATCCTCGCTGATCGAGTCGAGCCGTCGAGCCCCGCCATCGGTCGCCGCCTATCGCCTCGCCGTCGCCAGTCGACTCCAAAAGCTTCTGCCCTCTGGCCATCGCCGTCGCCTCTCGCCTCGTCGACGCCGTGGTCGTCGAGCCTCTGGGTAAAACACCTGAGCCGAAAAGCTCAGGTTTTGTTTTTTTTTTGTTTTTATTTTTTTTATTGGGTTAAGAGTTAAGACCCGTTGTATCAACTTCATCCGCCAGATCTAATCTGAATGACTTTTCATTTAAAATAAAAACCCACGGTCTTCTGGGATGTAAATCAGCAACTTAAATCTTTTTAGCCCGTGATCTCAATATTTTAAATAAATTAGGCTCTTTAAAACATGTCCGTGTATTCAAATGAGTTATTAAATTTTCCCTTTTGTATTTTTTCTATATTTTTTATTATTATATTATGTTGTAAGGAAAATGTTTAGGTGACCGATTTTCAATACCAGATTAAATGACCTTAGACCACGTGGGTTTGGGACCTACCAATTTAGCCCAGTTATTTAATTTGGTATTGAAAATTGGTCACGTTAGACGAGCTCATGTTGTAAATGCAAAGGTCCCTGGGAACTGGATTGACTCGGGGTTTAATATTATGAGGCAACATTAGTGGAGTTAATCAACGGGGTGTTTGTGTGATTAATAGAACACGTTTCCCTTGAGCGGAGGTTGCCCAATTACTGGGCCCCATGCCCACATGGGCCGAAGTCATTTAATCTGGTATTGGAAATCAGTCACGTTAGACAAACTCATGTTGTAAATATGGAGATCCCCGAGAACTGGTTTAACTCGGGGTTTGATATTAAGAGGCAACATTAGTAAAGTTGATCAATGAGGTGTTTGTGTGATGAATAAAACATGTTTCCTTTGGAGCGGAGGTTGCCTAATTGCTGGGCCCCATGCCCACGTGGGTTGAGGTCATTTAATATGGTATTGGAAATCGGTCACATTAGACGAGCTCATGTTGTAAATGTGGAGGTCCCCGATAACTGATTTGACCCGGGGTTTGATATTAAGAGGCGACATTAGTGAAGTTGATCAATGTAGTGTTTGTGTGATGAATAGAACACGCTTCCTGATTTACCCAATGCATATGATGGGTGAGCCTTATATGCACCCAAGGAGATTGGCGGCGGGATATAGTGCTCTAAGAGATCAATTTCTTTGCCCCTTCTAGTCGGGTCCTATTGAATACCTGTTGTTATAAAAGAAAAAATATCAAGGAAGCCCACTTCGAATATGTAATAAATATTTGTTTTGTACAAAAGAAGTATAAACAAATTATAGCTCAAATGATTAAGGTGTAGGTTGTGGTGCTTTATGTTTGGGTTCGAATCACACCAATGGCAAAAAAATTATTTTTGCCACTCGAGCTCGAGCCGAGCTCGAGCTGTCAAACTCGAGAATGAGCTCGAGTCGAGCTGCCAAATCTTGGGCTCAACTCGAGCTCGAGCCCGAATTCTAAATATCGAACTCGAGTCGAGCTGAGCTCGAGCTGTCAAACTCGAGAACGAGCTCGAGTCGAGCTGCCAAATCTTGGGCTCAACTCGAGCTCGAGCCCGAATTCTAAATATCGAACTCGAGTCGAGCTGAGCCAAAACTCGACTCGGCTCGGCTCGTGAGCAGCCCTACTAACAATTCTAAGGTGAGGATTCTGCTAACATGCTTGTGTCGTTCCCATCGCAGTCGTGTAATGATCTGAGTCATGTGGTGATGATGACAATTCTATGGTGGAAGCTTGAGGAAAAGCTGGAAGCAAACTCTTTTTGTTTGTGATAGGCAAGAAAGCTGGCCTAACAAACGTTTATATTTATGTTAATTTAGTATTTTCTAGTTTTGCCAACTATGATGGAGATTTGCTATAACACCAAAACACAAGGATGCAATTCATAAAAAACATGAAAATGTAGGTTCTGTGTAAAATACAATAAACCCACCAGCCTCTTTTGTGTGAAAACATAAAAAAAAGCCACAACCTCTTCCGGGAGCAGGCCAGATTCCAGAGCCTACGCCAATAGCATTTAAAACAGTGACAGCTGGTCTGGCAACATCCAAGCTTAGGGACCGCCCACAAAACCTTTTGGCGCTCTGGGATCCCTCCACAAGGAGTCCCTTCCTGGTGCGCTCTATCCTTTTCGCTTCTCTGACATTATCACCCCACTGCACTGCAAACCCCGCCTTCCCCCCGCTGACCCGGTCATATCTATGTCATACGATGGAGTTCTCTCCTTTTTTTCATGTGGACGGTATCCCACTGTCCAAGAGGCAGACAATAAACAGCAGACCACCCCAGCAGCTACAAAACAAACCTGCTCCCCTCCATTTGGGTTGGAGAAGCATTTTTAATCCGCCCTGAAGATATCCGCCATGAGGATCCTCGGGAGCCATCGATCATCAAGATTGACGGCACATATCTGATGGAGGATATCCAGGCTCAAGGCGGACCATAAAGTCTTCCAACGTTTAGGGGGGCCGACCCAATCTTGCACTCTCCATTAGTACTAATTACCAAAATTTCACTACCTAAGGAAAAGAACCATGGAATTTCGCTTGTACAAGCACCGAGGCGCTGCGAACCATGAAACCCGCCTGCCCATGGATAACCGGCCGGATTCAAATCCGACGGTATCCAACCCCAGACACATGCAAACGCAAGTCAGCTGTGCCGCATATAAAATGGGCACCCTGTTTGTACCTTTTTTCTATATTTATGTTATTAATTTTATTTTTTTCCCTTGTGGGGTGAGGCCTGCAGCTAGTTTTCTCAGTAGTCCTCGTTGGCATCGTTTAGATTAGCAATTTCCGTCCTGACCGTCCAACCACCGCCCCCCACCCCCCCGGCCATGCCAAGAAACCCCACATTGCATGACAAGGGGCCGCCATGAAGATGAAGACGTTGGGTAGACGGCATTGAAGCTTGGTTCATGGTTGGTTCATGGGGTCTAGAGAGAGCCAACCATGGCTGGTCGCTGTCTTCCTTCTCGCCGCCTTGGTCCCTGCTCTGGGACAAAACTTGAGCAACCTCACGCCGGAGTCGTTGGACTCGGCTCTCAGAGGCCACGCCTTACAGGCCCTGCGCATGGGCCACTCTCGCACGGGCACTCTGTATTCTGCGCGCACGAATCTCTCAGGCATTGAGGTGAACGTCGCCCGGCTCAAGTCCGGCAGCTTCTGGGGCAGGGGAGTTAACTACAGCTATGTCTCCATCCCGACGAGGGTCCTCCCGATGCCCTACGTTAAGAGGCTCGCCATTGTCTACCAGAATCTGGCCAACTGGTCGGACCATTTCTACCATGTCCCCGGCCACACGATGGTCGCCCCTGTTGTGGGTTTCCTTGCTTACAATGCAACATCCTTAACCGACGACGGGGGGAACAGCAGCTTCAGGAAGCTCGACCTTCGTGTCATGGGCGATCCCATTTCGGTGTACTTTCCAAGTCTTGGGAGCACTGTTACAAAGAATTCGTCGACAAAATGCGTCAGATTTGGTCAGGGAGGGTCTGTCCATTTCAGCGAGCTTGTCCTGCCGAACGTCTGCTTGGCGACAACACAGGGCCATTTCTCGGTTGTAATTCCATCTGTGGCGCCCCAAGCTCCAGGTGCATCGCCGGCTGCGTCCGAGGGGAGGTGGGGGAGGGGGAGATGGAAGCTGTGGGCGATTGCAGGTGGGT
The DNA here is from genome assembly GCA_039654745.1 of Houttuynia cordata. Classification (NCBI taxonomy): domain Eukaryota; kingdom Viridiplantae; phylum Streptophyta; class Magnoliopsida; order Piperales; family Saururaceae; genus Houttuynia; species Houttuynia cordata. The sequence continues at coordinate 17,803,039 of CM077506.1, forward strand.
GTGGTGTTGCTGGATTGGCTCTCTTGGGCTTGGTTGCTTTGGCAGCTTTTAATGCAGGGAATGAGAGGAAGATGGTGAAAATGCAGAGGGAAGCTGATGATGGGGAGGCCTTGGGGAGCGTTTGGATTGGGGAGAGTAGGTTGCCTTCTGCTACGGCGATCAGGACTCAGCCAGTCCTGGAAAATGAGTTGGCACCATGAACATCATTCAATTTCTTGTTTCTTCTTTTTTCGATTTTTTTGGGAGTGTATGAAACAGGTGAAGAATTATTTTGGTGTTTTTATACAATTTTTATCGCACGCAAGTGAACATAAAAATTAGTGTAGGCTCTCTTTATGTGGTTTATTGAATGATACGCCTTAATACAAGGGGCAGGCACGTGTGAATCATCCGCATACGCTCTCTAGTAATTGCTTGGTGTTCGCGATAGCGCACGCAATGATGCGTGAGCCAAGGTGCATGTCAACTTTCCTAATTCCAATTTATTAATAACGGGAAGCATAATGAAGTAACAATGGTGAAGATACGGACTCCACTGAGTTGGGTCTGGTGGTGATTAATGAAGCTGCTGTCTCGGCTACGAGTTTTGTTAACTGTTCCTTTACTTGGACTAGCCGAAATGGCAATGGCGTGGCCTGTAGCCTTACTAGGCATGCCCGCGATATTGGATGTAAATTTTAGATTGGATCTTTTCCTAATTTTTGAAAATCCCAATCCAGAGTCCAGACTGATTTGAATACATTTTTAAGGCCTGCTGATTGCAGGATCTACTGAGAAAAAATAAATTAACAATGGGAGGGGGTACAGGGTCCAAACTCCAAACAGAAGCACAAAAGCTGAGTGGTTGCACTGGGCTTTTCTATCATATGATGACCAGTCTTGGATTCTTGTCGTGCACCACTTGGCTGTCAGTGACAGCTTGTATATGTTGTCGTTTTTATTATTTTGATGCTCGACAATGATAGGATTGTTTTTGTTTACCGCCAAATGGTGATTCTTTTCCCGCGAAGTAATTACACTATCCCTGGACTTCTATCCTTTTGGATTGCCAATTATGATGTGTTAGGCTTCTAGCCCTTTTTCTATGTCAGTGGGCTTCTGTAACAACTTTGGTAGAAAAACGAATACTCCATGCAACTACATCTTCCATGGGACATTCAGAAACATCATCCTCAATGTTGTTTTCATATGAAAAGCTCCATTGCAACCTAATTCCTTTAGGAACACACTTTTTTTAGTTTGTTTTAGTAGCTAAGGAACTCACGTCTCTCTTTGCATATTGACAGATTTCCATCATCCATGTAAGAACAGCCGAATTACTGATCAATCAGTCTAGGGGCTGGTTGGCTCCCCTTTTTAAGTTCCAAAGAAAAATAGGCTTCGAGATCCTTTCTACCTGAGGGTTCCAAATAAAATGGGCTTAGAGACCCTTTCTTCCTTAACCCAACTCATGAGGAGGGCTGACCATTAAAACAAAGAAAGGATGGGTGGCGTGAACAAAAAACCCTGAGAAAAAGCTTTATTAATCAAAGTGAGTGCCAAACAGCCCCCTAGTAGAAGCGTTCAATCTACCACATCCTTGATCTTTTTATTATTGTACATTACAATAATTTACCTTCTTCCAGAAATAATAAGTTAATCCCTAGAAATTTAGTTTTAAATGCATATTTTAGATTAAATGATACCCCCATCAAAATTGCCTGTCTGGATTAAAAAACCAAAATAAACTGATTTTAGATCATTTTGATTTTGTAATCCAGATAGGTGATTTTGGAGAGAGGGAGTATATGTTATCTGAGAAATCAAAATAATCAGATTTAACTATTAACCCTTATCTTAATGTTAAGATGTTGGGAAGAAAATTGTCCGAAAAAAGACATCTCGACTTTTAATTCGATGGTAAAAAACAAGCCAATTGAGCTTACACTCAAAATAAGATCAAGTTAAGTGAAGTCCACCTTACCTAGATGTGCGGTTGTACTATAAATGCTCATGGACTGATACCAAACAGGTTTGCCTCTGAAGTTCTCCTCCTCCAATGAGAAGATACGATGGCTCTTGTGTGAGAAGAGATTCTACGGAATCTTTTACATATTTTTTTATCTTTTTCACTCTTTAGATTGTCTATGTGAAGGACAATTTTTAATTATGACTTCTCTACTTTCCATTTGCATTCATCGAGTGCCCTTCATGGTTTAGAAAAAGTTAGTCTCTAATGGGGGCCCCTGCAAAACACCATGGCTGCCCACCGAGAAAGATTTTTACAAAACTTACTGAAAACAGGTGAAAATTTGGGGGCCCATGCAATTTAGGCGGGTGTCAGGATAGGCGGCCTAACTCATTTCCGATGTGTGGCCGTATCGGTTATAGTTTCGGCTGTTCTCTCAGCCGACTTACCGAATCGACAGCCAACACGACCACGAAGCTGCTACAGAAAGAAACTCAGCAGATAAGAGGAGCAGAGCTGCGAGTCTTGTTCTGGTCCCTGTTCCCACCATTACTTGGCCCAAGTCTTCATCGTCCTTCTGCAATCCAAAACCTGTACCAGAGAATGACCTCCATCTCTGTCTCCTCCTTCTCTCCAAATCCACTTCCATCTTTCTCCGTAGCACGCACATCTCCTGGTAAAAAATTTGATCTTTGCCTCCCAACCGGGTCACGTTCAGGACGAAGGAAGAAGACCCTGCAAGTCCTGTGCAGAACGGCTCGAGAGGACTGGCTGCAGAAGCTCCCGGACAAGAAGAAGCCCCTCTACTCCCACAGCCTCCCCTGCATAGAGGCGTGGCTCGCCAAATTGGGGTTCTACCCCAGCAGGGACGATCGTGCTCTCTGGTTCGTTGAGAAGCCCGACTGGCATGCCCAGCTCTCCCTCGATGTAACCGATCTCTATATAAGGTCCATATCTTGCAACGCTTTTGTCTCTTTTCTGTTATTCCGATTGTTTCTATACTGTTATTGTTCATATGATCTCTCTGGTATCAGGAAGAGGACTATTTTAGCTTCAAGTAATTGGTTTTATCAGTTTTTTTTAAGACAATTGTTGCATTTTAGTTTAATAGAAGATGACGGGGGCTAGTAGCAATGGCTAAGAGATGTTGGTGTATGGTGTGCAGGTACTTGAAGAGTGGACCTGGAAATCTTGAGAAAGATGTGGAGAGGAGGTTCAGTTATGCATTGAGCAGAGAAGACATTGAGAATGCAATACTGGGAGGACCCTAAACAAATGTAGCCATCTCTTTTGAATTATACATTGCTGAATTTTCTTTTGCAACTATTGATTATTAATTTGTTTGAGGTATTTCAAGATGTGTTTGTTTGAGGTATTTCAAGATGTGCATAAAAAATTTAGAATCTTTGCACTCTCTTATTCACATCATCAGACTCTTTGTACCTGTAGATTTGTGCAACTTGTCATTTGATATTAGTGGACTGACTCTGGAAGAATAATAAGCATCCACATATTCACAAAGTCAGTTCTTTTCTGTACCTCACCGGTGATAGGAAATACTCCATCCCTCCTGCATTGATTGTCTAGATTGGGAATCTATTATGAAATAAAAATTAGTTAGTTTCTGATTTCCAATACAGAGATTAAGATGGGACAGAGGAGTAATTGTGTTATACTCCATCCGTCCTGTTATAATAGCTTAACTTGCAAAGATGTTGATTTTTTGAAGAGTCAGGCTAGCCTGTGCGGCAGGGCAGGCAGCCTTCGGATCTGCAGCCGAGGCTAAATTTTTCCTTTTTGGATACCGAAACTCATGGAAGGAAGAAGAGGTTCAAAATTCATGGAGCATCTAAAACGGGACTGACCTCTTTTCCAGATGGAGCATCTAAAACAGGACGAGGGAGCATAACAAAAATAATTATGATGTGTCTGCTGTTAATCGAATAAATTCTCTTCTTGCTATTGTAAATAAATGGAGCTAGCATTAATGACAGGCAAACCTCCTATAAGTACATTTTGAATACATCTATTTTTGTAGAAGTTTATAACGCATGCTACAATAGTCTCCAGCTATAGAAAATAGAAAAAAAAAGCTCTTTATTTACATTTTTCTTTCTTATCGAACAATGGTAGGAAGGTTGAAGCAAAGAGAACTATATCTCTATGCGGGTGTCAGCATGAGACCAGTTCTCCTGAAACTAACAGTAACATGTAAGTTCCTGAAATCTTCAGTCCATGTGATATCAGTTTATTAGTAGCAACGTGTTTCCTAAATATTAAACCCATGGTCTTATACGAAATTTCTATGGATAATATAAAAGGTGTGTCTTTTTAGACAGCTGCACGTATTTCAGCCTGGTCTCATTTTTTTAAACAAGAAAAAAAAACAAATGAACTCGAAGCTCACCGACGCTGATAGAAAGCACCATTGTGCAGTCCATCACAGTGGGTATTCTGTGGGCAACTGGTATGACAGTGCAGTCTGCGAACTCAGGCCTTACAGTTTTCTGAAGAATGGTATCTGTTGCATTGTCAACTGATGCTGTCGCTTCATCAAGAACTAGAATCCGGCTTCTCCGATGCAAAGCCCAACCCAAGCGAAATAATTGCCGCTGTCCCATGCTCAGTTTGATCCATCTTCTACAACTGCACGTGCTAGATGTTAAAAACTATTTTTCTTAGAAGTAGATTTACCGTGAGCTTATGGTAGCATACCTATCGAGTCTAAACCCATTTCTTTCTCTTCAACAGCCTCTCGAAGCTGACACTTCCCAAGAACCTTTAAAATGAGCGAGGTGAAAAGTTAGCATTCAAAAAAATTGAAAACCAAAGGGTCAGGGTCTGATTGAAAATGATGCTAAGATAGTAATGTAATGAAAATGTTAATTCAATAGCCTAAGTAATTAGACAGCTAAGAAAAATATGATCTAGATTTAGGCCGTGCAGCCTGCTGAGTGATAAGACCTTAATACAATTATTTGCCGCTGTTATCACAATTCAGAAAATTTAGTATGACCAATGCAAAGTCATTTTTATATTGATTAATTTCTCTAATGACTATATCAATTGCTAGTAACGAGTTAACAATTTGACAAGACTCCGAAAAATGTTATGGTGTTACTTCTATTATGTTAACATAAGAATGCAAATTTGAGATGAAAGCTATGCAATAACTGTTACTGTTTCCTTAATCTCTCCGGATCTAGATTCTCTATCTGGTGCAGGTGAAAATATATTCCAATAATATATACCTGCTGTAATTTAGAAAAGACATTTACTAAACTGCCAGCTTACCTTCCATATTTCCTTGTTTGTTGTGACAAGGGATCCAAGTTATATCTAACAGTTCCATGAAAAAAGGGTTGGATCTTGGGAAATTATTCCAAAGCTTGACCTCAAGTCATGAAGCCCTATCTTAGAGATGTCAATTCCATCTATAATTATCTCCCCTCCTGTTGGCTCTACCAAACGGAACAATGCGCTGATCAAAGTTGTCTTCCCACTGCCTGTTCTCCCAACTATTCCGATATTATGTCGTCCTTCAAATGTGCAACTAATTCCCCGAAGAGCAAGTGGTGTATCGGGCTTTTTTCTTATCTGCATAGCAAAGTAATGTCTACGGTCTACCGTAAATATTAAGATAGGTTTCATTGTTTAATAGCTGTGAAAAGGACTAGCATAACCATTTACCTTCAAATCGTGCAGCTCTACTTCACCAACAGAGGGCCACTGAGAACTCGGTCGGTTATCCTCGATGACCTCAGGGGCTTCACTTGTGATATGCATATATTGGTTGAACCTTCCAACTGAGATGATTTAATTTGCCAAAGTGCACTGATTTTGAATTGAGAAAAGAAACGCTATATTCATAGAAAGACCATAAGACAATGCCATCCCAATGAAACCTGTGCGAGAATCGTGTTCCTCAATAATTACTTTTTCATAGGAAAGAATCACCCTTCAACACACTACACCCAAGGATTTGACCCCGGGACATCTCCCTCAACAGGGAGAAATCCAACCAGTGCAACACAGGCTGGATTGGCAAGTGTTCATCAGTCATTTACTTAATGTCATGGGACTGAAATAATATAGCGAATTAGACAAAATCATCACTAAGATGATTTAATTTCTATAAGAAATATTGTCTAGACGATGAAAAAAATACCATCATCCCAGCTATCTGGGATAATATCTATTAACGCACAACCCAGGCCAATGAAGAGAGGATAATAATCTTCTGACATGTTAACTATTCTTTCAATGTCATACATCCACCACCATTTGGCGATGGGGATGTTCTTATGCAGTTCTCTAAGTGAAAAAGCATGCAAAATGAAAAGCAGTACTCACCAGAAGTATAGGCACCAGGAGAAAAAAACGGCATAACAAGTGCTGAGGAAGCTAGAACAGCAGCACTCATTATTTCCAAACGCTGGATCAACCACTCATTTGCTGCAAAATTATGAAAGAAGGGGCCTGGCAATTCTGTCAATAAAGCTAAGATTCTTGGAAAAAAAAAGGGTCTTCCTCTTTGAAGGCTCTTATAGTCATTGCTCCCGAAACAGATTCTCCGAGATGATTCACTACTACAGATTTTGTTGTTCCATTTTTTCGCATAAACTCTTTTGCAGAATAAAAGTAGTATCTCTGACAAAGGAAAATGAAACCAATAATACTTCATGACTCGAAAGCGTAATCTACTCACTTTTCCTTTTGTAAAATAAAAGAATAAAGGAAAATCAATTACCTGTAAACGGAAAGTGAGGTAGACCATGGGTAGAGACACAAATAAGACTGGCCATGTAACAACCGCCAATACTCCAAGATTGCTATAGGCATTAGCGGTAGAACCTAGTGTGAAAATAAAGCTGAATGGCAGATCAAGGTCAAGAATGCTCAGATCAGAAGCCACCTGAATTACAAATATGAGATTATGAACATCAAATATTTGTTACAATATAGAATATGCAATCATGGGCTTTGTGCATGCTTACCCTAAATATTCTATCAAGAGGTGTTGAATAAAAAAATGACATTGGTGCACTAAATAAGGAGTTCAGGAGCTCAGAATGTTAAATGACCGGTTTTCCCAAAAGTAGTACCGAAGGGCTATTTTTAATATTTAACTCAACTCAACACTCCCCCTTGTGTGCAAGCATTATTTAAAACTTAGAAAGTGGGCATAATGAGAGGAGAGGAGGAAGACAAACAATTGGATCTTGTGAAAAATATGCCCGATATATAAATTTTAAAAAATTGCTCCTAGCGGGACTTGAAATCAAGACCTGGGATCCGATACCATGTTAAATAACCGATTTTCCCAAAATCTCGAGGGAAAGGGCTATTTTTAATATTTAACTCAACTTGACACAGAAAACAAAGATTTTGATATATGAAGACCCAATGTAACTGCAAAAACAGCTCTAAAGAACAAAAAGTAAGTTGAGCTAAACCCAATTGCCAAGTAGACAATGATCAATCTCAATGCGCTGAGATGAGGATTCTGAACATTAGCTGCTATCCATGAATTCTGTGATATCTGTCCAGCTACAAATGCAAGGAGGGAGAGTGCAGCCAACGTGAAGTACAAGTAGCCCTTGTACTTCAGCAAGGCTGTCAGAACCAGCAGCGTTTTCATGTGCATTAACGAGGTCTTGAAATTCTTTACTAGAGGTTAATAACTCGGAATAAGGAACCGCATGCTTAATTTCCCCATCTGACAGTAAATGTCAACAAAAGGAAAACACCAAAGCAAAATTCAAACAGCGATATATGAATTACACCTCATGAAAGCTGTCCACTAACCGTTCAAAGATACTGAGTACCATGACAGATAACAAGGGATGGTAAAACTTATTAGTCAACTGTACCTTTTTTAAAGAGGATTTCCCTGAAATACTTACTAACTGCTTCAAAAACACAAAAATATATTATTCATCGAAATACCAAAACTACTCATCTGCACGTGATAATGTGCACACACACGCTGTGAGTGAACTGCCAGCGGACAATTATCTCCTTGAAGAATCGTCATCTAGATGTCATCTAACTACTCAGCTCCCCTAAAGAACTGTCATTTGGATATGACAGATAGTTTTCTCCTTTGAAGAATTGTCATATGACAGTTCTCTAGGTGAAAGTTCAAGAGAACTGTCATCTCCTACATGGAGATAACAGTCAGCTTACAGTTCTTTTATTATATTTCTCTTTTTTTTAAGCAATTACCGATTACATTTAGGTAATTAAAATGTTCATGTTGAGAATATCTGAATGGGTTCCAGTTCATGAAGAGAATATTATAGAATGTGGATTCAAATGATATCCGTGAGTGTAAGTGGCATACTAAAGAATTCTATTACATGAATGAGCCTACATAGGTTTGCATGAGCGATGTGAACTTACCAAAACAGAGTCAAATGCTGGAAGGAAATCAACTTGATGCGTGACTATAGGGAAAAACAGTTTGGCCAGTGGTGCAATTGTCACTATATTGAAGAGGTTTGTAGCTGTATGAGCGTCAACAGCACTAAATGGATCATCCAGTAGATAAACATCCGCATCCTTATAAACTGCACGAGCAAGTTGAACACGCTGCTTTTGCCCTCCACTAGGATTTACGCCGCTCTCTCCTATTTCAGTAAGAAAACCAAACTGTAGCAATTCCAAGTCCTTTTCCAGAGAACACGTCTCTATTGTTTCTCGGTATTTCTGTTGATCCATAGGCGATCCATATAAAATGTTCTCTTGTTCATGCCTGAATCCATGCTGTTTGAGAAACATCCGCAATCTTTCCTTGGACTTGAATCTGTAGCATCAGGAACATTATTGTATTATTCATCAAAGCAACAAGAACACATGTGAAATTACTCGGCACAAAAGCATTCGTGACAGATAAGGAACTTACCATGCCACTGATATTTGGGAGCTCTCCAAGAACAGCAGCTAAAAGCGTAGATTTACCAGAGCCAACTTCTCCACAGATAGCCACCTTTTCCCCTGGTTTAACCACTAAGCTTATGTTTCTCAGATTGGGTTTCAACAAATTCCCTTCCCATGAAAAGTTGCATGAATTGATAGCTAATGAGTTATTGGTCTCCCCATTGAAGTTCCTCTTGATGTGTGCACTCGGAAGCTCTGGAGCCTCAAGAAACTTCTCTATTCCTGCTAGTGCAACCTTTGCTTGTATCACAACTGCAAGAACATCAGGAATTGATATAATAGGGTCCTGTACAAGTCGCAGTGTTGCAACAAAGGTAAAGACATAAGTAGCAGTAAGAGGGATTTGAAGAATGTAGCACGTTCCAAAAGTAGCAGCAGAGACCAGGATAGGAGAAGACCAAAAGAGAAAGCTATTGTAAGCTTTCCTTAACTGAACAGCTGACAACCATTTGAATTCCACTTTCCTCGGCTTCCTCTATAACACTCTTAAAATGTGTTTCCCAGGCATAAAGCTTCAATATTTTCATGCTCACAAGAGCCTCTTGTGTAACTTTCAGCCTCTCATCCTGTGCCTCCATGAGCTTAGTTTGAAATTTGTGCTGAAGTTTGGCTATGGGAGTGTTGCATAATAAACTAAGTATAATGACCAACAGGGCTGCAACAGTTGCCAATCCAACAGCACTATAGATAATTCCCAAGACAAGGCAGAGCTGTAGACTTCTTGTCCATGTCTGATGAAACCAGAATGGAAACTCACCAATCCTATAAGCATCAACAGTCACATAGTTCATTATCTCCCCAGCTGAATGTGTCATCTTAGATGTACTCGATAAATAATCTCAATTGCTTCTTATAAAATGCTGCAGAGAGCAATGACCTTACTTTCAGACCAATCAGCCTACTCAGGAAGTACCACTGCCTTTGTGATATAGATTCTAAGCATTTAGTAAGAAACAAATCCACCAGCCAAAATGTAACACTCGTACCTAAAAGATGCTTGCCCTTCTGCTACCTTGGTGAAGGCATTAAGAATCAGAGGGCCAGCCGAGACGGTGAGTACCTTTAGTAATGCGAAAAAACCGGAAACTAAAATTTCTCGCCAGTGACACAGTGCAAGTATCCACCAAAGAGAAGAGTTAGTGTGGTTAGCCTGTTTTTGTTTATTAAGCTGTTCTGAAAACAACATGAAGCACCTTTCTGCACGATCGGCATCCCGCAACTGTGGTACATCCACCTCCTCAAGTGTTTTTTTGGAGCCTTTTTTCGTCATAGAATTCAACCACCAAAAGTAGAGTGATGAGAGGAATCCAGCACGGGCAAAAGGAGTGATACTACCGTTCGAATCATTATCAACGCCAATAACTTCACCATTCGATGGCGCATAAAGATATTCCTCAGTTACTTGCAAACTATCTCACATCTAAAATGCCTGAGAGTACAAATGGCCAAAAGAATTGCCCCTGGGAAAGATAGAACATCCAAAATAATTTTAACTGATACTTCTTTCTCTGTCGCAATAACTAAGCAAGCATTGCCGCAGAGGAATGCTGCAAACAAGCATGTAGCTACTGACCACAAACTAAACAAGAACCTTGAACCTTTTTGGGCCATCAAGCAGACAACTATGCTGAGGAATAGCCAAGGCGCTGAATGAGAGACACCAGCCATTGGTGAAGAGGAATAATATTGTTCGTCTCTCTGTAATTCTTTGCTAAAATCCAACAGTCTAATACCAAGTATACCAATCCCAAAATGCCATTAAAAATTGCTGAGAAAATTTGCAATGTTGAATGGCCTTGAAATCGTGCAGGGATACGAGCTGCTTTTGACGATTTAACAGTGAGGAAGAGAATCAGTAAAAGGAGAATGTCAATGAAAATGATGAGGGCGTGGTTGGTGCAAGAAAATGGTTGTATAATTTTTTGAAAGACCCAGCTGCAACCACTTCCGCCACCATCTTGGCATTGAGACTGCCCGCAGAAAGCTCTCCAGGCACCTAAAGAAGATCAAAATTCCAAGAAGCTGAAACATCTGATCATGACAGCCATCAAAACTGAAGCAACAGCAAGGTGGACAAAGTATTTACTAACCTATAAAAGCTTCTTCCATGCTTACCCTGTAGGTCATTTCTGCAGCAGTTCAAGAGGAATCATTTAAACAAGGAATTACTTAATCAAACAAACATATATATGCCCCTACTTTTGGTAAAACGTTAATTTCAGCCAAAGTCAACAAGTAGCTATAATTGGGTAGAAAGAATGTGGCAGAGATCAGATGGCATTTTCAGCACTAGCTCAACTGAGTTAGACGATTACCAATGTAGGAGAAAGAAAGGACAATAACAATATTCAATGAACAAACAAATCCAAGCAAGGGAAACGTGTGGTCAACTATCAAGTCCCAACAGTCGTTCAGCAGAGTCCTGCTACTCTTTCTTGGATAATAAAACTCCAACCTTCCTAACTCCCAATCGGTCAGCAGGAAGAGACTTGCAGGATACAAAATGCAATCATGGAACACCTTTACTCTTAAACAAGAGTCTTCTTTGTTTCCAGGCGAGCATCGATACAGTATAAACATGAGTACATTTAGCCACTTATGAAAAAAGGAAACTTTGTGATCAGGTGGAGAGAGTGTAATTCATAGCAATGATGTCGAGGATACAAAAGATTTAACGTTTTGGTAGTATAGTCTCATGATTCTACAATGGAAAGCCCGAAAATACTACAGAAAACTGAGTGTCATTCCAAATTGAAACAAGACTCAGCTCATATCAAGCTCAAAAATACAATCTTACAATTCGGAAAAATAAATATGTAGAAATAAGGAAAAAAATAGAAATCAGCAATCTAACTAATTTGGTCTGGAATCCACCAAACTTTTTTTTAATGAAATGGAATCCACCAAACTAAAGATTCAAATTGTATCCACAACTCATGATCCAAACTTTTGCCAAGCTCAGAAAGAAAATCCAACAAAGATTACAGAGAATTCATTCAAATTTCATCAATGGCCCCCAAATACATCCAAGAGCCTCTACTTCAACTGCTCCACATATCCAATTTACGAAACTGCCATTACCCAACTTAACTACCATGACAGTCAAGTGGAATGACAAAACTATCCTTCCATGAAAGTTACTGAAACTATTCGATCAAATGCCTGAACCAACTTTGTTTCAGGCCATAGCACCAATAATCCAATATGCAGCTGCATCGAATATTGTCTCAACCTTTAATTTAAAGGTACGTACTGAAATGAAGCCATGAAGGGGCCACAGATGTCCAAGTGGACTCAAAATTTGTGGTCCATATTTCTGATAATAGTTATTTTTTTTATTTCCCCTAATCTCACTCTTTATCCATATCATAAGGGTTCTCATCTCAAAAATCAAGCTTAGAATATGTAATCGAAGCGTATGCTAATTTTTCTCCGCATACACATCCAACGCTGTGTCGATAAACTCATGCCCATGATAGCGAAGGCTTTCGTGAGCTTGTGTTTTGCCAAAAAGTCATAAAAGAAGGAAGGTATGTTTGAAATAAAATGCATGGATCTATGAGGACCCATAAGAGTGTCCTCTCCAGTGGCGGTGAAGAACCCAGCCGAGGTCTTTTCCATCTACTACATGTCAAAAGCTTCCATTTCTCTTGTATATAAAAAAAATAGCTTCCATTTCTCACATGCACCATTACTGTCGGACGGAAGGAGCACATTAGGAAGAATTACATATTGTGTGATGTTTCTGCAGTTAACGGGAAACACGGGTACTTACAAGGAATAATTTCTCGTTTCACTATCTTGTAAATATATGTAGCTACAACTAGAGATGAAAATACAATGCAGCTGCATTAAAGATAGAAAATCTCATATAAGTACCTTTTGAATACATCTATATTGTACAAGTGTACAAAGCATGCTACAATAATCTCCTTGCTACATAAAATAGAAAAACAAACTCCTTATTTGCAATTCTCTTTCTTATCGAACCGTGATAGGAACGATGAAGCAAGGAGAACTATTTCTCTATGCTGGTGTTAGCATGAGACCAGTATTCCTTGACAAGCTCACCAAATAATGAACCTTCCCTCTTCATCAGCTTCATTGGCTCATCATACTCAACCAGTTTTCCTGAAAAGTACATTAGCATGTAAATTTTTCAAATTTTCAGTCCATATAATGTCAGTTTATTGCTTGCAATATATTTTCATTATCTCCACAAAATTTCTGTGAACAGTAGAAAAGTGGCACTATCACTTAACAAGAAAAAGAATCGAAGAAATCAAAGCTCACCATCGCTGATAGAAAGCACCATTGTACAGTCCATCACAGTGGGTATTCTGTGGGCAACTGTGATGACAGTGCAGTCTGCAAACTCAGACCTTATAGTTTTTTGAAGAATTGTATCTGTTGCATTATCCACAGATGCTGTTGCTTCATCAAGAACTAGAATCCGGCTTCTCCTCAGCAGAGCTCGGCCCAAACAAAATAATTGTCGTTGCCCCATGCTCCAATTTGACCCGTCTTCTACAACTGCACTAGCTTATCGTTAAAACCATTGACAATATATAAGTAGTTTTATTTTGAGCTTATAACACCGGTGGCATACCTAATGAGTCCAAACCCATTTCTTTCTCTTCAACAGCCTCTCGAAGCTGACACTTTTCAAGAACCTTCAAAATGAGCAAGGTAACTGTTAGCATTTAGTATATTGAAAACTACTTGTTGTGTGTGTCTGAAAAATAATCTTAAGATAGTAATGTACTGAAAGAATTAGATGAACCGGCTAAGTACATTGAAAGGTAGACAAAATATAATCTATATTTAGGCCCTGTTGCTTGCTGAGTGATAACGCCTCAATGCAATTCTTAATCATTGTTCCCACATTTCAAGAAATATATTGTGACATATACAGAAAACTAGTAACTAGTTAACAATATGACAAGACTCACAAACTGTTATAGGATTACTTCTATCATGTTAACATATGGATGCAACAACTACTATTGTTTCCTTAAACCTCCCAGGATCTGTATTCTCTATTTTGTTCATAAGAAAATACCAAACTTCAATATAATCTAACTACAGTACATTCAGACAGGAGATTTCATTCACTGTCAGCATACCTTCCAGATTTCTTCGTCTGTGTAGTTTGACAATGGATCCAAGTTATATCTGACAGTTCCATAGAAAAGGGTTGGATCTTGGGGAATAATTCCAAATCTTGACCTCAAGTCATGAAGCCCTATCTGAGAGATGTCAATGCCATCTATGACTATCTTCCCTCCTGCTGGCTCTACCAAACGGAATAATGCACTAATCAAAGTTGTCTTTCCACTGCCTGTCCTCCCAACAATTCCAATTTTATGTCCTCCTTCAATTGTGCAACTAATACCCCGAAGAACCAGTGGTGTATCAGCCCTATATCTGATCTGCATGGTAAATTAATTTATACAGAATATTATGACGAATTTCATCGTTTAATAGCTGACTAAGTATAATAATATACCTTCAAATCGTGCAGCTCTACTTTACCAACAGATGGCCACTGAGGACGCGGACGATTGTTCTTGATGATCTCAGGGGGTTCACTTGCTATATGCATATATTGGTTGAGCCTTTCGACTGAGATAATGTAATTTGCCAAAGTGCACTGATTTTGAATGGAGAAAACAAGTGATATATTCATCGAAAGACCATAAGACAATGCCATCCCAATGAAACCTGCACGAGAATCAAGTGCTCATCAATCAAATAGGCAACCTGCAAAAAACTCATTTGATGTTGATGCTAGTGAATGTCTTGAAAATAAATTGTATAACTTATTGGACATATTCATCGCTCAGATGATATAATTTCTATAGAAAATGTCATCCGGATGATTAAAATATTCAAAACGAATATTCTAATAAAAAAATTTAATCCAAAATAATACATGAGAAACCAGGCCAATGAAGAGAAGATAATAATCTGCTGTCAGGTTAGCTATTTATTTATGCCCCTACATTTAGATAAGACATCTACATTGCCTCCATTAAATCATCATCATTTGGTGACAAGGATGTGATTAAACCATTTCTCTAAGAGAATGCAAAAATGGATAACAGTACTCACCAGAACTGAAAGTACCAGGAGGAAGCCATGACATAGCAAGTGCGGAGGAAGCCAGAACAGCAGCACTCATTGTTTCCAATCGCTGGATCAGCCACTCATTTGCTGCAAAGTTATGGAAGAAGGGGCTAGCATTTCTGTCTATGAAGTCAAGATTCTTGGCAAAAAAACGGTCTTCCTGTTTGAACGCTCTGATGGTCATTGCTCCAGAAATAGACTCTGCGAGATAATTTGCTACAAAAGATTTTGTTGTGCCATTGATTCGCATAAACTCTTTTGCAGAACAAAAATAGTATCTCTGTCAAGAAAATAGGAAAAATATCAACCCATTTTTCCTTTATAACAAGAAAGAGAGAAAGCAAAGTAAGCTTTTTTTGCTGCAGAAAAATAAGTTACCTGTAAACGTATGCAAAGGTATACCATGGGTACAGATACAAATAAGACTTGCCATGTAACAACAGCCAATACTCCAAGATTGCTATATGCATTAGAGGTAGAGCCAACTGTGAAAATTAAGCTAAATGGCAAGTCAAGGTCAACAATGCTCAGATCAGAAGATACCTGCATTAAAATGACAAAAATTAAATTCTGAACACCAAGGACCTATATACTCCGTGCTTCATTATGGGAAGATGCATTTAGACCGGGCTTATATGCTTACCCTACTCAAGATTCTGCCAAGCGGTGTTGAATCAAAAAATGACATTGGTGCACGGAACAAGGAGTTCAATAGTTGAGAAAACAAAGATGCTGATGACTGGAGGCCCAATGTAACAGCAAAAACAGATCTAAGGAACAGGAAGAAAGTTGAGCTAAATCCAATTGCCAAGTAGACAGTGATCAGCCTTAATGTGCTAACACCAGGATTCTGCACATTAGCTGCCATCCAAGAGTTTTGTGATATCTGTCCTGCTATAAATGTGAGATGAGAGAGTACAGCCAACGTCAAGTACAAGTAGCCCTTGTTCTGATTCAAATATTGCAAGTAAGGCTTCAGCCCTGTATCACCTCTCTCCTTTTCTTCTTGCTTAATCAATTGATCACCAACTGAGGCTTTGACCATGTTCTGTTGAATTTCTGTGTACAGTTTCTTTATCTCTCTAGTTAAAGTTTTTGGCGTTTGAGAAGAAACAACTTCAGCTAGCCTGTCAGAACCAGCAGTGCTTTTATGTGCATTGACAAGGTCCTGAAATTCTTTACTAGAGGCCAACAAGTCAGAATAAGGAGCTGCACGCTGAATTTCCCCATCTGACATTAACTGTCAACGGCAGAAAATCATGAGAAACAGCATTGAATGAAAACCCTTATGAAAATTGTCACCCAATCCTTCAAAGAAATGGAGCACTCTGTCAAACACAATTATGTGATTTTGAATACTCTTACACTAATATGGGATGATACAAGTCCACTACACTTCCTTTTTTGGCTTAACTAATAAGAATGTTTAGATTATTCAAAATCATAATGGTTAGAAAAACAAATTTTCTATTTATGGGTTCCATACCCTGAGGAAAACTATTTAGAATGCAGATTTAAATGATAGCTATACGAAGTGTTATGTTACAGAGTAGAAAATTTTTACTTCAGAATAAGCATAAAAAAGGAAATATCATAAATGAGAAGCATAAGGAGCTTTCAAAAGCATGCTCACTAACCAAGATAGAGTCAAATGCTGGAAGGAAATCAACTTGATGCGTGACTAGTAAGACTGTCTTTCTGGACAAAGCTCCCATGACACATTCCTGCAAAACGCCAAAGTTAGCTATTTCCAGAACTATTAAGATTGAAAATAAAATTTGACCAATGTATAATTGTCACTACATTGAATAGGCTGGTAGCTGTATGAGCATCAACAGCACTAAATGGATCATCCAGGAGATACACATCTGCATCCTGGTAAACTGCACGAGCAAGTTGAATACGCTGCTTTTGCCCTCCACTAAGATTTACACCTCGCTCTCCTATTTCAGTAAGATCACCAAATGGTAGCAATTCCAAGTCCTTTACCAATGAACACTTCTCAATTGCTTCTTGGTATCTCCATTGATCCATAGGCAACCCAAATAAAATATTCTCCTGTATGGTTCCTGTCTGTATCCATGCTGTTTGAGAAACATATGCAATCTCTCCGTGAACTTGAATCTGTAGCATCAGAATCCTTTTTATATTATTCACCATTCGCGCAAAAGCATATGATATTGCATATGTATAAAATGATTAGGCATAAAACCATTAAAACGAGCAATTCTACATACAAAAGAGATTAGGAGCTTACACTGCCACTAATATTTGGAAGCTCACCAAGAATAGCTGCTAAAAGTGTTGACTTACCAGAGCCAACTTCTCCACATATAGCCACCTTTTCCCCTGGTTTAGCCTCTAAGCTTATGTTTTTCAGTGTTGGTTTCAACAAATTCTCCTCCCAGGAAAAGTTGCATGAATTGATAGCTATTGACTTATCGGGCTCTCCATTAATGTTCCTCTTGATATGCCCACTCTGAAGCTCTGGGGCCTCAAGAAACTTCTCTATTCGTTTTAATGCAACCTTTGCTTGAATCACAACACCAAGAACGTCAGGAATTGTTCTAACAGGATCCTGTACAAGTCTCAGCGTGGCAACAAAGGTGAAGACATTACTAGCATAGAGTGGAATTTGAAGAATGTAGCATGTTGCAAATGTCGCAGCTGAGACCAGAACAGGAGAAGACCAAAAGAGAAAGGTATTGTAAGCTTTCCTTAATTGAACAGCTGATAACCATTTATACTCCACTTTCCTCAGCTTCTCTATGACACTCTTAAAATGTGTTTCCCACGCATAAAGCTTCAGTATTTTCATGTTGACAAGAGCCTCTTGTGTAGCTTTCAGCCTCTCATCCTGTGCCTCCATAAGCTTAGTTTGAAACTTATGCTGTAGTTTGGCTAAGGGAGTGTTGCACAGCACAGTGAGTATAATGACCAACATGGCTGCAACAGTCGCCAATCCAACAGCCTTATAGAGAATTCCCAAGGCAATGCAAAGCTGTAGGCTTGTTGTCCATGTCTGATGAAACCAAAATGGAAACTCGCCAATCCTATAAGCATCAACAGTCACATAGTTCATTATCTCCCCAGCCGAATGTGTCATCTTAGCCGGATTTGATAATTTCAATTGCTTCCTATAAATTGCTGCAGATAGCAATGACCTTACTTGCACGCCAATCAGCCTACTTCGGAAGTACCACTGCCTTTGAGATATAGATTCCAAGCATTTAGCAAGGAACAAGCCACCAGCCAAAATGTAACCCTCATACCTGAATGACGCTTGCCCTTCTGCAACCTTAATGAAGGCATTAAGTATCAGAGGGCCAGCAGAGACGGTGAGCACCTTTATTAATGCAAAAAATCCGGAAACTAAAATTTCTCTCCCTTGACAGAGAGCAAGTGTCCACCAAAGAGAATAGTTTGAGTGGTTAGCCTTCTTTTGTTTATTAAGATTCTCCAAGAACAACATGAAGCAACTTTCTGCACGATCGGCATCATGCAACTGTGGTACATCCGTCTCTTCAAGCATTTTCTCGGAACCTTTTTTCATCAAAGGATTCAACCACCAAAACGAAAGTGATGAAAGGAATCCAGCACAGGCAAAAGGAGTGACACTTTCCTTCAAATCATTTTCTATACCACTAACTTCACCATTCAATGGCGCATAAAGTTTATCATCAGTTATTTGGCAACTATCTGTACATCTAAAATGTCTGACAGCACAAATTACCAGCAGAATTGCTCCTGGAAAAGATAGAACGTCCAAAATACTTTTAACTGATACTTCTCTCTCTGAAGCAATAACTAAGAAAGCACTGCTGCAAAGGAATGCTGCAAACAAGCATGTAGCTATTGACCACAGCCTCAACAAGAACCTTGAAGCTTTTGGGTTCATCAAGCAAACAACTACGCTGAGGACCAGCCAAGACAGACCCTGAAACAGAGCCACCAGCCATTGGTGCAGAGGAGTAATATTGTGTGTCTCTCTGTGCTTCTTTGCTAAAATCCAACAGCCTAGTCCCAAGTATACCAATCCCAAACAGCCATTGTAAATTGCTGAGAAAATTTGCAATCTTGAATGGCTGTGAAATTGTCGAGGCATCTGAGCTTGTCTTGATGACTTGTAGATTACAGTGAGGAAGAGCAATAGTAAAAGGAGAATGTCAATGAAAATGATAAACGTGTGGTTGGTGCAAGAGAATTCTTGTATTATCTCTAGAAAGCTCCAGCTGCAACCCCTTCCGCCACCATCTTGACCTTGAGACTGTCCGCAGAAAGCTCTCCAGGCACCTAAAGAAGTTCAAATTTCTAAGGAGTTGAAGCATTTGATCATGACAACCATTAGAAGTACATGAACCGTGCAGTCTAACGTAAGCATCCTACCAACCTTGGAAAGGTTCTTCCATGCTTACGTTGTCCTTCAATTCTGCAGCAATTCAAGAGGAATTAAGTGGAAGAATACGGCAGAGGTCAGTTGGTAGCTCAACTGATATACAGATTATCAATGTAGGAGAAAGAAACACTAGCAATATTCGATGAACAAACAAATCAAACAAAGTGGAGCATATATCTCTGTGCGATCTTGATCTGTATAAGCAGATGCAGTATCATAAATTAAACAAAAAAGTACATGGTTTCAAATTGTGTCAAGGCTCTGGCAGTCGGAAAACATGGGATCTCTCCTCTGCAATCTTTAGCTTCCCTACCTCCTGATGTTTAGCCAATTGCAATCAAATGGCTGCGCACATTATACCATATTACAAACCTAACGACATATTGAATGGAATTATTCCATACCGGGACCACTTTCAAAGTTAAAATAATACTCCTATAGCTTTTCTTGCTGCAACAAATTCCAATTTTACGCTGCTGACCTGAAATATCAAGCACATAGTTCAATCATAACAAGAAAACCCAGAACAAATCTTTCTCAATGAACAACTTCAAATGCAAAATCAAACATTTAAGCCCAAGTGCGCCTTTCTACTGTTCATATATATATATAGAAGATGTATATATATATATAAACACGAACATCTTCTTGGTATTCATGGTAACTTTTGGATTGAATATGCATCTCAAACAAGCAATAAAACAAACATATACACGGCTCATTTCTGCCCCCACCATTCTCATTTCTCAATCAGGCGGCACAAAGAATACCAAGATGTTTATGTAAAATTCACGACAGAGAAATTCTTTAGTGCACTTACGTGGTGCAAGTCATCAACCGATTGACATTCCTCCCATTCTCGGGAAAGGCTGCAGGGGAGGAAGGCTTATATTTGCATGATGAATGTGGATGTCGTCACGGCTTGCGTTGCAGGAGCTGGACAAAGGGATGCCGGATATCGTCGCTTCCTCTGGCATGTAGTATTGGGATTTGGGAATCAGTTTTCATGGCGAGTAATAAAAGGAGGACTATCAATGGACGTCGACATGACCTCACGAGGAAACAAAGTCAGCAGCAATAGCATGCATGGCGTTAGACCAGAGTCCCTCCTCCTTGGATTTTTGCATGAGACATGTAATGTAAAGGGTATCCAGTGGAACCCATGCATGGACCACGTGGTGGATAGGCGCACAATGTTCAGCATGTTTTAAGATCACGTCAGGGATGCATTTTTGGTCCGCCTCCAGGCTATCTGCCTTGTGAACTATGATGATCTGACCATTGGGTCAGCAGGAAGAGTCCTGCACGGCTCTCTTCTTTTGTCGATCAGCGAACAACTTGCGTTTTCACCACTATTATATTAAAAAAGGAAAACGATATTTGTACATCAGATACCTATACATTTTCTATACGCAGCTGATGTGTATAAAAATGATTGGGTGATCTGATGTGTAAAAAAAACAGCAAAACACCACGCTTCTTGTTTAATTGAAATTGAACTGAAAATTTAAATTTTGAGTTCGAGACAAATCGAGTCAAATTATTTTAGCTCACGAGTCGGCTTGGGTTAGTTGTTTTTTATTTTCGTATCCACATTGTGAATTATGAATAGTAGAAAAAAAGACCAGTATCCATAGATAGCGTGTAATATGTCTTCTAATTAGTTTGCATCCATGGATGTTACAAAATGGTCTTAGTTCTCATGAAACATGTTACCTATCTTTTTCAACACATACTGAGGTAATTGTATATAAAATAAATAAAAAATTATATAAAATATAATAAAAGTTGAGACTTAGATTGACATAAAATCTATACATAGAGTGTAATATATGCATGCATATGTGAGAAAATAATAAATAAATAATATTTTTTTACTTTTTTTGAGAGTCAAATAGGGGTACAATTGAGCTTGGCTCGACCAACTTCTATCTCAAGTCAAACTTTCCGATCGGCTTTAACACCAAATAATGTCTTTTTTATGAACACGTAAAAGAACTTATGAAAAACATAAATCAGCCATTCCTTTATAAAAAAATAAAAAGGTATTTCTTTTGGCCAGTTTCAGATGTTGTCTGTCTCTAGCGTGTGATAAAAAAGACTAGTGCTATTCCTCCCACTTTTTTATCACGGTTAACCTCACGAGCAAGTGTGATGAAAGGAAATGCAATGTAGGGCCCACAACATTTCCACGATGGGCATGTGAGGTGGCCATGAAAATAAAGCGGGAGAAGAAGTATTTTTCGATAAAAAAGAAGCAAGGTAAATACGAGGGAAATTTACTAAATAATATGTATTAAAATAAATAATAACCGATCGGAAAAGATGCAAATTTATTTTCCAATCTGATTATCTTACATGTCACACGGGTGCCAACTTGGCGCTAGCCCCTGCCAGTCTATTTTTTTTTCAATCTGACCCGAAAGGCGTCATTGGAAGAAACGTTTTTCTCTAGAAAAAAAAAACCTCTCTTTCACTGACGCCTTCCATTTTGTTCCTTTTCAAGTAAGGCGTCACTAAAAAAGATGCCTTCATCTTAAAGATTTTAAAGATGTCATCCGGAAGGAAGTCTTTATTATTTACAAAAGATTTGAAAAGACGTCATCTTGTAGGACGACTTCGTTTAAAACTTCTTTAAAACCCTCACTCCCAGTGCGACCCGTGGCCTACGCACAGAAGTTCGTCGACCTCCGCCATTCCTGCCTTCCGTTAGCCATGGTCGCTCCCTCCACTTGCATTGGCCGCGCCCCTCGCCTGTCGAAGGCCCTCTTTGAGCTGGGGCCTCTTCTTCCTCGACAAATTATGGGTTTTCTCATCAACACATCCCACATTGTTCTTCATCCATTGGTGAGAAACCGATCTTCTTCATTTTTCTTTTTCAAAATCCATCGTTGATTGTTCTCTCTTGTTAATTAATGAAATTAATTTGGGTATGAGTTTACTCATTCTCTTCCCATAATTTTAGATGATTTTTACTAATTAGATGTTTCGATTTGTATGTCTTAGAATTAAGATTGAGCATTCATTATGATTTACAAGTGTGGATACATTAAATGACTTGGGATTAATTTTTTGAAGTGAGAAGAACATAATTTTGGATATTTTAATTAAGAGCTAATTGATGATATTTTTCGTAGTGATTAGATTGAATTCAAAATCGCTATAAGTTATATATAGAGAGATAAAACTTTGAACATGGATATGAATTTCTACATATTAATAAAAAGGGATTCCAAAGCCTTAGTTATTTTTATTTAATATTTCAATCAAATTTAATTATTTTCTTTCAATTTTAATTGAAATTAATGATTGATTTTGTTAGCTAAATTATTTTTTATATTTACTTGTTTAATTTAGTTTAATTTTATTGCTTCTCTATTTGTTCTCAATGTAAGGATTAATTGGTTTTAGATTAGTCTTGGTTTTTCCATACATAAGTGGATCAACTTGGCAAATTTGCATATCTATACTAAAAAATTGATTTGTGTATTTGCGAGTAATTAAAATACAATAAGAAGTTTTTTGGAGCTGTTACAACATGTTTTTATGACATGATCTACCATCACTTACTAGCTAATTAAATTATATATTATGATAATAATTATAATCAATATCAAATAGGACCATTCACCAACAACCACGGTCTAAAAACATAAACAAAATCCTATTGCCATACGTAAGGGTGCAGTTTTACCTACTAATGAATTATGCTGAGATCCAATAGCATAACTCTAGAAAAAGACGAACTAATATATAAACTCAGAGTTTTATATTTCTTTGTCGATTGCTTTTGGAAAAATTTGACGTAGCTCCTTTGTAAACCACGAACAGTTGAGCCCTCACTTCAGTCACTACGCTCATGTTCAAGTCACCAAGCCCCACCTCAGTGCACTCACCACACCAGATCTCTGTTTTTATCCAGTGAAATGTTGAGAAGAATATCAAAAAGAGGAAGAGACAACAAGGGCTCATGCCAATAGACTGATGGATCAACCTTTTAATCTCTTTCTTCGATGGCAAATAAAAACAGGAGAATTGGTGGATCTGATCAGCAGCAGCCAAAATGGAAAAGGTAGTCATGCAAAATCACTGTGCATTTTCCCTATCCCTATATTTTGTCGTTCATAAGAACACGGTTCCATTAGGACCTAGGAAGTAAGGATACCAATATGGTGATACGATACGGCGATGCAAATGAGCGAACATGGCATTTTTAAAAAAAAGTAAGATACGATACAATTAATAAAAAATTATTTATATTAATTTTTAATATATTTTTATTATTATAATACCACTTTTTTTTTCTTTAAACCTTGTAAAGGGAGTAAATTACCCCCCAAAAAAATGTTGAAGGGAGTAACTATTTTTTTCTGAGTGAAAAATGAAGAGGAAGTTTGTATATGAAAAAAACAAATGAAGAGGTAGGTTGACCTCGAATCCCTCATGATGACACAGATCCTCATGGAATTAGGGTTGTATCTTGGGTCGGGTAGTGTCGGGTTTTGCTATACCTGACCCTACCCAAGAACTCTAAACCCGACCCTACCTGAGATAGGACCCGAGAATCCTAAACCCGTCCCCACCCGAAATAGGAACCGAGATTTTAATAAAATAATTAGTATAATTATAAAAAAAATTAATAAAATAATTCATATAATTATAATAATAACAAAAAATGTGTATATATATTAAAAAATAAGGGATTTAAATGGTATGTCTCGGGTATCTTGGTTCTTGGGTATTTTAAAGTCAAACCCGACCTGAGATAGAACCGGGTTTTTAAATCTTGGAACTGACCCTACCCGAGATAGGACCCGACCCGAACTGGGTCAATTCGGGTCGGTTCCATCCGGGTTGAGTCGGGTCTGGGTTTTTTGTGCAACCCTACATGGAACTGTTGTTCCAACAAACGAAAATAAAACAGAACTTCCATGAGCCCAAGATCCCATGGGGCAGTCCTAGTCTGCCTCCTCTTCTTCTTCCTCTTTCGGTCGTCTCCGCCAATCCAAGTCCAGATCCACTACCTCCTCGATTTGCACTCACCAGTCCTCCTCCGCCAGCGACTCGATCATGGCGCAAGAAGATGACAAACTGCATGAACAGGAGATCCATTTGGGAGATAACAATCGTACTGAGGGCGAGCATGGTTACATCTTGGATCTGCTCGACGAGTGCCTGGCCTACATCTTCCAGTGCCTCAGCTCTCGTCTCCCGCTGCTGGCTTGTCGTGGAGGGCCAGTCGCGGCAGCAGCTCTCGCTCGACGCCCGCACCGACTACTGGAGACGTGTCCGGAAATGTATCCATTTTTTTTATTCGGGATACGTGCAGGATACAATGACAGCCGTGTGGTTGTCTTATGTCTGATACATATCGGATATAGATATAGCAGCCAATTTACCGTATCTATGCTTCCTAGATTAGGACAATATGTTAGAACATTGAGTTACAGATTCCGAACGTCTCTAATATGCAGATAGTGTTCATGAAAAAAATTCTGATGATACTGTACAATCAATCACTAAATTTTTTTTGCTATTGTATCAAAGAATCACTAATATTCAAGGCACCAAGGCATTACCTTATTAGTAGGTAGGCGAAGAATTTCCCATGCATGAAGGAGATGTTCCGGTGGGAACTTGTCATACGAAACGGTCATGTTCGGATCTAGCAGAGTATGGGAATATAAAATTAATTAATGAGATTTTTATTTTCTAATTTCTGGAGTTTTTGGAAAACTTGGTTATCTTAGATATTATTAGAGCTTCAGGTTCTAACAGATCTTAGGTTCATCACGCTAAACGCGTTTATATTCTATATTTGTTCGATGAAATTGGGAGATCATTGCATTTGAGGGAGGGTGTTAGAATAAAATTAAGAAATAGGATTTCCCTTTCCTAACCCCTAGAGTTATTAGGAACTTGATTATCTTACATGGAACACATTGGTGCATATGTTGCCACTTGAAATGCCTACAACATAAAATGAAACTTCAGAAAGTGACCGAACTACAGAGGCCGATGGCCAACAACCACAAACCATTTCATTACTGAACCACTTCTGCGCTTCCAGGCAAATATTAGTATAATGATGAGATTTAAATTTTCTTGGAGCATTGAGTAGATTGTCTATTCTCTGAAGAAAGCCGTTAGAGCATTGAATAGATTGACTGAAGAAAGCAGTATAGATTGGCTTTATTGAATATATTATAAGCTTACACTTCACCCAATTGCGTGCAAATCACACAGTTGCAAAATAGGGAATGGTGGATCAAAGTAGTTCCCATTCTCAGAATGGCCCACGCCACATGCTTGTTAGCAGCTTCTGTGGCATGTATCCCATCCCAGCTCACGTAATTCTGAAGGTCAGAACAAGCTTTACCAGTCACCGCGCTGCCATTTATCCCATACCGGCATCCTAGGATTGATGGTGCATACACTTGACGCAAACACACAGTGTGCATGTACGAACTGTGGACTAGAGAAGTGCCATTGATGGGGTTTGGATGGCTGGTGTAACTGCACCCGCGGCTGCGATAGTAAAGCTTCACCAGCTGATTAAGGGGCCGTTTGGGGCGTGATTAAAAGCAAAACATCCAGATTCCAATCTGGATGTTTTGCTTTTGATCACGCCCCAAACGGCCCCTAAGTCCCGTGTGTTTCTATGCGCTTAGCTTAGACAAGGTAGATTATTAAGGAATGGCAGAAAGCTAACATCCACTTGACTCATACATTGATTGGATCAGCTCTGTTGGACCACTTGAGGAAAATATTGCTCTGACTCCACCTATGCCAATGGACAGGGACGGACAGATTCCTACACATTTTCCAATGTGTATGAAAATGAGTGGGTGACCCATTTCCATACACATCAGCTGTGTATGGAAAATGTGTAGAAATCTGCTGTACAAATATCATTTCCCCTATAAAAATGGCCGTTGAGTTGGACAATATAACAACTTGGGCTGCTGTTTTGAATTTGGAGGTTGAGATGGAGACCCATTTTGAAGGAGAAAGTTCTTCTTCTGCAGAATGCAGGGAAACTAGACAAACTTGTGCTCTCTTACACTTCGCAGGCTCATTGTTGTCCTCTTCCAATTATTGAGCTAGTATCCACTGAGCTCGGTTTGGAGAGACGTCCAGAGCAGCTTGGGAAGTCTGTTGGGCACTCAGACTTCCCAATTTTGGTGTAGGGGATAGAGCAAGGACCAATCCTACTAATGTACTTCTTTAAGATGACATTCACTTCTGCCAGAACAGCCAAGCATGTCTCTGCTTCTCATCTAGGATCAGTAAGGATCTGATGTGGTGGCCTTACGCCCTTACCACACAAGTATAGGATTACGAGGAAAAATGCTTCTAATAGAATGAATTGTGCTTAAGTACGTGCCCTTAAGACAAAACTCGCCAGATCATGAACAGCCCACCAAAATTCAGACTTCCACATGAAAAAAGCATTGGGCATGCATTTACAAGGCAATGCAGTGGGCAGTGGCCCAAATTATTTTCCAGTTGAAAGGGCCCGATTGATGAAGAAACAGATCAGTTACTAGCTCGCTACACAGATTTGATCCAGCCATAATGCAAAATGCCTATTGCCAGATAGTGCGCCTTTGGCGACAACTACGTTTGGCCGGATTTTATCAAGCGAAGCTGCGGTTCAGCTACGAACCATTAGCCTGCGTGGGATCCTAATCGCCCCTACTTCGTGTCATATGTTAACAGTACCTTAAACTGCAAGAAACAAACTCACTGCAAATTCATCACTTTATTTTAACTCTCAAATCTTGAAGACACTAAATAAAACAAGTCAGCAAACAAGGAGCGGATAGAACAGATGACTTATAGATAGGTATGGAGTGCAAAAGACATCTCATTAAAATCTTCCCACATAATCGCAAATATAAATATAAAGGTACTTGGCAAATTAGCCAACAAAATATCGCCCTGACAAATATGAAGATTTATTAATGCCGACATATGCAAAAGAAAAGCCCCTATAGAATTTAAAGAATAAGCAAACCCAGTTTTGAAGAAGTCTCGTAAAAAAGGGGAGTCTCAAATGCTTATCACCGCAGGTAGTCTTGAGAGTAAACTCTCGGGTACATGAGATTACCAGTGCACACGTTCCCCAGTGTAGGAATATCATATACTCACACAGTAATCAGCCCAAAAAGAAGTTTTCTTATCTGCAACAAGCAAAACAAAAGAATAGCCGAGGCACACAATTAAAAAATACGAAAACTGAATGATTTTGATGAATATGAAAAGTACCAATAAAACCGATGATAAATCAAATAATTAACACACAAAGGGACCATCGTACCAAAAAAACAATAAAAGACGAGAGCATATATATAGCAAGTCACATAGTTAAAAAACGTGTTTAGTTAGAACTCATGCATTGCTGCATCATGAAGAAAGAACGATTGACATAAAGGACAACAAGTTCGAGAATATACCTCTGGCAATTTCTTCCTAAAGACAACATCTAGCCTCGCATCAAGGGTGTTTTCACACACAATTTTTCCATCCCGAGAAGCCAAAACCACACCACCGGAGCTGAATCATTAGTAAACATAGAATCAGCAGGCATTCCATTAAGTTCAATAGCTTTATTTGCACGAAATGTTGTCTGGTATTTCATCTTCCTCAAAGAGATAATGTAACAAGGTTTAGAAAAAGTAACACAAGAAGAGAAAAACACAGTTCATGGAAGGAAATAGGGAAACACATGAGGTCATGGCTTATCGGCAACAAATTACTGAAGCCAGTTGTTTTCCAGAGAGCTGTAAATCTATGATTTGATAATACCTCGAACGGATGACACCACATCATCCAATTTAAAGGAAATAGATACTGATGGATCTCAGTCCAGATATCAGACATGATCGTCATAGGAGTATATTCCTTTATTCAGATTGCAAGAAGCAAACATAAAGCTGATTACAGAAGGAAAGAGTAATCCTAATAGCTATTTACACTTCAATGGGAAATTCAAATCCAGAACTTGCAACCACAGTCCAATCTTTAACTGCTTCCGAGATTGTGAGATCCATTTTTATACTTTTAACACAAGAATTGACAGACCCTAGTTTATCAATGCTTGCATGGCTAGCGTGCCTTGTTGCAAATTACGCCTGTTCAAGTTAAAAAAAGAAAAGAAAAGAAAATAAGTTCCTTCCTACATGTTGCCTGAAAGGTAAACACTTCGTAAGTTCAGCACTAAACGCCCATTATGACAGGCAAGAATTCCCATGGTACGATTTGTTATAAATGCCAATCAGATGCCTATCTCAAAGATCTACTACTGCTAAACATTTATAATAGCACATTAGGGTCCATATGTATTAACAATGTTAGTGATAACAGTTAGCTGGTAGAGCCATCAAATTTAGCTCGTGGATTTACCACTCAGCATGATTACTTCCTTGTGTTAAGAATTCTGAGATTACCATGAAGGTCCATGAGCATGGTGATGGCTAGGAGCAGGTGGAAGGTAGACATCGGTATCCACCAAAATCTCAGGAGGATGGACTTCAGCTTTCTCTGCATATTTATGCTGTGCCAAGTGCAACACTGACTGAACTAATTCAACGTCTTCTTTCCGGCAACGTAGTAACACAATTGGCTCTTTTAGCCGCAACAAGCTCTGCAGGAAAGTAAGATTTATTCTTGTTACTTAAAGAACCATGACCATACATCAAAGTGCATTAAAAAAATTGCTAAAGCAGTTCTCTTGCTGATCTCTTTGATATACACTTTCCTCTATACCTGAACAATTAACTCTGTCAGAAGCTTTTTGTAGGCATGGTGATCATGGCTCACATGCAAGAGTTCATTCCCAGCTGCCTCCTTCATGGAGCTTACTAAATCATCTTGAGCTTGAAGAACTTTGATACGAGAAGCATTGAGCTGCATGGAGTACTCTCTGCATAAATAAAAATGGAAAAGCAATGGTTGGTCACATACGTAGATGAGGCAACACAAGGAGAGATTTCGCTTTGTACAAGTTCTTCATTGCATAATAGGTAATATCTAAACCTTTACATTATTTATACAAACATTTGTGGAAAGCCTATAAATCTTAACTGAAATAAAAACCAATCCCAGGGACTTGAGAAGTCAATTTCCATCTGATTGATTCAAGCACATAAGTTTCAAGCAAAATAAAGAGGGAAAAAGAGACTTAAGTTCATATACACTCTGCCTTACTATAATTTAAAAAAAAATCGTAATAGTAGCTCAAGGAAACACAAGAAGCCCCATATTACATTTTTTTTCGAATTTCGACCTGCTTTTCCTTTCGCTCATATTCCTGCCTGATCTTTTTCTTTTCTGCTTCTACTAGTTGCAACTTCTCAATGTTAAATTCCTACACCAAACACCATCCAACAGATTCAGAGTAAGTAACCAGAGAAATTGAAGTAAATCAACTTTCAAAAAAGCAGACAGAATAGCATTAAACTTCAGCTATTTAAACTTTTTACCTAGCAAAAAAGTAGCATTAAACTTGGCAGGCAATCATATTCTACAGAATCATCTGACTAATTAGATGATTGATAAGAACATAGAAGAACTTCAATTTGACTGATAATAAAAGCACGTAGTGTGAACAGAAAAAAGGAAAATTGAAATTTGGCAATTGGGGTATAAGAAAGGCAGATAAGATGGACTTCTTGTGTGATGCAGGCATTTAGATAAGGCAGGTTTTCCTTGTACTGCTGCACTTGTACAATATCTGTCACACGTAAAATCTTGTCACCCAGGCATTGTAAAAAAGTAAAAAACCGAAAGAAGTTGAAGTTTCCCACACTCCAAACCGGGAGAAATCTTTCCACTTTATATACTGTACAAAACTGAGTATTCGGGAGTGATATGGTAGAGATCAACTGGCTGATAAGGGATACCCAGTCTTTTGGGGGCACAAAAAACCCTTGGGAGTTGGTGATTTATATGCTACAAGAAAAATAAATTGGTGAGTGGTACATAAATTCTTTGAGGGCACAAACCACGTCAGGTTGGTAAGTGAGTGATATGCTAACAACCCCCCCCCCCCCCTCTCAAGCTCATACAGGAGGTGAACACATGTTGACCTTGTGACACGGCCAGTTAAATATATTGGTTGATTTGACAGCATATGAAATGTCCGGGCAAGTCATTGTAAGAGATTGGGGACATCATCATCCTTAGTTATGTGTGAGCCTGGTGTGAGGGGATCCTCATCGGTCAAACGCCATCTAGGCCAAACCATTTTAAAAGATGCCCATACCAAGTTTGAGTGTGAAACAAGTTGATACAAGTATAATGGAATTGCATGGCAAGGGAAAGGTGAAGGGTGACCAAGTTCCTTCTATGAAAGTGAGATGAAAATTCCGTATAAGAGTCTATGAATGTGTATCCTTGGGGACAACAATGTCATCAACATGAACTATAAGAAGGATAACATCATGAGAATCCTTATAAATTAATAGGGATGGATCATAGGTGCAACAATGAAATCCAAGACAGTTTGACAATCGGACTAAAGGTTTCTTTATAGTGATGTCTTGGTTGTTGACTTTAGCTCTTGGCCCCCAAACATTGTATTTCCTTCTATCCATATCAATAGTTCTATTTTGAAAAAAAAAGGCCTGTATTAATAGCTCCATTTGGCTCAATTTAAATGCCTAAATGAGTATGAGCTAGTTGAAGAGGTTTCAAATTTAAGTAGCTGGTTCCATTCAACAAAAATCACTATTCTTCAAAAAGGAGCTATTGATATGGGACGGACAGAGTATGTAGAAGCTTAAGCAAGTGATGATGTGTGGCATGGCATCAATTTAACACACCAAACTCATTTTTTCAAAAAAGACATACTGTGTGGACAATGGACATCAGAAAACGAAAATCAGTTCAATTGGAAAACCAACTGTATCTACTAACTCAGGACGGAGGGAGTATTAAACAATTAAACAGTGTAAAATTGAGAAAGAACAGCGGTACGGCATTTCTCCAAGTGTATCGCAGAAGCTCGAACACCAGATTCAACACATGCTATACTTTATTTGATTTGATAGCTAACACAAAAGGCGATCTTACATAGCAGAACGTGAAAGCACAGAATCACTTTATACAGTTCAGGATTTCAGATACTTCCATCTAGTAAACAAACAGCTAAGAAAGCAATTGGAATCACCCAAAACAGAGACATTAAAGCTGCAGAAAAAAAGGCAAATCATGAAAGGACGAATCGAAGGGGAGTGAGTGGAAATGGTTACCTCTTCGGCGGAGACGGAGATCTCGTTGGCCTTCTCCTCCGCCTCCTGGCGGATGAATCTGACCATCTGCTGGATCTGCTTCGACACATCGCCGTCGTTCATTTTCGGATCGGATCTCAGGTCTCCGGCTTCTTCAGTCCCCGTCCTCCTCGCGTGGCCGATTGAAAGAAAGCAAAGCAAATTTGGACTCACGGGGTTACGTTTATCACATGTCCATCATACATCTACAATTTTTATTACGCTTTTAACTTGTTACATATCCACCATTGGATATCCGCCATCGGATGGAAGCCGTCGATCATCAAAATTGATGGCGCACATACCTCTACTGTGAGCTCCATCAAACAGCAGTAGCGTGTGCACCGTCAATGAGAGCCGTTGATCTAATGGATCGATGGTGCATTTGCTTTACATGCGCTCATGCTGTTCGGGGCCATGCGGCATGGAATAGTATTCGAGGGCACGTACAAGGTGCGCTAACCTGGTAGACCCACATATATGGGCCATTTGGAGCTTTCCTCATTGGTACCTGGCTCATTTTTGGAATAGAGACTGATAAATATGACTGATCGGATGGTGATGTGGTGAGTTTTGGTTGGAGAAACACAGGCTATGGGATGCCCACTTTCTGTCCAAATAAAAAGGCACCTCAGAGTATTGAACAGGTTCCTTTTTTCCCTTATAATAATAAAAATAATAATTTGAACGAGTGTTAAAAGTTACAAGGTCCTAATTCGAGGACATACATTTACAATGGATAAAGTTTATGAGTCCAGACTCATGTAACTGGCACTAGGCTAGACAATCTAAGCCATCGGATTGAGATCAGATCCACGCAAGGCAGGCAGTTATTCAAACCTGCCTGCCCCTCCGTAAACGCCCGCGGCTGGGTAAAAATTCTACAGCTCGGATCATCTTGGCTTCATATAAACGGGATTCATTTACAATAGATACCTTGAATCCATATGTATGTTCTAAAATCTGCAATACATAGGAGTATCATCTTTTTATTCTTTTACCACATAGTCATCTGATCTAACAAAGGGTTCTTCGTTTCATAAAAAAAAACAAAAACAAAAAACCAAAGGGTTCTTCTCCTTTGGGCCCTAAATAGATGCAGGTCAAAGTTGTCCATTACGTATGATGTATCAACGCAAATAGAACGACCATTCGGCCCAACGGGCTCTAATGGGCCTGAGAGTTTCAATATCGACAGGATTGGGAACACAGGGTACCTCATTTTTTTTATTGCAGGCAATCAAGCACCTCCGAGAAGGTATGTGGCAAGCTCGGAGCAGCTATCACCAATGTGGAAAATAAGCAATGGTTCCTCAGTCCTCACCTCGAATAAGCTGTACTTTAGACTGTATACTATTTATTTTCTTGAGGCTCCCGTTAAATTTGCTTCACAGGCATGTGATATATTACATGCCTTTTTTTATACAAGTGATATATTGCATGCTTAGCAAGAGTAATTTCTTTAAGCTTCTAGCAAGAGTACTTGTTTCACAAACGATAAGTGCCTTGAATCAATTTACATGTTGATTTTGGACATACAGGTAGAATGTACATGCTAGTTACTTTATTTTTTTTTCCAAAATATTGTGTATATTTAAAAAAAAATTATTTTTATTAGATCATGAAACCCACAAGGAAGTCACATGACTTCTTCTCCCTGATATCCCGTCCAACTTGTATGCTCGTTCACGAACTAAGTTCAAGGCAATTCTTTTAAGTCTCCTCCAATTTTCAAAAAAGCAAGTCACTTGATTTAGCAAAATGTACACTATATTTTGGAATAGTAAATATTTTCAAATGTACATAATATTTTAGAATGGAGGATTTTTTTGAACGGAGGGAGTATAACACAAAACAAACAAACGAATATTGATGCCTCTTCCACCAAATAGTTAGACAAAAAAATCTTCCAATCTCCGACAATCTCCAAGTGGTCGACTCAAGGCCGATTGATGGGGATGATCCTCCCATATTTTTGGGAGGTAGCAAGTATCTAGGCATCCTTCATGCAAGAGAAACTTTTACGGATCTTAAAGAACAACTTATATTTAGACATATTTCATACAAGAGGAACTTGATAGATCTTTAAGAGGATTAGAAAGATACTTTCTACAAAAATGAAGAGGTGGAGTAGCATGTCTGGTGATACTCTGATATGTAACCAGATTGTTGCAACGCAAAAAAATAGGAGGGCTAACGTTCGACACTGTGGAAGTAGATATAGCAATATGACAATGATCATCCAAATTTATATTTATAAATATATAAAGATTATCTTGATGCTTAAAAGATCTTAAGAAAGGTGCTGATGGATCAAGTATTTCACTTTTAATGGGGCTATAGATTTTCATCTCGTTTTGAAATGACTTCCTTCTTTTTTACTACCAAAGAAATACAAAGGGGGAAGACATGAGAAGAGAAAACGTTGTGAAATGACCACCTCCCTATCAGATCCAAATGAGACCGATGTCGAGGAGCACCACCTAAGCTCGTAAAAAACAAAAACACAACAAAATAGAATGAAAATAAAGAAAAATGGGGAGCGCCCTCCCATCCGGATCCACGCGAGACCTGGGCCAGGTGGCTCCACCTCATGCCAGCAAAAATTAAACAATGAAGGAACAAAAGACGAACAAGAAATTGTGGAGGGAGAAACATAGGAGCACAAGGCCCTCAATTCGTCCCACATTGACCTTTCCACACCCTCTCCACGCCCCTCTTCCCTAATCCCAAGGCTCCTCCACAACCCTGCATGGCAACGCAATGGCGGAGACCGCCCGGCGTGGCCACTAGGGGCCAGACGGGGGCTAAGATAGGGGAGAACCGGGGGGTCCATGTAGTCCAAGAGTGAGAAGGTAGCCCGGAGCTGGGGTGCTGGTAGATGAAGCAAATAAGGGAATCTAATTCCATCACCGATTTCGATCGTATTACGTTCACCTATTGGAGACGTTGGATGTCCAAACCGACGTCGTTGATGTCATAACCCCATTATCGGAAGAGTCATCTCTCATCCCCCTCCAACAACCTCAACCTCCGTCGTCACCGAGGTCGACACAGACGTCAACTGTCCACCATCATGTCACTTCCATGCAGGGTGTTCTTGAAGGGATTAATTCCCTCCTTAATATCGCCCTCAAACAGAGCGATATAATGGAAAGTCGAGGCTTCAGAGTCCCTCAGATAATTGAGGGTATTCAAAAAATGAAGGAGTGGAATCACTCAGTCAGAAGCCTAGTTGACAAACTGGGAGTTGACGTAGCAGAAGCTCCCCGCAACCACCCTAGAAGGTTCATATGCCTGGGCGTGTCGGCCGAAAGCGGCCACACCCCGTACGCGGTGAGTCGAGTCGGATGCCGTCAACAACAATTACGCATCCAGCACATGTTCGCCAGTCCCCCCGTGCGATGCCGAAAGAGAGGCCCCAAATGGACCAGCTGGATGTGTCACCCCGAGCTGAGGCAGAGCGGCCTCCAACGGAATCGCCTATATCTCCGGCCATTCCTACCCGGCACAAGGTGCTCGCCCACAAGACAAAAAAAGCAGGTAATTTCCCTATCACCCGTCCGATATAATTCACCATATATATGCCAATCGAGTAATCAATTACTCGATAGATGTCTTCATCGTATAATTGATGACACGATAGATCTGTAAATCGTGTAATCGATTGTACGATAGAGGTGCCCTTCGTGTATTCGATTGCACAATGGCTACTCTATCGTAGTTGCACGTTATACATTCCTTTCAGGGTGGGAATCCTCATGTTCGTCATTGCCTTTTTCTTCTTTTCAGCAGCTAGGACACAGATGACTCGCGTCGAGGCCCCGCCACCGTCAGTTATTCTAAAGTTTACGCGCGGGAATGCTCAACTTGTACATAGCTTCCTCCAAAAGTTACGCAATGAGGTTGAAGACAAACCTGCCCCCACTTCTGCCTTCCCACCCGGTCCTCCCGTGCCGAAAGGAAAATGAAGGCGATTAATTAAGGCCTTCCCGGTTCGACCGACCCCTCGAGCAGCGATGCGACCTGATGAGACGGGGCCGTCTGAAGAGAAGGGTGACGATACACACATTGGCAGAAAGGGAAAGGTGCATGTCATGGAGGCTGAAACAGTAGAAGTTCGTTAGACGACAGACATACCCATCGACTACATGGGAACTAAGATATGCTTTGAAATGGATG
The DNA here is from genome assembly GCA_039654745.1 of Houttuynia cordata. Taxonomy (NCBI): domain Eukaryota; kingdom Viridiplantae; phylum Streptophyta; class Magnoliopsida; order Piperales; family Saururaceae; genus Houttuynia; species Houttuynia cordata. The sequence goes on from CM077506.1 coordinate 17,838,911, forward strand.
TGTTGTCGCCTAAAGATCGAATGGCGATTATGCACTGGATGAGGCACCCAAGGCAGAAGTATCCACTAGATACATTATACGATGCAGACTACTTAAGTTTACTGCGGACTGAGGAAATAAACTACACGGTACATGCACATGATGCATTATTTTAATCAAATACATGCAGGTCATTGATGCGTTCTTTGAACTGCTCCGGAAGAGGCAACAGATGAACAGGGATGTATTGATATATCCATACTGTTTCTTTGGAGGAATTATGGCCACTAAATATATTGAACTCGTAAGTGTGTGACCTCTTCTTATTTTTACATGGTGCTGTCGGCAATCATCTAATATATATACTTCTCATCTCATATTTCATTTTTATGTAGGAGTTCTTGCCCGCCGGTGATAATAAACAGCTTATAGATAAGTTGGTAAATAGCCTGCTGAAGGGAATCGACAGAAAAATGACGTATGCCTCTTCCCAATGCATACGGGCACCCATTACTGCTTGCTAATTCTACACTTCTCCACCCTACGGTGGCGCTTCTATAATCCTCTTAGCGGCCATCCAGCGACGCATCCACACCATAAGAAGGTTGCCGATCGTGTAGTTGCCTGCCTGAATAAGATCCTAGCAAACGAATTCAAGATGAAGGGAGCTGCTGGCTGGTTTATGTCCCAAATAAGGGATGCACACTTCCAACGTAATTCCGAAGACTACGGAATATACGTAATGATGTACATAGCACAGTTGGCTTCGGGGGTCGTCAAACCAGTTTTTGATCAGACGGCCATAACAATGCTCTATCGGCCTATGATCGCGGTAGTTCTGTTAAGGGGAAGTATAGAGAGGGAATTTGATGACGTAGCATCAGAAGGTTTACAGGACATTGCATTGGCCGCAAAAAGAGCGTAGTTTACTAGCAAAATCGTGTAGTTGCCTGTACATAATGATATTGCAGACATCCATTGGATATGATCATTACTTTACATATAGACATTGCCATGTACCTAATGAGAGATTCATGTACATAATGATAGATTCATTTATTAATACTTGCCATTACATGATTTGCAATTCCTACACCTATATCGACCAATCGATGACTCGACACAAGAGCTCATCGTGAACACGATTGCTCGATATGCATGGCAAGGACCACTATCGTGCCTGAGATGACTCGACTGAAGAGCTTAGCATCATCTCGATGACTCGACTGCAGAGCTTAGCGTTACCTCGATTGCTCGACTTGCATGAACAGGACCACTTCGTGTCATCGATAACTCGACTGAAGAGCTTAGCGTCATCTCGATGACTCGCCTGTAGATCTTAGCGTTACCTCGATTGCTCGACTTGCATGGGCAGGACCACTTCGTGCCATCGATGACTCAACTGATGTGCTTATCGTAACCTTGATTGCTCGATATGCATGCAAGGAGTAGTAAATGGCACACATTTATCGTCGACGACGTGACTGACTCGCTGGTGGATCAGGGGGGATATCAAGGGAGTTCCCGATCTCATCCCGAATTCGATCTCGCAGCTGAACCATTACTCCATCATCTGGCCCCGACCATTCCCCGGCATGACTACTAGACGGATGATTGTCATTAGATGGTTCTTCGATCACTCAGAATGCTTCATCTGTTTCGTACGCGGGCAGGAACCAATCTCTCATGTCAGAATGAGTGGCACTATTGTGTTGCTCGTGAATAAAGTTCTGCAACGCGGCACAAGCATACACAAACTTTGCTTGCATCTCAATTAGATAAGGGGGCATGTTTTCCATAATGTGCCAACGTTTTTGAATGCCCCAAACGCCCTCTCAATTATATTCCGGAGAGATGCATGTAAGTAGTTGTACATCTCATGCCTTCCAGTTGGCCGTCGTTGTTGGAAAGAAGCAACATGATACCTGTGACCTTGCCCCTTGTAAGGACCGAGGAACCCCACCTTGTTCGCATATCCTGCGTCAACCACGTAATACTTGTCCGATGGTGGTCGTGGGAAAGCAGAATTTCCGTCTTCTAATACAGAGTCGAGAATTCGCTGATCATGGGCAGACCCCTCCCACCCTGTGACGACATAAGTAAAACGCATGCTTAAATCACACACACATGGCATTTTGTGTAGTGACCTTTTGTTTACCCCTATATGCGTTTGACACATCCGACTTCACCTTCGCCATGACATGCGTGCCATCTATTGCCCTAACACAATCTTTGAAATATGGATAAATTTTTTTATTATTCCGAATGTAATTTGGCATGTGCTCGAGTGGAACCATGGTGCAGATTCGAGCATGGAACTATTTCTCTAACGTGGTGAACACCTTATACACATACCGTTGTATGGTCTCTTCTGAATTCATGCCCCAACTAATATAAAGGATGCATATTCGTTGACGATTAGAAGAATGAATATTATGCGGGTGAATTCATATGTACTGCCTCTTCGTTTAACGATTTTCGGTCGATCTACTTCTTTTTTGCCACTTTTAACAGTTTCTATTTTCTTCTATTTTCACCTCTTACACGATCTCCTTTTTTATTAATCAATACTTCTTCTTTTCGAGCCGATCGGGTTGTCTCCCGATAAGCCACCGGGGGAATCGAGTAATCGAGTAATAGAGTACTCGATAGATCCATGTACCGTGTACCCGATTACTCGATCGTCATCCACCTACGTTGTATAATCACGATAACCACATGGATATCGATTAATCGAGTAATCGGGTACTCGATTACTTGATATATGCGTCTACCGTCTACCCGATTACTCGATTCCCCCGGTGGTTATCATGAATCACATGGAAATTGAGTGATCGAGTAATCAGGTACATGATAGACACATATATCGAGTAATCGGGTTCATGGTACATGGATATATTGAGTACTCTATTTCTCGATCTGTGTATACCGTCTACTCGATTACTCGGTCTCTCGATTTCCATGTGGTTATCGTGATTATACGACGTAGATGGCTCGAGATTGAGTTATCGGGTTCACGGTACACACATAAATCGAGTACTCGATTACTCGATATATGTGTCTACCGTGTACCCGATTACTCGATTAATCGATTTCCAGAAGGTTATCGTGATTATATACGATGTAGGTGTATGACGATCGAGTAATCGGGTACACGGTACATGGATCTATTGAGCACTCTATTACTCGATCTGTGTCTTCTGTCTACCCGATTACTCGATTTCCATGTGGTTATCGTGATTATACGACGTAGCTGGCTCGATAACGAGTAATCGAGTAGACGGTAGACACATAAATCGAGTACTCGATTACGTCAACATCTCTCTTCTCATATGCTTCTTCTTGTGTGGAATAGATGCAAGCCCAGCCAAGAAATCAAAGTATGTCAAACAAGTTGAGTGGAACAAGGAAGAGCACTATGCATTTATCAGATCGTATGCCGAAGCACTTATGGCGGGATTTCATAAGGGTAAGGGTCTTCAACCCGAAGGCTACGACTATGTAAGCAAAGAGTTGGAGAAGAAGGGTATAATTGTGAATGAAGAAAAAATCCGCAGTCACTATGACAAGACTAGGTACCTCTACAATGCATGGAATTGGATGTCATATTACACTGGTTGTGGGTATAACGAAGCAACACAAACATATACCTCCGGAAATCCTGATTTTTGGAAGATTTTTAGACAGGTGCATATCATCTGACATTTTATTCCGTAACCGTAATTTTGAATTTCTTGCAAACTCAAACCCAGGATGTTTCCTTGTCAATCTAACTCTCATCTCCTTATGCCGCAGAGACACCCGAATGCCATGAGATTGAAGTCTTGGGGATACTCGAGAGAGATGGAGGGTCTATTATCGATAATATTCGATGGCAACCATGCTATTGGAAGTCAGGCTTATCATGGATGGCCAAAAAATCTGGTGCCCCCCAGTGCATAGCTGCCACCGGATAGTTCACACGGTACCGATGAGGATCACCCTAGGATGCATCCCAATGAATTTGATCAGTACTTGGGAGAGGATATGGGAGATAACACATACCCTCGTTCATTCTCTAGCCTCCTTGATAGTGATATCCAAGCAAGCCTGATCGGCCCTGGCCCCTCAGTACGTCCTACTTACAACCTATCTCAGGTGCACAAACATGAACCCTCGATACTATTATACCATCATCTGCTTGTATCGTGTCATCGATATGTATTTGTAGCTGTCTTACATTTGTTGTGATAATAACATTATTCATGTTCTGGTGTGTAGGAGCAGCCGAATGCCGACTCTCTTGCTTCCCAAACTCCCCTACAGATGCCTCCACACACCACCAGTGATCCCCTCAGACCTACCCCTCCTACCCCTGGTTCCAATCGTAAGACTTCAAAGAGGAAGATTTATTCCTCTTCTGAAATATCAACCGGCTTCCAGTCGCTGTCTGATGCTATGATGGCAAGAAATGCGCTTGCCGAGAAGCACGATCGTATGCTGTCCGAGGCGAAGCTCGCAGAGAAGCAAGCACAGACTGATGAAACCAACATATGTTTTCGTTTACTACGCCACCTCCCTGGATATGACCCCTCTAACACAATGTACAGTTTTGCAATAACATTATTCTCGACGGAGACTAATAGACAACTGTGGCTGCACCTAGAAGACTATGGGAAGACACCGCCCATCTAGATGCGTGCCTCACTATTGATTTCAAGAAACTTGCGATTTTATGACTGTTGTATAAGATGTTATCCACTTTATGCATTTGTGGACTTCGTGTGTGGTGAACTATTTTTTTTTTGTCCTGCCGACTATTCTCCATGTGATTATTGTCATTTATCCTATTGTATGCATGTGACTCCTCTGATCTATATGTAGGCCATGAGTGTGTGGTGAATGATTTTCTCCATGTGAGTATTGCCTTTTCTCGTACTGTTTGCATGTGAGTCCGGGAATGCTTATATATACATATTCTAGGTGCACCTCGTTGCTACTTATATATTATATATCTTCTACCTTTCCTCCGCCGACCACAGTAATGGAGGCTATTGTGTAATCGCATTGACGATAGACACCTGAAGGACATCGTACATTTGATTACATGAGGATCTTTTGATACTTCCTTAGGAGGGAACCCATGGACCCTATGGTAAGCAAAACAACTTCCCCCCATTAATATTTATTATTAGTCAATCAGCAGTATGTTCATTTCGTTATTCTCACTTTGTAGAGGTGGAAGTATTTTGGCGACGACGATGAGGATGCTGCAATAGTTAATCAGTGTGCCATTGTTATGGAATATTTATCAAATCCTCCATCTCGTAATGTTGTTCACCTACATCGCCACAGGGGAGAGGAGTTGGTACGTGACATGCTATATACTATTACAAATGATCGAATGTATAGGGACGTCTGTCGTATGAACAAACAGACGTTCGTTGAATTATGTAGATAGGCTAGAGCATTCGGTTTGGAAGATAGTCGAGGCGCATCTGTTGAAGAACAACTCATGATATTTTGTCAGCTCATGAGTCACGGTACATCTTCACATATGTACAGAGGTTATCATAACAAGTTTTTTTAGTACTCCATTGAGGCACTGAGTTCGAACCACCACTCCGTTGGCCACTTATGCATGATTATATCCCAATTTACCTAGTGCATGTAATTGTTGAGCCCTGTAAGAAGTTGGCCACTTTACGCGTGATTATATCCCAATTTACCTGGTGCATGTAATTGTTGAGCCTTGTAAGAAGTCAGTCACTGGTTCAAGTGGTGGTTAAGGTTTATCACTGATCAAGCTGCAGAACCCTACCTCATATTTTAGGGATATGTGTTGGCAATTGAAATATTAGCAAGAGATATTTTCGGTAGATTTATGCCCTAACAGGGTGTTTCTTACAGTGCTTCCCAAACGTAAAGCAGTCTGATAAATTTTCATGCTCCCAAACAGAAATCAGTTGAGCCAAAACAGAGTGAAAATTGTCACCTGTGACCCATGTTTTTTTTCAACTTCCAAACATACGTCAACTATCAGCCTTGAAAATTTTCACCCTGTTTTATTTTTTGCTTCCAAACGCACCCATAGTTTATATTTGCTTGTGTTTGTTTGTAATTTTTCTTCTAAATTTTTGTTTAGTTTCCATTTCTGCCCCTTTTAATGACTATTTTTCATTTTTACTAGAACCTTCCTCTAACGAGGTTCATAGTAAAAAAAATTGGTGGAAAAGACAGTTTAATCTTTTGAAATCCATTATTATCCACATTTTGCAAGTCCTTTCTATTGTTTTATTTAGTAAAAATAATAATATACTTTTGTCTTTAAAAGTAAGAATAACAAGACAATCAATCGTAAAAACCTTTTATGTTTCTTTTAGTAAAAGAAAATAAAAATTTTCTTTTAGTTTCCAAAAGTTCACCCAAACAGACCCTAAATGCATCATATAAAACCATGAAGAGTAAAAGCTGAACAAATTACAAAGAAGTACTCTCTAAAGTCCTCTTTATCACTCTCAAGTCCTATACTGTTCAAGATGTATAAGATCTAAAGTCCTATACTCTCTATAATGCAGTCCAATAGCAGAAAATCTCAACATAACAAGCTCATGGTTATGGCAGATGATCCCCAGTTTGGCCAGACGTTGAAAGCAAATATGGGAGAAAATCTAATCTGACAGCAACCATTGTTGTCCAATCCATGCCACGTGGGACCCCCTGCCCACTGTGTCATACTGGCAGTCCCGTGCTACGGCCACGTTTGTGACACGTTATCATTGGACCCTTTTCGCAGTCGCCGCCACAACCCCTCCTTATTAAAAAAATTTTAAAATTAAAAATAAATAAAACTGTTTAAAAATATCGGTGGCACGTCAGACGCCGCTATTGCCCCTTTGAGCCCATAACCCCCCGATCTCAGCATCCACATGGGTCACACCTCCATCCAACGGTGCAGAATACACGAAGACGTGGACATGTTCACGCTTACGTCACCTCGCATCTCGCATCTGTTTCATGCCCCGATTTCGTATCCAGATGCCTGATTCGCATTAAAGCCGTAGGGAAAAGAGCCAGTGGGCAGATGACACGTGCAGGTCATCCACGTGGGCTCTGGTTCGTCTACGTCGGCCACTATATGCGGTGGGTGAGCTGGCTGCCGTATTTCCCTAGTGGCAAAAAGGTCTACTTGACTACGTGCGCTCCTCTGCTGACGACACGTAGCAAGTGGGGATCACTGGTTACCGACATCTCAACATGGCGTATGGCTGGGCATGACACGTCTCCATGTGACGTGATTGCAGGCTTCTGACGGGATATGTGATGCTCATGCGGACTTGGCTTTCGAGAGGCTAATCTCAACCGTTCATTCATCGCCTGCATAATGTTTGCGCCTCAGATTTTTTTCTGTAGCATTATGTAACAATTTCCTTTTGCCTTTTTGTTTAAATGGCATGCACTTTGCACGTTTGTTCCGGGAATCACGCGGATGAGTACACGATGCTTGCCCATTGATTTGATGCTCAGTCGGATCAAATACTCAATGGCACGCGACGCAGGTGGATGTGACCTCTCAGCCAAATGACATGCACAAACACGTCATATTTACTCCTCTTGGTTTAAATTACATATTACCACATGAGATGAGTTTACATGAGATCGTTATCATATAAGGAGCATGAGGCCAATCTTTATTGTCGTTAGATTCCAATCGGAGGGTTGATATCAAATCAGTGGGTAAGTGAGTATGTCACATCAAAGAGTGGGTGAGATCGTTATAGATATCTGTAGCCATCAGATCAAGATCCAATGGCTATGATTCAAAGTAGCCTCATATAAGCAATACGAGAGCGATCTCATTTAAACTTTTCCATTATCACATTGTTATGAAAAGAATGAGATAGTAAACCAAGGAACAAGAGTTTGACATAAAAATATGATACGATTAGGGATGAGTGTTCATTTGACAGCCCACGTCAAATCGGCCATTGATCCGACGACCCATTTCATCTCATGCGACCAAACGTGACGCGTGGCTCACGTGCTAATAAGTTTCCTAGGATTTGTGTCCGTGTATAATTATATTATCGGGCGACGCTAGGGGTGTGCTTGATTAGAATGAAAGTAAAATCAATGGTTTTTTTAGCTGGATGGAAAGAAAATTGTGTGATAACTGAAAATTATTTCTCTCTCCCTCTCTCGTAGGAACCACATAAAAATTTTAATTATAATTTTTTCTTAAATAGAAAGAAAATGAGAGAAAAGTCTAACTATTTTTTTTATTTTTATTCTTATTTGGCTTTCTTTTTTTTTTCTTTTTTTACTTTTTTTTTCTCTCTGATTGATGTGATTTTCTCCAATATACGGGGCTATTTTCGGGATCTTGCTATGTGACAGGCTGGCAGACTCGCCCAATAATTACTCTTGAATTTGGTGATCTGGCGCGACTCGTGGACGGACGCGAGGCGCCTCCTCCAATCTGCTCTATAACGTACCGGTCGAGTCCGCACCATGTCACCCACATGCGCGGTTAATATTAGCTGGCATCCCGACCTCCCCGGCTGCAGACGCGTAACACAACCCATCTTCCGCCACGTTCTCAAGGTCGCCATCGACGGTCCAACGCGACGCCCTCCACCTGGATCACATCCACCGTAGGCTCGTCTCCTACATGCTGTACACACAGTCAGATACGCTGACACGTATGTTGATGACGTGGCCCTCCTCCTCCTTTCTTCTTCCCCGGCTCTCCCCTTCCTCTTCCGAGTCTCCTCCCCGGACTGGGAAATCAAGAAAGCTTCATTCCTTGAGCTTTTTCTGAACTTTTCGAAGGCGCGGGAAATTCGGGAGGTTTTGAGAGATTTGTGCGTGTTTTTGGGGTGAAGACGTGGGAATTTCGGTGCATTGTTCGGTTTCGTTTGTGGGCTCTGAGAGGTGAGTTGCTTCCTTGAGCAGCTTCTTGTTTGTGTTTTTTGGCAATGTGGAACCAGTGGTGAAGCTGGAATCCTGTTTTTTAGTGGGTTTTTGGTTTGTTGTTGTCTGTTTTGATGGTTTGTTTATGAATAGAGGTTGAATCATGGCGGTTTGGTTCTTGAAATCGATTTGTTTTGAAGATAAAAATTGGATCTTTTTTAAGTGTCCATGTTGTTCAGCAATCGATGTTAACATCGAAAAGTTGCTCTTGAAGAGATTATCTCAAGTTTTTTTGATAAACAGATGAATGGCAGGAGATATTACTTGGGGAAAGAATATGAGAATTCAGCCGTGCTTGCTGTTTGAAGAAAATTAGAGCTGATTACTGCTAAAAAAAAGTGCTAATTACTGTTTTGTAATCATATGATTTAGAAGGAATAACATACAGAAAAACATACCTCATACTTTTTGGCTGTTTGTCAAAAAAAGGGGGGAAAAGGCATTTTAGCTGTGAATTGCCCCCATTATAATCATGGAAGGGTATTTCTGTCTAGAGATCACATGATTAAGAAATCTGCGGTTTTTTTCGTCGCTACCTCTTTTGTTTCCCCACCCTTATCCCGGAATAACGAATTGAGTTGGTATAGGAATTTTGGACGCAGCTATTGAAATCGCTGCTCTAGCTACAGTTACAGTGGTAGCTTCCTCATTAAGCTTAGGCTTTAGCTAATCTCTGATGTTTGGCAATATCTCCTTTCCTGAGCGCGGTTTTTGGATTGGTGGTTTCTAAGAAGTTAAATTAGCTAATATTAAAAGCTGGTAATCAGAGCTCTTTCAAGTCCATGAATCTTGGAAGAGTGTCAATTATCAGCATGTGATCCTGTTGGGTGTTGTAGAAAACTTTCATTAGACTCGTCAGTCCGTTCTTCCGTGGTGATGCATGTCATGTTGCCTTTTTACAGTCTGCCTCTACGAACCTGGCAAAGGTGGTGACTTTTTGGAGGTTTCCGGCCTGACCCGCTTCCTTATGTAATTTGAATTTTGTTAGTATATACTGCATCTTCATTCTTTGGGCGTCCAAGTTGCCTGCACTAGTGCTTGGCAAGAGTTCGGTAGTTTTTCAGCTTTACAGCTGAACAAAACTGACTGAGGATGGTTGATTAGGTGGAAATTATATGAAAAAAAATTAGGTGGTTCTTGTTGCCTTTTACATGAATTTTGGAAAGTTTGTAGTCGTTTAACTTGAGGCTGCTTCCTTTTAGGCTCAGAATCCAAAAACTTGGCATACGGGGAGATTTTGATTTGATGGGCACTGTTAGAAGTGATTTAGCTTCAACTTTAACAAAGATGTCTTGGCTATGTAAAAAGATGTTTTTGAAGGTGTAATTAAAGAATCAAGACCAGATCTACTGGCCGTGGCCTGTCAAGTTTATAATAGAATGATCATCAAACGATAATTGTTGCAATACAAAAGAGGATCACCTTTCTTCTCTTTTGATTTTTGCTGCATCTTAATGCTATTAATCTGATATTTGCTTTCCAAGCATGAATATGTACTCTCTGTGGACATCGGAATTAGGCTATCTATAGATTCATGGAAGTGTGCTCAACTGCAGCTTCATTGGTGCCAATGGGAAAAAGTGAGGCTGAGACCCCTGCAAAAAACGATAAAGTGCCTTCTCCTGTGCCGGTGAGAATTGAGTAGCACTCTCTTTAGATTGAATGTGTGTACATGCACCATGTTGAAAAAAATGTGTGCACATGCGCATGCTCTTTGAGTTTCATATTCTATTCTTATTCTGGAAATTGCTTGATTGTTACTTCAATTTTTGAAAATGGAAGTTGGATGGAATGTTTTTGGCAGGAACAAGGCCATCCTCCTCCTTACCCTGATTGGGGAGCTGTTCAGGTTATTCACTGGTCAAATACTGCAGATAGTGTCTTGTTTTAGTACTCGTTTTCCATCTTTCATGACATCTTTGTGTTGCCTTCTTATACCTAGGCATACTATGGACCAGGGCTGCCGCCTCCGTATTTTGGCTCCCCAATCGCATCTGGGCATGCCCCTCACCCATATATGTGGGGCGCACAGGTATTGCTAGTTTCTTTTAGTGACTACGGAGTTAGTAATTTAGTATTACCACATTGAAGTAATGCTGTGTGATTCTCTAATTGTTTATGCTACGAAATTAGACAAAATTGGTTTTGCATGTGTTTTACAATTTGGTTGTAATGTCTCTTTTCTTGCTAGATTACATGTCCTTTATCATTTTTTATTCTTCTTTCACAATCAGCCGATGATGGCTCCTTATGGGACACCTTATGCTGCCATGTACCCACATGGAGGAATCTATGCTCATCCATCAGTTGCAATGGTATGTGCTTCTCTGAGTTCATTGCTTCCTAGTTTTTTAAATGAATTACCAGCATAAGCCCATGATTGCTGGTTGAATTAACTGGTGAACATGTGACTCAAGACAATGTTACTTTTGCAACTCACATTGTTCTCATTTACTGTGATGAATGATTCTAAGAATTTTGAATTGCATCCTGCAGGGCACACATTCGCATGGCCCCGCAATAACATCGTCTGCTACATCGACTGACAATATGGTATTTACAATTTTTTTTCTATACTTGTTTATTGGTAATATTATGATGGCCTAACGCTGTCACGTCTGTAAGCGAGTACTGTATAACTGGGACAAGCCAACACTAGAAGCTTAGAATTTTTCATCAAAGTCAGTTTTATATGTTCGTTTATCCGTACTGATTCTCTGTCATACTGCGATGACTGATCAAGATGGCATCGCCTCCCAAGTCATCAGGTAATAAAGATAAAGGTTTGATGAAAAGGTTGAAAAGTCTCGCTGGACTTGCAGTGTCAATAGGCAATGGGAGTTCAGAAAAAACACAAGGAGGTTCAGAACATGGACCATCAACAAGGTTTATTGTTCTATAGTGTACATAATCTCTTTTGTATTTATCTTCAATGTCTTTTGGTTGTCTTTAACCTGTTACTCTGATGAATAATATATGAACTTTGATGGTTTTACAGCGTGGAATCTGACACAGACGATTCAAGTGATGGTACCGAGGATAATGCTCAAGTGGTGATGCACATTAATTCCTTTCTGAATTGTAGATATTTCGGGACAAGTTGCACTCACCCTTTCTGACTTTTTCTCTCTGTTTTGTTTTTCTTTAGGGAAGAGAAAAGAAGAGGAAAAGAAGCGGGGAAGACCTGTCAGTGAAAGGTATTAATGCAGTGTATATTTGTATCTTAACAATGTTGCACTTTTATTTCTTACTTTACAGTAGTATTGTAGGGGGTCATCTTTCATTATGCCAGGTCTATGTTATGTAGTTGTCAAGTGGTTGTAGGCAAAGACTAAAAATAATTGGGAATAATCAGTAAGTTTGCTGGTTATATAAGGCCAAATGAGATAGTATAGTACATACTCTTTTCTAACAATCTGATTACTTTGCCTAAAGGTGATGTATTACTGATAAGAAGTACATCTCTCTCTTGAAAACAATCCAACACCATCTAACTAAATGTTGTTTCTGTCTCATATTAATAATCCTTTCTGATTTTTCAAGTTTAACTAAAATCAGTTCATTTAAAAAACCAAATAGGACTTTTAAAGTGTGACCGAGGGAGTATATGTGAAAAAATTAGGTGGTGAGGATGGGAACTCTGCAAAAGGCAATACTCCTGCTGCTGATGCACATACATCATTTCAGCTGACTTGGGGTGATTACCCCACTGCGCTCTATTGCTGCAGGGCAACCAGTTGGCGCTGGACTGGACTTCAGAAGTTTCCCAAATGGTAAAACACAAAGCGTTGCATCTAATCTTTCTCTGGCAGCAGGAACTGGGGTCCCTGCTCGGGATGGATTACCGTCGGAACACTGGATGCAGGTACCTTGTGCAAGTTGTTCTAACATAATTGATTGGTTGTTCACATCAAATTGTAGTGACTTAATATGTTGTGATTACTTTCAAAGTAATTTATGCATCTAACGTGGACTAATGCTTTCTACTTCTCATGTTGACGTTGTCAAGGATGAGCGGGTGCTGAAGAGAGAGAGGAGAAAGCAGTCTAATAGAGAGTCTGCTCGAAGGTCACGGTTGAGAAAGCAGGTGATTTTCAAGTATACGTTATTTACTTGCATGGTTGTTTTATGTCAGCCATTCTCATATCGTATGCAATTGCCTGTGTTATATATATCTTTTCATATCTCATTTTTTCTATCTGCATTTTCAGGCTGAAACTGAGGAACTTGCTGTCAAGGTTGAATCAATGAATGCTGAAAATGTGGCTCTTAAATCTGAACTGAATCGCCTGACTGACAACTTAGAAAAACTGAGACAAGAAAATTCAGCTTTAAAGGTATGTTCTATCATCTCTGTCTTCCATGAATGTTTTTAGCTCCTAAACTTTATCTCAATCCATTTTATCATCTAAATGTCATTTTGTTGTTTGCACTTTGCACTTTGCATTTTGTGGATGAGACTAAGATGCATTTGGAAGATGTTATGATTGATCTATCCATTTTATGTTGGAAAATAAAACAGAAAAAACAGAAGCTGAAGAGTGACAAAGGACAACCTGGAGAGTTGGGAGGTCCTAATGGAAAGGAACAGCAAGGGCGCTCACCTGTGAATATCGAGAATTTGCTGTCTAGGGTAAACAACACGGGCACAGTGGCTGGAAGTGATGAGAATCCAGATAATTCTTCCAACGGCAAACTCCACCAGCTGTTACAGTCTAATTCCAGGTCCGATGCGGTGGCTGCAGGCTAATTAGAGGACATGACGTAAACTGTTGTTTCTTCTACTCTGTTTTACTATCTAACCCTTTTTTGTATTACAAGCCCAAATTACCTATTATGGTAATCTGCGTCAGGCTCAGCTGAATATAGGATAGGTTAACTTTGAGAATGGCGACAAGAGGGAAGTGGTAATATTTACGCCACTAGTTCGTGTTTCTAGGGAGGAGGAAAGTGGGGAAAGGGCAATTGTAGAGTATGAGTGTGTGTTCCGAGTGTTAAGAAACTGATGCTTGTGCTATACTATTGTGACATGAAAATAAAAATACTATTGTGACATGGATGTTTAAGTGAAAATCGAAACGATAAAATAAAAGACTAGTATACGCGAAGCTCTGAATGAAGCATTTTTATTCAGGCAAATTTATATGCTTTGGGTCGATTAGTGAGGATGACCGCCAAACATGCTAGTCTGGCTGGCCTTACCCTTCCGGGTATCAGGTATCAAATATGTGCTGGCCCGATTGGAGATGAGTTTTGGGTGGCATTTCCCTTGGCATTAGATCGAAGATAACGAGGTGATGCTAAAATGTGTTGATTTTGTCAGGTTGAAGGAAGTAGCATTTTTTTGGCTGGGGAGTGCGGCCGGCATCAATTGGTTTGCTACTTTGTGGTGAATCTGGTGATTCATAGTCCCAAAATTATCATCTGGGCATAAAAATGTCTGGCAACGGTTAGGATCGAGCTTGCTGAGCAAGTTCTTTTTATGAACTCCCTGCATTCCACATTAATAGTCCACTTGATTTTTCAAAAGGAACCTATGTAAAAGATCTTATCTTAGATATTTTGTATGAACTTCCAGTTGATAGAAAATTACTCAAGACAATTGATAGGAACTTGTGTCTTTTTTTTATACATAATTTGGACTAAAACTGATGCTCAGGAAAAGAGAAATCGTCATCTTTGACCCACCGTGCATGTTATACAAGGAAATGAAATACTCCTAGCTTAAGCTTTTTCACAATTCTGTGGGCTTTTTACATAGTACCTGGCACCAACTATGATATTCTCATATTACCTAGTTTTTTTCGTGACTTCTCATATGACCTGGAATTGGCACCTAGAGTACCGAAAATGTCCTTCTCTTACGTTTTCTATACATTTTGTACCCGAAATGCTTCATTCTTTCCAAAATTAGCGATTTACAAGATCATCAAGTTGGGGAAGAAGACATTTCGGTAAAGATTCATCCATAATCGAGGTTCAAACCATCGCCGGCGCTGTCCAACCCGAAAAAAAAATTTATGCCGAAAAACTGTAAAAACAGCGGGAAAGATAAAAAAATCTGTGATGAAGAGATTTTGATGTAAGAGCAGCGGGAAAGCCCTCCCAACTACAAAAATTAAGATCTATATGTAAAGAAACACAAATAAAGATCACCCATTAGTGTTCAACTGCTCCTGCACATGAAATAAAACGATAAAAATAGGCAAAAACGTGAAATACTCGTCGACGAGCGATAAGTTCAATGTATATATCTTTCTGTGATCCTAATAAAGTGAAAGAGGAGGAAAAATAAGGAAGAACGCAAAAAAAATGTGCAAAAACGGATGAAAAATGAGCAAGTTATGACATTTTGAAAATTATCATTTATCGTGTTGTCGACGACACGACTTGATTCAAGTCGTGTATTATGTGATACGACTTGAATCCAAGTCGTGTATTATGTGATACGACTTGAATCCAAGTCGTGTATTATGTGATACGACTTGAATCCAAGTCGTGTTGCATATAACACGACTTGGATTCAAGTCGTGTTGTCGACAACACTATAAATGGGCAATTTTAAAAATGTCATAACTTACTAATTTTTTATCCGTTTTTGTCCATTTTTTTTTTCGTTCTTCTTTATTTTTCCTTCCCTTCCACCTCAATAAGATATAAGATGGAAAAAGAAGAAAAAATAAGAAAGTGAAATGATTAAAATAGGCAAAAGCATAAAATACTCATCGGCGAGCGACAAGTTCAATTTATATATCTTTCTGTGATACTAATGAGGTGGAAGAGGAGGAAAAATAAGAAAGAACAAAAAAAAGGGCAAAAACGGATAAAAAATGAGCAAGTTATGACATTTTTAAAATTGTCATTTTATCGTGTTATATGCAGCACGATAAATGCTCAAGTCGTGTGGTCGACAACACTATAAATGGGCAATTTTAAAAATATCATAACTTGCTCATTTTTTATCTATTTTTGCCCATTTTTTTGTTCTTCATTATTTTTCCTCCTCTTCCACCTCATTAATATCATATAAAGATATATAAATCGAACTTGTCGCTCGCCGATGAGTATTTACACTTTTGCCCATTTTTATCATTTCACTTTCTTCTTTCTTATTATTTTTTCTTCTTTTTCCATCCTATATCTTATTGAGGTGAAAGAGAAGGAAAAATAATGAAGAATGAAAAAAAATGGGCAAAAACCGATAAGAAATGAGCAAGTTATGATATTTTTAAAATTGCCCATTTATAGTGTTGTCGACCACACGACTTGAGTATTTATCGTGTTGCATATAACACGATAAAATAACAATTTTAAAATGTCATAACTTGCTCATTTTTCATTTTTTTTTTGCCCACTTTTTTTCGTTCTTTCTTATTTTTCCTCCTCTTTCACCTCATTAGTATCACATAAAGATATATAAATTGAACTTGTCGCTCGCCGACGAGTATTTTACGCTTTTGCCCATTTTTATCATTTCACTTTCTTCTTATTTTTTCTTCTTTTTTCATCCTATATCTTATTGAGGTGGAAGAGAAGGAAAAATAAGAAAAAACGAAAAAAAATGGACAAAAATGGATGAAAAATGAGCGAGCTGGTCGTGTTGCATAATACACGACTTGGATTCAAGTCGTATCACATAATACACGACTTGAATCAAGTCGTGTCGTCGACAACACGATAAATGATAATTTTCAAAATGTCATAACTTGCTCATTTTTCATCCGTTTTTGCACATTTTTTTTGCGTTCTTCCTTATTTTTCCTCCTCTTTCACTTTATTAGGATCACAGAAAGATATATACATTGAACTTATCGCTCGTCGACGAGTATTTCACGTTTTTGCCTATTTTATCGTTTTATTTCATGTGCAGGAGCAGTTGAACACTAATGGGTGATCTTTATTTGCGTTTCTTTACATATAGATCTTAATTTTTGTAGTTGGGAGGGCTTTCCCGCTGCTCTTACATCAAAATCTCTTCATCACAGATTTTTTCATCTTTCCCGCTGTTTTTACAGTTTTTTGGCATGAAATTTTTTTTTCGGGTTGGACGACGCCAGCGATGGTTTGAACCTTGACTATGGATGGATCTTTGACGAAATGTCTTCTTCCTCAACTTGATGATCTTGTAAATCGCTAATTTTGGGAAAAATGCATAGAAAACGTAAGAGAATGGCATTTTCGGTACTCTAGGTGCCGATTCTAGGTCATATGAGAAGTCACGAGAAAAACTAGGTAATATGAGAATATCATAGTTGGTGCCAGGTAATATGTAAAAAGCCCCAATTCTGTGGTAGTAATATTTTAGAACTAAGGGGCCGTTTGGGGCGTGAAAAACTAAAATATCTACAGTGGATTTTTCACGTCCACTGTAGCATTCATGTTTTTTCTACATCCAGCGTGAAACACGACCCGAGGTGTTTCAGTTGAAAGTGAAAAAAATATAAATGCTACAGCAAAACATCCACTTTAATCACGCCCCAAACGGCCCATAAAGCGGAACCTGGTAAGCCAAGATATTTTAAAAGGGCTTACAGAGGTGGGACTGCTGCTCCGACAAAGTTTCCAAATGGTTCAGTCAAAAGCCTTGAAGCGTAGTGGGCTAGGCTTTTGGTCCATTCCTGGTTACGCCAGTAAGAAACGCCTGTAGTCCCTCTTGCCCACAAGGAACGACCAGTGGATGCAAGTGTTACTTTCAGGGGTTGTTTCATATCAAAAAAATTTCAGGGGTTTCTCCATATGACCAGTCGATAATGGGAACTTCTTATAAGTGTATTTTTAGATTTTAGATAAGAACACAAGAGGGGCGAAAGGCTTGACCAGAAAGATTCAAACGTCATAGGACTCCCTCCGTAATTAATTCATTTTGAAAAATTTATGTCAATAATAATTCCGTACGAAGGGAGTATTAAGTATTAATGTACTCCGACCTTAGTTTGTATTAACATTTGATTTTCCAAAATTAAATAAAATCAGTTCATTTTGGGAAAGCAAATGTTATTACTAATTCTAGATTAATATAAAAGTAGGTACTCCAAGATGAGATGCAAACTACTTCAAACTACGGGGAGATTGATAAATAAACTTGCAGCTTAACATCATTAAAATGGCTAAGAAGGGAGAGATCGATTGAGCTAATTGATATCTACAAAATATACAAATTTTTATATGCCTTTCTGTCTATATTTTGGTCGTAATTTTAGTTGAAATAAGGATTATTAACGTTTATTCATGTTAGATGAGTAATTAGGAGATTAATAGCTAAATGCATTTAATTGGATTTAAAAGATTTATAATTTATGATGCGTCTAAATTATATTTAATTTTATTTATGTAGGCTTTGAGAGTTCCCGATGCATATCGCCAAAAGTGAATGCGCGCCAAACAGTCTTTATGAATAGATCAACGATCCGATGAACAAAAGCAATACGACGGGTTTTAAGGAAGAAAAAAAAAAGGAAAACTAGTTTGGTTCGGTTCGAGAAAAAGAAAAAAATATAAACCCGACTCAATCTGTCGGGTGTTCCAGCAGAGACGAAGCTCGAGCTGGACAGCGGATCGAGCAATGGAGCTGGACAGCGGAGCTCGAGGCAGTGGCTTGGGCTGGAAGAGGGCAAGGAGCTCGGCGGCAGAGCTCGGAGACGAGGCTGACGGCGATGGTAGTGGTTCTGGGCCGATGGGGGATGGTTCGATGGTGACAATGAAGAACCATGGCAGTAGACGGTGGCCATGGGCGAGGGCAATAGGATGAGTGCGACGGCCATGGCAGACGACGGCGAGGCTGCAAGAGATGGCAGAGGAGATTTTCCGGCGAGGTCGACGGCGGAACAGAACACACAAAGAAAGGTGCTTGATTTGGAAAAAAATCTGATTTGGAAATTGCCAAATCGAGAAAATTAGAGGCGTCAATGAAAAATCGAGTCCAAACCTATTCCAAAATGGTAAGTACCCAACATTCCGTTCGATTTGAGATTTTAAGAGGGGCGAATTTGTGTTGGATTGGCAAGTTTTCAAAGCAAAGAGTGATTTTGTTCTGTTTTGAGAGAGTAAAAAAAGTTTTTTTTTACAATTTGGGACTGCATTCAAAGGGGAAAACCTGTTGGGTTAGAAAGTTGCTGATTTGGGGGAATTCTGGAGATATAAAACAGAGGGTCGGCTGTGCATAGAGGAGGACTGTTCGTGAGCATACGGGAGGAGAAAAAGGAGTCGACTGTTCTGTGAGGGAAGAGGAGGTCAGTTGGTTTGTCTGGGAGGTACTCCTGCTCTGTTTCTGCTTGAGAGAGGGAAACAGTGCTTTGGAGAAGGTTGTCTGTTCTGTTTGAGAGAATGAATAGACACTGCTGTGTTGAGAGAAAAGGAGGAGGACTGCCTGCTGTGCATAGAGGAGAAGAGAGATAACTGAGGTCGACAGAAAAAGGCTGGGACTGTGCTGTTATAGAGGAGGAGATTTGAATCGAGAGGGCAGATTTCAGAAAACAGAGAACAATTACCGACGCCAATGAATTCTTCTACAACACAGGCTTCTTCTTACCTTTTATTTATGTCTAGCTAAATTTTATTGTATCAAGACTAGATGAAGCCCTGCTGAATTGTTTGACTCTCAATATTTATTTGCAATTCTTAAGTAGTGAGTTCTATTCCATGTGCTTAATATTTTGCTATGATTATTTTGTTTATCAAGAGAGAATAGAGTAATTGTTAGTGAAATTAAACTAAGGAATTGTTAATGGTCGGGAGGTCTTAGCGAATCCGAGGTACTATTTGAATAAAGATTGCATTTTTATATTTAATCTTTGCTCGAGAGAGGGAGATTAATTAAGTTAGATTTAATTGGTTAGTCGTATGTTCGAGAGGGCTACACACATTACAATTATTCGTGACTTCGAGAGGAGCACGGATAATTGATCACTTAGAATTGTACGGGTTTAACGGAGAGGAAAACTATTTAATTAGGGTGGATTCGAAGTCTTAGTATATTTCCCATTAGATTATTTTCACGTAAATTTCCCTTGCTTTGTTAAAAAATTAGAACTTTTCATCATGTTAGAAATTGTTACGCAAAATCTTAGAATTAAGTTGAATCAGTCCAAGTCCTTTGTGTTCGACCTCGTTTCCACTAGACTATACTGAGTCTCGTGCGATTGCGAGTAAATAGTAAAAAAAATCAATCAATCACTAATATTCTGCAATATGAGATGCAAATGACTCCAAACCACTTATACTATAGAAGACCTTCAACTCCAACCTAATGGACAATCTGAAAATGTTTGAACGAATGGCTTGAAAGGCAAAAACTCATCGTATTGCCACCTCCATCATGGTATTTGATCATGTTTGCCTTGTCCCATATTAATTAATTTAGACAATTAATATGAACATTTAGTTGGTTAGCTCGCCCTCAATTCGCACAAGGCGCATATAAACAGGGCTCTTTGTGACTACTCCCATCGTCCAATATTAATAGATTCATACAAATTGAGATTTTTACTGATTGAATGGTACCTAACTGCTTTCACTAGGGATGCCACCGGGGCGGGTTTGGGTCAGTTCTTGGCAAACCAGGCCCCGGAACCGTTGTAATTCTTCAAACCTGGAACCACCCCATACCCCACTACGGGTTCAATTTTTGGACCCAGAACCGCCCCGGTACCAAACCCGGAACCGCCCCGCCTCGATACCAAATCAAAATTTTTCTATCTATTTTTATTCTTTTTCAAACTTGCATATTAAAACTTTTATTATTTTAATTATTTTTCACTCTTTTAAGCTGAAAAAGGATATCAAAAGAAAAAAACGAAAAGAAGACTTTCAATACAAACTTTAATCGGTGGATAACAAAGATGAAAATAGATGCAAAAAATATAAAATTGCTCAATGCATAATATGGGTTAGAAATGACTATTAGCTTAAAACAACATGAGTCATTTACAACAATGGTTATGGATGGGTGATTAGTGACTTACGTTTGGAAGTAGAAAAATTGTGACACCCCAAAGGATTGACAACGGCAGCAAGCAGTCGAGCAAATGAGGCGAAGAAAGAAGAGAGCCCTAACTTGATTTGAGTACCTATATATCGGGTTGGTTCGGTTTTTAATATAATACCTAAACTCGCCCTAACCCGGTGCATCGGTTCCTCTTTCGAACTCGGAATCAGATCAGGTACTATGTAAGGTTTCCTAGAACCGGCCCCGGTGGCATCCCTAGCTTTCACCGGGTACTCAACCACTTCAATGGGATTGGAGCTATTAGTATTGGAGAATTTTTTTTTTCGCTTGTTTATCTGACGTGGATTTGGACAAATCTGGCCACGTGGACACATCTCACCGGCTCCTAAATCGAAACAAAAAGGGCGAAAAAAGGCTGCAACTACGACATGCGCGCATGAAAACTGGCTAATTGAATGAATATCATCCGTCCGATCGCCATCGAGCCATCCTCGTCTGCATGCTGGTTGCCACCTCCTCCCCCACGTGATCTTAACCTCCCTCGAGAAGCTCCGGATGAAATCCCATTTCCCCGCTGGATTCCATATCCTCGAACACTACACTACGAGGAGACCTCGCTTTACTGCAAAGCTCGTCAGA
The DNA here is from genome assembly GCA_039654745.1 of Houttuynia cordata. Lineage (NCBI taxonomy): Eukaryota > Viridiplantae > Streptophyta > Magnoliopsida > Piperales > Saururaceae > Houttuynia > Houttuynia cordata. Next base: position 17,860,425 of record CM077506.1, read on the forward strand.
CGCTCCAATTACTTTGTCTAGCAAAAAAAACGTGTTAACTAGAGAAATACTCATTATCCACTTCTTCTTTAGTGCTAGGTTAGTTTTAAAACCTTTTGTAACGAGAGATGATTCCTTCTTGGGATTATACTCTACATGATAGTCTAAGGGTTGTGTATTGCAATGGGCACCACCTTGGTATAAATGATGGACTTTACAATATAACGACTCTACATAAACTCGTAAGTACAGATCTCATTGTCATTAGAGAGTTTAGATATTAAAACACTTCAAAGTTTAATTTTGGCAAAAAAAATCAATGTCAGCCTATTTTGAATATGCATTGTGGGTTCATCGCGATCGAACTCAGATGGTGTGAAATCTAGCTTAGAATCCAAGGTGATGCATAAACGGGATAATCCACTAATCAGCTGAAGCACCTCACGAGGTATTTCAGCTGGTTATTGGATTTTTCACGCCTCAAATGGCACCTAATTAAGGGGCCGTTTGGGGCGTGATTATTGCAAAACATCCGGACTGAATTTTGGATATCCACTCTAGTATCCATATTTTTTTTATATCCAGTTGAAACACCTCAGGATATATAAAATACCTAAATGCTACCGTGTAGCAAAACATCCCATCGCTTTTAATCACGCCCCAAATGGCCCTTAAAACCCGCCCGTCCCTCATATTCACATGCATGGGCGGATCGAGATCCAACGAATATAGTAGTGCCCACGCCCACTAGATGCCAAACCTGACAAGATAAACAACAACTCTTCCCTTTAACACATCTCACAGGCTTCTTATAATAATAGCAAGTGCTTGCTAGTCTATCCTCGTTAAGCTTTAAACAATATTCAACTCCTACTCCATGCACAGCAAAGAAACAGTGAAAATCTTATTTGAACTTGGATCGCTTATCTGTGAAGATCCTACACCATCATCATCATCTTCGTATCTCCATGCTCTTTGATCTCTTCAACTCCTCTGAAAATCTTGATAAACAAAAACTTTTAAAAAGTGATCGTTACGAGCTTTGCCTGCTATTCCCCCTGCATACTACTGTCACTCCTGTCTACGACTCCTCATTTCCATATTTGCTTCCAAAGCAAAAGGTGCGCTGTGGGCTCTGCTTTCTGCTCTTCTCAAGCATGCAATTTCATTAAATTTTTCATTAAATTTGCACTTTTTATGGAAGTGCGGATCTGCTTATAGATACTCACTAGTTCGCGGCATTGGAAATTGATTTCCCAACACTCTGGGAGTTGCCTGCATGTTATTTAATGGCGTAAAGCAGAGTTCTCGAGCCATGGCGGATTAGCAGTTTTTGGGTTGTGGGTATTGGTTTTTATGATATGGGGCGGTGTATTTGAGCATAAAGATTGCGGCTTTTTGTGATGAGTTGTGTGCTTTTGGTTTGTTTTGATTCGTGGACCATTGTATCGATCTGCTTTTTTCGTGCATTGACGCTTTTCTGATTTGGGGTTGCTTGTTCTTGTGATTGCGTGGTGTAGGAAGGTTCACGGGAGTGGGCGTTGAGTCACATGAAAGTGGAATCATCAACCGTATGCATGAACTGTTATTGCTTTACTTCGTATGAGTTACTGGGGACCAACTCTGTTTTAGAATAGAGAAGAGGTTTCTTCTTGCTTTTTGCCGGCCTTGGATTGGAGATGGGTCATTCGTCGGCGGTTTGGGATCAAAGGGCGGCAGTACAAGTCACCAAGGACTGGAATGGCATTGATCAAGTCATGCTCAGAGTGCCGCGGGGCGCCTCTGCTCGGGTTCGATATTTACCCCTTCTTATGCTGGAAATTATTGGTTTGTGTATTGTATTATTTGTGGAATTCCGTTTGTTGAATTTATGAGATAGATAATGATAAAATTAAATGCTTGTGTTGGATTGCTATATGAATTTGTTGTAATTAGCCGAGTCCTATGAAGTTTCGTTTATTTTTTGATAAATTCTCTGTTAGAAATTCAGGTAAGCTTGCATGGTGGCCAAGTCATATCTTGGAGGAATGATCGAGGGGAAGAGCTACTGTTCACGAGTAGCAAGGTGTTGTTTTAATTCCTCTCAGCTCTCTGGTTTATGCCTTTTTTTCTTTTTTCTTTTTTTAAAGTGAAAATAAGCAACCATCTACTACTAGGAAGTTTTGATGGTTACTGAGCGTTTAACAAATTTAAAGATTTTCTCTTAGCTTTCTGCAACTCCTCTGAAATTCCAAACGCTCTTAAAATCTATTTTTTGCTCTGTAACCATCTACTCGTGAACAGATGAATAATGATTATTATTGTAAAATATTAAGAATTTCTGCTTTCATATGAAAAGGCTTGAAGTGTGAGCATAGATTTATTTTCCCTGATTATCTGAAAAGAGCCACCTATCTAAAAAGCTGAAATATATTCGTTGGTCATGATTTAGTTTTGTCAACTGAAACATAGTTTTTAACATTGTTGCAGTTGGCTTAGTGTAATTAGAGTATTGGAAAACAAATTTTCGATAATGGTCTCTGATTCTACATTTTATATGATATGCTGCAGGCGATATTTAAGCCACCAAAAGCCATGAGAGGCGGAATTCCGATCTGTTTTCCTCAGGTACTTTTAACTTTTTATGTAATTCTAGCGGTTCTCTTGTTTATCAACAATTAATGATTTCTATTAACGGGTCAAATTCGATGTCCTTGAAGTTTGGGAATTGTGGAACTCTAGAGCAACATGGCTTCGCTAGGAACAGGATTTGGACAATTGATGAAAATCCCCCACCTCTTCATCCTAGTGATAGTAATGGAAAAGCCTCTATCGATCTACTGCTCAAGCCAACTGAAGATGATCTTAAGTGCTGGCCCCACTGGTACAACTCTGCTCTGAGCAATTTAATGCTTACTTTGTGGAAGGGCTTGAAAAATTAGATTCAGATTTTTAACTATACAAAATGCGTCTATTTTTTGTAAGAAATGAACTTTGATAAAAAAAAAAAGGCAATTGATTTGTGGCAGCAGAAAATTTTTATTCGGTGGGAAAAAATTCTTACTCCTAAAAACAATTTGTCGTTACTTCAAAAAATTGTAACATATAAATTCTTTTTGCGGGACGACTTGCAGTCGAAATGTGTTTTGATATATGTTTGCTATTTTTTTTACATTATTATATTCCAAGGTATGAGAAACATGACTGTCAGCAACAATCCCTACTATGTCCCTCTTAGATGAAGCTTGGCTTATTGAAATATACAATTTGTTATTTCAGTTTTGAGTTTCGCCTACGAGTATCTCTTGCACTGGATGGAGATCTTTCAATGATATCTCGCATCAGAAACATGGACAGCAAATCATTTAGCTTCTCCTTTGCATATCACACCTATCTAGCCATTTCTGACATTAGGTAGCTTTATGAATTGCTGGATTAGAAGTCAAATGTATTCTTGCTGCAAAGCCTATTCTTTTTTTTTCAGTTTCTTCTCATTTCATATCTGATGATAACTTGCATCTTTGTCAATAGTGAAATTAGAATTGAAGGTTTGGAAACTCTGGATTATCTGGATAATCTTTGCCAGCGGGAGCGCTTTACAGAACAGGGAGATGCTATAACATTTGAGTCGGAGGTAAGTCACTATTTTATTCTAAATAAAAAGATAAAAAACAAAGAATAAATGAAGACGCAAAGATTGATGCAGCTCTGTTTGTATGCTTGCGTTTTGGGAAACTGAAAAGCTATAAATTGTAACTTTGAAATTCTAGCATAATAATAGTGATGCATGCCTGAATGGTGGTCTCTCATTATCAGAGATTTCATGACTTGTCATGACTTAAGATTTTCAACATGCAGGTGGATCGAGTTTATTTGAGTTCTCCAAAAATTGTTGCAGTCCTCGATCATGAAAGAAAGCGGACATTTGTTTTAAGAAAAGAAGGACTTCCTGATGTAGGTATGCAATATGTTCCTTGCTTATTTTGTAGGATATATAAAACAGCAAATCTGAAAGACAGAATCTGCAGTAGAGCAACTCATATTATCAGATAGATGCATTGTTTATGGGGAGCTATTCCATGGGTTCCTTTTACTTCAACGACTATTCCCCGTAAGATTTTAAGTTAAATACAAATTCCGAGATCACTATTTTGACGCAAGAATTTAGTACATATAATTCTGCATGCAACCGGAATACCATCTTTGGCAGATAGGATGCTTATAAAAATCTTGTGGATTTATAGTTTTGTCTTTTGTCTACTTTTTGCTAGTCGTATGGAATCCATGGGAGAAGAAGTCCAAGTCAATGGTAGATTTTGGAGATGAAGAGTATAAACAAACGCTTTGTGTTGATGGTGCTGCTCTTGAGAAACCAATCACCTTGAAGCCTGGGGAGGAATGGAAAGGACGACTGGAGCTCACTATTGTATATTCCAGCTATTGCAGTGAGCGTTTTGATTCCAAAATGGGTGGCATATGAGAACGGATAACCCCTATTTCGAAATCGTGACTTTCAAAGTCGTGCATCACATGATTGTGATGCAAAAATTCTGTCTGCTGCGAAGAAAAAAATGGTTTTTAGTACATTTTTTTGGTATACAAGTGGTCTGTAGTATTTTTTTGTTTAGTGTTATTTGTTTTTCATACTCAACTAGCTCAGGTATAGAACGCTCAACTATTTCGGTTGGGTTTGAGTCGTTCTTCTATTAGTGTTTTCATTTCGTTTACAAAAGTTCCTTACGACTTGTATGAGGCCCCCCTCAATCTCATTTTTTGTAATCACAGCTTCCTCTTGTTAACCAAGCGTTTAGCGCACAGAGGGCTACATATAAATTATCTTCGAAAATCAATAGCTCCACTTCATGGTTTACTCTGACAGTTTGCATTTTTTTTACATCAATCTTGAAATTTTCTTAATCCTCGTACATCCAATTTTTAATCTTCCTCCACTAAAGATCTCATCTATCGGTCATTTTTTACCTTCCAATGTGAAGCATTAGCACCCAATATAGCTCTAAAGCAGATCAATTAAGATGAGAAAGAGAATGTGGTAGGAGAGTATTCACTGGTCCCTGGCCGCCACATTATCGTGCTCCGGGCAAATCATGCTTCACCATAAATCCGACTTTGTAAATCGAGAGCAAGTGGTGAAGGGCAATTGGCCTTGTTAAATAATAGTGACTTGATATTAAAGAGTTGCATCCGTGATCGATCACAGAAGGGATAGCGATCGATCGCCTTGAGTCATATTTACTGTGATTTTGCAAAAATGAGTAACGATCGATTGTAAGTACTGGAACAACGCTAAAATACCTGAGGCATCACACTGGCAATTGCAGAGTCCGAATTTTGTAGTTTTCTTCAAAAGTAGCGTCCTTTCATTCAAGAAAGAACCTATTAGAGTTCTCTTATAAATAATGAACGTGAAATCAAAGAAGAAATGCAGAGAGAAAAAACACGAAAAACTTTTTCTCTTTCTCAAAATCTCTCAAATCATAGAGCAATAGCATCTTCTTTGATCGAGTTCATATTGGTTCGATTTAAAGTGCACCTTTAGACCGACAGAGTGGTTCGTTGTATCTCGGGAACGGAACGCCAGTAAAAGCCAGTGCACGGAGGGCGACATCTTTATTTCAAGGACAGCGTTTAGCGTTCCTCGAATCAAATTTCTTCTCTCTTTATTTCTGGTATTTTATGGAGTTTCGTCAATTGGGTTGGTGGTACTCTTGCCCTTTTATTTATTAATAATTCACAACAATCTTAGAACATATATTTTCTTGTTGATTGAGTACTACTGTAATTATGGGTGTTGACAAATCTCTAAAACCTGAAAAATTTGATGGAAATAATTTTATGAGATGGCAAACAAAGATGAAATTTTGGCTAACACAATTGAATGTGTTTTATGTCATTATTGATGTTGATGGTGAGAAACTTGTTTCATCTGAATTTCATAAAACAGCAAGTTCGCTTGAAGTTACTAAAAGTGCTAAATCTCATGGAAGTGACAAGTTTAAACAAAATGATGAATTATGCCATGGATAAATTCTGAGTGTTTTGAGCAATGAACTGTATGACTTGCATGCGAACACTAAATCTGCTAAGGAATTATGAGATACCCTTGATAAGAAATTTGGGAAGGACCATGAAGGGGAAGAAAAATATGTTGTAGGCGAATATTTTGACTATAAGATGGTTGATAACAAGTCTGTTAGAGACCAGGTAGTCAAAATTCAGAATTTGGTTGCTAAGATCATTGGAAAAGGTATTCCCGTTGACGAGATGCTCCAAGTTCTTGTGCTTATCGACAAATTACCACCCTCATGGCAGGATTTCCAAATAACCTTGAAGCACAAAAGGGACGCTATGTCCGTTGATGATTTAATGGTGGCTATCCAGATTGAAGAGAAGCATAGGGGCAAGATGAAACTCATTCAAGGCTCCTCTTCTGGAGCCGATGACAGTGCTCAAGCCAATGTAGTAGAAGGGAAACCCAAGTCCTATGGCTATAAGAAGAAGAATAAAAAGTTTAAGAATCATTCTTTCAAACCTGGTTCAAATATCCAAAAGGACAAGAAGTTGAAGGTTTGCTGGGTCCGTTGAAAGCTTGGACATTTTGCAAATAAGTGTATGGAGAAGAAGGGTCAGGACCATGGCAATGGTGAGGCTTCATCTTCTGCTCAGGCTAATATGGTTATTTCATGACGGGCAAGAATTAACTAAATTTGAAATTAAATTGGCATGTGAACTTACCGATTGGTGGGTTGATACAGGGGCTACCGTTTGCATCGGTATTGATGTTTCTTCTTTTTCTTTCTATCAGGAAGTAAAGGAACAGATAGTGACGATAGGGAACTTCTCTGAAGCTACAGTTTATGGCCGGTTTGCATCGGGGAACACATTGACTCTTCATAATGTTTTACACATGCCTAGTGTGAGGAAGAACCTTGTTAATAGAGTACTTCTTAGTCGAAAGGGTTATAAACTAGTGTTTGAATCAAATAAAGTTGTAATAACTAAACATGGTTTGTTTCTTGGCAAAGACTATATGTGTGATGGCCTGTTTAAACTCAATTTAGTTTCATACAATAACTTTTTATTTCATGTTAATGACTCTATGGTTTGCTATGTTGATTCTATTGATATGTGGCATATGAGGCTAGGACATGTGAGTTCACAAACTGTTAACAGAATGATGAATCTTGACTTGATTCCAAAATTGAGTAGTGAATCTCTTGATAAATGTGAAATATGCATTCAAGCTAAACAACCTAGGAAACCATATAGATCTGTTGATTGGACATCATGTTTGCTTGATTTAATTCATTCGAATATTTGTGAATTGAATGGATTAATTACTAGGGGTGGAATGAGATATTTCATCACATTCATGGATGATTATTTTAAACTTTATCATGTTTACTTATTAAAATCTAAAGATATTTTTTTTTGAGAAGTTTAAGATTTATAAGATGGAGGTTGAGAATCAAACTGAGAGGCGGATCAAGAAACTTAGGTCTGATCAAGGTAGGGAATATTGTTCTCTTGAATTTTGCAAGGAATAATACATGAAACCACACTGCTTTATTCTCTTCAATCTAATGGTGTGGCAGAAAGAAAGAATAGAATTTTTATTGATATGATAAATTCTATGCTTTCTTATTCGGGTTTACTGAAAAATTTATGGGCAAAAGCAATTCTTTATGCATGTGTAATCTTAAACCATGTGTCTCATAAAGGACAAAATACAACCCCTTATGAACTAATGAAAGGAAGAAAATCAAGCTTAAAGTTCATTAAGGTTTGGGGATGTCTTGCGAAAGTGAAGGTCCCAAACATGAAGATGGATCAGCTAAATTCAAAAACTTATGATGCAGTTTTTATTGGTTCTGCACAAAACAACATAGTATATCAGTTTTTAGTAATTTGGTATGATCGGCAGGATTATGCACCTAATGATATTAAGGAGTCCGATGATGCAACATTCTTTGAGAATGTGTTTCCAATGAAGGAAAATGGTAAGGTTGTTGTGCATAAAGAATATAGTTCATCATCTTCTGTTCCTAGAATTAAAGATTCGGGTACTAATGTAGAGGTTAGTGGGGAATGAGGATCCTTTAGCCTTCAGTGAAACTCTGTCATCTAGTGAAGCTTCTATATGACATGGGTTCTAACGGATCTACTTGGAGGGTTTAAAAAAATTGGGTGCAAGTGGATATTTAAAAGAAAATATTATCCTGATGGATCAATTGAGAAGTACAAAGCTAGGTTAGTAGCTAAAGGTTATAGTAAAAAAGAAGGTCAAGATTTCTTCAACACATATTCTCTTGTAATCATGATAACTACAATTCGAGTGCTTATTACATTGGCAGATCATTATAACCTTGAGATCCATCAAATGGATGTAAAAAGAGCATTTTGAAATGGTGAATTAGAGGAGGAAATATATATTGAGTGGCCTGAAGGTTTTGTAGTTCCTGGTCAAGAAGGTAAAGTATGTAAGTTAATGAGATCTCTCTATGGGTTAAAATAGGCTCCTAAACAATGACATCAAAAGTTTGATAGTGTTCTTCTTTCTAATAATTATTTTATGTGTACTTCTGATAAATGTCTTTATTGGAAACTTCTTAGTAACTCTTTTGTTATGTTATGTTTGTATGTGGATAACATTCTTATATTTGGTAATAATGTCGAAGATTTCAATAAGGTTAAGGGTTTCTTTAACGAAAATTTTGATATGAAAGATTTAGGCCTTGCCAAGGTCATATTGGGATTGAAGATTGATAGGACTTCTGAAGGAATAGTTGTGAGTCAATCACACTATGTGGAGAAGATTCTAAAGAAGTATGGTTACTTCGATAGAAAACCTGTCCATACGCCGTATGATTCTAGTGTAAGATTAAAGAAGAATTGTGGGGAGAGTGTGTCATAACTTAGATATTCACAGCTTATAGGAAGTTTGAATTATCTGGCTAACTGTAGTAGACCGGATATATCCTATGCTGTAGAATGACTAAGTAGATACACTAAGAGCTCAAATAAGTCTCATTGGACTGCTATTGAGAGATATTCAGATGTCTGAAGGGAAGTGTAAATTACGGTTTACATTATTCCGGGTTCCCTCATGTATTAAAAGGATACAATGATGGAAATTAGGTCTCAGATTCTGATGAAACAATGACCACTAGTGGATATGTGTTCATGTTAGGTGGTGGGATGGTTGCATGAAAATCTTTCAAGCAAACTGTGATAACAAGGTCTACTATGGATGCTGAGTTAATAGTTCATGATAAAACTGGAGGAATGGCTTAGGGATCTTTTAATAGATATACCCTGGTTGAATAAGCCAATTCCAACAATTTTGATTCACTGTGATAGCCAATCAACTCTTGATAAGGTTCCAGACATGTTGAACTAATGTATAAAATCTTGCACAAGTTGACTACCACTGAAGTCATTACCTTAAGTTTAATACGATCAACGGATAATTTGGCTAATTTGTTTACCAAAGGATTATTAGTTTGGGAAATTCTAAACTCATCTAGGGGAATGGGGTTGAAAGCCTATGATTAAGTCATCGTTAGTAGCAACCCAATCTCTCTGAGTAGAGATCCCACAACAAAGATTTAATGGGTAAAAATAAGCTAATGCGTTACTTGAAGAGTACTATTTAAATATATAATGTATGCTCATTCCCGTGTTATGATGAAAGTGCTCTGCATATGAAACAGGTTGACGAAAATCTTAGTGAAGTCAAGGCTTATATATAGCAGAGTATTGTTATGCATATTATCTTTGGAGACTGTCACCTATGTGAGAGCCACTGAGGTCGCAGTTAAGGAGAACTTGGGCTTGTTCTCTAATGTGCTACTCATGAAAAGATACAAGGCACATGGCCGTAAAACGCTACCCCAAATAATCTCGAAAAGGGAGTTACTCTAAGTGTTAAGTTTTCCAAAGCTCTTGCTCCAAGGTTCAAGTTCAAGATTTTATTCACTTCAAACTTGTGAGAGTGGCGGCTTATCAAACTAAGTGTAGGTTCAAACTCGCAAGGTACCTATTGCCGAAAACTTAAGAGTTCTATTGCTCAATGTCTAATTCATATAGTCATATGCATTCTAGTGTGTTGACTAGTTTAATATCAAGTCATGGTGGGGATTGTTGTAAATAATAGTGACTTGATATTAAAGTGTTGCATCCGTAATTGATCGCCTTGAGAACGATCGATCATATTTACTGTGATTTTGCAAAAGTGAGTCACGATCGATCGTTTTTTGAACGATCGATTCTAAGTACTGGAATGACGCTAAAATACCTGAGGCAATCGATCGCCCATGGATGTGATTGATTGCACCGGCAATTGCAGAGTCTGAATTTTGTAGTTTTTTTCAAAAGTAACGTCCTTTCATTCTAGAAAGAACATATTAGAGTTCTCTTATACATAATGAACGTGATATCAAAGAAGAAATACAGAGAGAAAACATACGAAAAACTTTTTTCTCTTTATCAAAATCTCTCAAATCATTGAGCAATAGCATCTCCTCTTATTGAGTTCGTGTTGGTCTGATTTGATGTGCACCTTTAGACCGACAGAGTGGTTCGTTGTATCTCGGGAACGGAATGCCAGTAAAAGCTAGTGCAAGGAGGAACACACCTAGCAAACCTAGAATGTCCAGCAAAATGACTAACTTTTAATCAATCAAGAAACTAAAAACGGTCCCAGTTACGGGCTCTAAGGAGGTGTGACACTCATAAGATATGATTCATTTATAACCCACAAACGTTCACTTTTACCAAATATTTTTGGACAAAAATCTGAGTTACTACTAACCAAAAGAAATAACCATATGACACCATAAACGAGTTGTACACCAGCTAAACAACTCTGTAAGTAGTAAAATTCCTTAATCTATACAACAAACATTTCGACCCTTTCCTTTTTTGAATTTAGGAAACTTTTTTGCTCTAGTCTCTGTCCCGCCTCTGTCCCGTCACCTGCAAGGAAACTTTTTTTGTACATGAGAATTCTTGGGGAAATATCAAGGATGTTTCTTACAAGTGAAAAAAATGTACAATTTAGAGGTACTACTTAAAAAAAGTTTCGAAAGCTTAAACTGGCCAAATACCCGTATCTGTTTAAAGGACAGCATTTAGTGCGCCTCGAATCAAATTTCTTCTCTCTTTATTTCTGACATTTTGTGGAGTTTCGTCAATTGGGTTGGTGGTACTCTTGCCCTCTTATTTATGGATAATGCACAACATGCCTGAAATGTCACGTCTGCACGACAATGTGGTGGTATGGTACCAGAAATAATTCTAGTGCCGGGTTAATTCAAAACAGTGGTTCAGACATGAAACTTCCTCCGCAATGCAAAACAACACATTCACATGATTGCACTAATGAAACTTGCTATCAAAACTTTTACCTACAGAATTTATGAGAAACTTTTACTGACAAGATACATAATTAACAACACGTGGTAGGGATTGAAAGTGTAAGCAGCATGGAATTCCATATCGCTGATATATCGATATCGGGACCCACCCAATAAAACGATACGGCCAAATCTCAGTTTCTCCATTTTTTTTCAAATATCGCCGATATATCACTATTTTAAAAAAAAAACATTTTCAAAAAAAAAATTCAGAAATTTTTTTTTAAAAAAAGGAAAAAAATAACTTTCTCTTTTGTTTCCCATCCTAATATGCATATTTTAAAATCTATGCTTTGTCTAAATTAGCATAATTCATTTTAGAAGTTAGATTGTGAAAATATATGGTAAAAATTAGTTTTTGACCACCGATATTTTTTTACAAATATCTCCGATATTTTGTCTCTTAAGCTGACCGATACGATACTGATATCCGATATGGAATTCCTTGAAGCAGTGAGCCTATAATCCAAATATGTGATCATTTAAACTAAATAAGGCACCGCTGGATTGTCGCGTGTTCAAGTCACCACCATCTAGAGCATGGCAAAAGCAGCTGCATTCTCCTCTCCATGCAGCTGCAGCTTTTCTGAATCCAAGCATTCAATACAGTAAAAAACGGAAAGCTCAGAAAGAAGGGAAAGTAGCAGCTCACCTCATGGGCCGATTTTGCAGATTATCACAGGCGGGGAGATACGGGGAGCGTATCGCGCGATATCTCGATTTGAAAGTGAGAGTTGAGAGTTCTCGGCTATGGCCGCGGAGAAGATGGATGTATGTACTCTACATTTTTATTATATCATTGCTCCCTTTTTACGTTTTTTTTCCACTTGGAAATATGTGCAGCAAGTGCACAATATATTGAGGGTTGGCGATACATTTCGATGGAAGTTTAAAAAGTATCATAGCAATGAGATCGATGGGACGATGATGTTGTCGATACTGTTTGATGGCTCGAGAGATTCTCGAATCTTGAGGAGGGAGCTGGGATATTAAAAGCGTCTCGTATCAGTTTTATATTAAAATTTAAGAGAATTTCATTCAGGGGCTGTTTGGGAGGCCATTTCCCACTAAAAAGCGTTTGGGAGGCACATTTTCATTTTTATTTACATTTACATGGTGAGTGATCATAATGGTCATTTTCATTCTCGAGATGAATGTCCTCATGAGGACATTTACTTGTCAAATGGGTTTTTAAACAGGAATTTCGTGACAAATGACCATAATTACCTTTCTATCATTCATGTCTCCCTTTTTAATCCCGAAAACCTACGCTACAATCATCAAATGAAAATGAAAACCTTTTTCTTTCCTACTATCATCAAATGGCCTCCCAAATAGCCCCTTAATTCACACTTTCTCCTCTAATTTTACTTTTGAACTTTTGGCAGAAATGGGAAGCCCTAGAAGCAAGTTGGGGTTTTAATTTTTCTACGAAAACTTTTACAAAAGAAATGTTCTTCCCCAAGAATATTTTGATAGTCAAAAGCATTGCTAAACGTCTTGAAAAGATTTTATCAAAAAGAAAAGGGTGAGACTTTTCAGCATCTATTCTTTCTCAGTAACACCCACATGTTCAAAAGAACCCCAAGTCATTTGATAGTTGCTTAGTAACACCACACTGTGCTCATTCACGATCTTCTCAGAAGAACTCCACTATCGGATACTAAGGATTCTGACAATCAGACCTTACTGTCAAATATATAACAGTGGATCTCTGATCGTTTAAATATAAAACCCTTGCAAGTGCACAAGGCAATTGTACTACAGCGGGTATAGAAAGGGTTGTCGAACCTTAGGGACGGATTAATATTTTACCAAATTCAAAAGAAAGCAGCAGTGTTGATTCTAGACTAAGAAAGCAATGAATTTTTAACTAAATTACTGGGATTCAATCAATATGGAGAATATCAAGGCAGAGAATCCACCACTAGAAATGCAATTACTACTCTCAATTATTATTAAGCATAAATTAACATGATATGGTAATTCGTGTTCTTGATCGGACACACGAATTACTAATGAATTCACTAACGTTCTTGATTGGACACGAAAGTTCATCCACTATTGTGTAATTAATCATATCCTTGATCGGGCATAGAATCAATCACAACTCTATTATAATGCAATTAATCTTATCCTTGATCGGGCATAAAATCAATCACAATATCTAATTCCATTCATAATCAATCAAGTCTATGATCAAGCACTCAACGAATACTCATGAAATCGCATTAAGCATGAATCATAATTAACTTTATAAAATTAAACTATTAAGAGTAGCAATACACATCTAGGGTTCCATCTAGCCTTGAATAAAAGTTTAGTTACACATAGAAAGAAAGAAAAGAGAAGCCTGTTTATGTAGATCCATCGTCATGAATCTTTTTTCCTCTTTGCTCTAAAAGACTCCTTCTCTTGATCATCTCTAGCCTCCAAGGTAGCACAAAAGTCTATTCTCTGGTCCTCAAAACGTTCTCCCATCAGGTCTATTTATAAGAGTGAAGGAAAACCACGAAGTTCCCTAACAAATCCAAGTCGAAATAGGTCTTATTTCAGTTTTCCGCACACGGCGATTGATCACTCCGTATTACCGATCGTTCGCCTACCGATCGATCACAATTCCTTCGTTATTTTCCTTCGATCGATCGCTTTGGCGATCGACGCCGTATGATACCAATCGATCATAGTTACTGTCTTGTACGGATCAAAAATTCCAGTAGATACGATCGATCGTTTTGGTTTCGATCGATTGTTTCCTTCAATAATATTGTTTTGCGGCTCATGCAATCGATCGCGTTGAATGGCCGATCAATCGTGGTTACTGCTCATGAATTTCAAATGGCTATAACTTTTCGCTCCGAACTCCGAATTGCGCGCGGTTGGTGGCGTTGGAAAGCTGACTTCTTGAAACTTTAACATGAAGCTTGAATCAGTTCCATCAGAGATGTGCACATGAAGTTATAATGATTTAACAATTTGAGTTACTTTTTGGCCTCGTTTCTGTGTATTACTCTTGTTTTCTACAAAAACCAAAAACTATATTAAAGTAGTAATAATTCTAACCAAACACTAGCATAAATATAAGTTTAGGAGATAATAAAATACATATTTTATGTATATATCACACCCCCAAACCTACATTTTGCTAGTCCCTAGCAAAGCAAAATAAAAGAAAATCAAACAAACAAGCTAAAGGAACTAATGCATAAGAGTAAACACCACTTTCATATGCAACAAGCCATTAAACCTCTAGGTGTCCCTAGTAGGACGAGTGTTCTCTCGTGAGGGTTTGCAGCCATGCTACCCACAAACATGTATTTATAAACCTAATTAACCTAAGTGAAAAAACAAAGCAAAAATTAAAATATTGCAAAACAAGCAAACCTATTATCCCGACAAATGCAAATTACAATGCTTAAGAAAATCAACCACATGTACTTGGTTCATAATCAACAAGAATATAGAAGCCCTTAAGTCAGTGGTTTTATTCCACACTTTCATCTTGGAAATTTCTGCTCAATATGATATATCATGATAACATAAATAGTAAAAGTGTAGAACATTGCATCAATACATTCTAAATTTCTGTTTTACATAGATCCAGTGTTACCCATTAACCAAAGAACATTAAAATCTATATAGTCATCGTAATCTTTATGTTCATGATAGCACAAATCTGCGCGCCTCATTCGGGTCCAACATTCTAGATTTGAGAGGATAATACACCATAGACTTTTTTTTATAGGACTGTGTAAGGCC
This sequence comes from Houttuynia cordata, assembly GCA_039654745.1. Taxonomy (NCBI): domain Eukaryota; kingdom Viridiplantae; phylum Streptophyta; class Magnoliopsida; order Piperales; family Saururaceae; genus Houttuynia; species Houttuynia cordata. Next base: position 17,875,577 of record CM077506.1, read on the forward strand.
TGACTTCAAGATGCTTAGGTTTAGCAATGTCTCAGGCCAATGACTCCCAACCAATTTGGCTTAGGGCATTAGGTTTTAAGTAGACCACTTCGGGCCCGACCATCAGCCTAAGTTAATCCTATAAAGTCAAGCAGCCCCTTTCTTTCATTTTATTTTCATTTTTTTGCATTTCATTTCAGCATTCATTTTTTTAGCACATCTTTATTTTGTCCAGGTTGTATAATACTCTCAACCTATTCTGGTTCTAATCCCTTGCCATAGCCAAGTAAATGGTCTATCATGATCTTTTAAGCTCAACTGATAGCTACACATCATCCAATGACTCTGACTAAAGAATTCCATTGTAAATTAACATTCAACAAATCTCTAGATGGTATTACTTTATGTACTAGTGTGTACGAGTGAGTTTTCTTAGCTCAAGCACCTGTTCCAAGAGGACTGTAACAGAAAGATATGCTCAGTTAAGTGTATCTATCCTCCAGTATACTTACTCACACTTCCAATGTCAATTAATTTCTTAAGAATTGTAACATGCATCATTACGGGATAAACTATCAAAACCTAACAAAATACTAATCAAATAACTTAAAACTACTCAAACAAATTAAAAATTTTTTTTCCTTTTCTGATTTTACAATGAAGCACATCCTCTCCCCTAAACCTAATATACAATGATCTTATAAAAGTAAAGGAGAAAGAGGAAGGAAAATACCAGAAGAAGTGGACTAGAAATCCCGATCATCACCATCAGCACTGCCTGGAGAAAAATGCCATGCATGAAGAAAATCGACTATGGAGTCGAGGCATTCCGTAATAGCATACTGAGAATCCATAAGCACCTGCTGTGATTGGCGAATCTCCTGCTGTGACTGGCGAATCTCCTGCACATGGCGAGTGAGATCGGTGATCTGCTGCTGCATCGTCGTCCAAGGTGGTTGTTGAACAGGCTCACCCTCAAGTATCTCGGCGTGCTCCTCAGAACGGGGAGTAGGTGGCCACCCGCGTCGTGTATGGCTCATCATACGGTTGTACGCATCCACTCCAATGGGCCCCAGTCCATGAGATAATCTATAATGCTTAGGAAAATGCATCCCATGGGTTAGAAATACCCGCTCTAAAATGTAGGGATATGGTAACCTCTCATCTTTTCGGCCCACCATCATTTGTTTCATCCAGCCAAAGACGAATGAAGGCAAATCAAGATCACGTCGCCGAGTATCGTCTCCGAATACATAGAGTAAATCAGTCATGGTTTGGTCGATTTTCTCTTTCTGAGCCGACCATACATCATGCTGTAGAATTAAGAAGGCAAAGCAGAACTCAGATCGCATGCTGATGGCGGCCAGGTAGGTAGAGGTCCCAGGTCCTACTGAAGATCTCGTCAACCGCCCTGTGACATTGCGGTAGGGAGGAAACTGATATCCATCAAAATCAGGGTGATGAATCGTACCTCTGTCACACCCCATGGCGCTAGAAATATCGGCGACCCGGACCCGGATAGGAGTACCACATACGACGCTCTGAATGGTCACCCACTCTGGATTATCATTGTCTTCAATGGTGCCATTTGCATAGAATTCCCGAACCGGATCCTCGTGGACCATTGCAAATGCATTCTGCCTCTTTGTAGCGATATGGGTGAAATAGTTCACCCAATCCGGCCATTCCTCAATCCATCTCTGAGTCGAAAGATCGGGAATAGACGGGTTCAGGACCACATGCCTCTCATATTGTATGGGTCGTGGCTGTGCGCAGGTTCAGGTGGAGGGGTGGAAGGAGCAGGGCATGACGTAGAAGCTTCATCCCTTGACCATTTGTGAGCGACTGATTTCTGAGGCATTGTACCTGAAAACCAAGGATAATAGTGAAAACAAAGCAAGGTACCAAATTTGCATCATATAATTTCAAGCTTAAAAATCACAGCATGCATTTAACAACAGATCCACTTCACATTTTTTTTCGATTTTTTTTCCAGAAAATAAGAATGAAATTCCTAAAAATAAAAATAAAAATTTTATGAAAACTCAGGAAATCGAAAGTGATCATCATGCATAAAAAAATTGCAATCATCAATATAGAAGTATGCATGAGAGGGATATATACCCCGGAAATATACTTTTTGGAATTTTTTTTATAACAGAACACTGTTCACAGCATGAACAAAATCTTAAAAAGCAAGGAAAGTGCCTAAAATCGAAGAATCAGAAGCTGAAATGCATGCACAATCATCAATAGTCATTATAAGAGAATGCATGAGATTAATCGCAACAGTAACTACTAGAAACCAAGAAAAATCGAGTTTTTAAGTTTCGGCTTACCGGAAGAAAAAAGAGTGATTGCGATGAAAGGAGTGGGAAATCACGGAAACAGACATCGGATCCGGATTCTATGTACAAAAATCTTTTGGGGGCCGGAGTAGCAGCTCAAACAAGGGTCGGAAACGGCGACGACGACAGAAATAGATTTCTCTCGCCACGGCCGTTCGGAATTTAAACGTAAGGAAGACGACCTGCGATCGATTGCAGATTTATCCGATCGATTGTTTTATAAAACGATAATCAGTGCCCGTTAGATTGCAGATGAACGGCGTCAGTGTATTGCCTGGCGATCGACCGTCCATATCCTGCATCGATCGTATAGCGATCGATCGTTTATGGATGATCGATCGTATCTACTGTTCTTCGATTTTTTTTTAAACAAAATTAAATTCAAGCAAAATCCTCTCCCCCAAACCTAGTATGAACATTGTCTTCAATGTGAACAAAATATAAAAATGACAATGATCATAAAAAGAAAGAAAACAAGAAAAGGAGAGAATACACCTAAATACGTGGGTTGCCGCCCACCAAGCGCTAAGTTTAACGTCTTCAGCCAGACGGAGCCATTTATTCAACTTATCCAGGATCTTTCAATCCAACGTTCAGTCCATCTGTGGTCATACTGCGCACATTAGGGTTAATGAAAGAAATCGCAAGTGGATCATCAGAACAAATCCATGGAGGTGCACCATCCACCAGAGTATCAACCATATGAACTGCATAATTATCATCTGGCGGTGGATGTTGTTTTTGGGCATTAAAAACATTCAGTTTGACATTTAAATTTCTAAAAGATAATTTCAGCACCCTATCCCGACAGTTTATAATAGCATTAGACATTGCCAAGAATGGACGTCCCAAAATTACTGGAATTTGACTACTAATGTTCGGTACAGGTTGTGTATCTAAGACAATGAAGTCCACAGGGAAGAAAAATTTATCAATCTGCACTAAAACATCTTCAATAATACCACGTGGAACTTTAATGGATCGATCTGCAAATTGTAGTGTTATGGTAGTCGGGGTTTAATTCCCCCAACCCAAGTTGCTCATACACAGAGTAAGACAACAAATTTACACTCGCCCCCAAATCTAATAATGTTTTGTCAACAGTATGGTTCCCTATCACACATGAAATTGTTGGACATCCTGGGTCCTTATACTTCGGGGGAAGATTGTGTGTTAATAGGGAACTCACCTGCTCAGTAAGGAAAACCTTTTTAGTCACATTGGATTTAGCTTTGCGCTTTTGAGTACAAAGGTCTTTCAGAAATTTGGCATAGGCAGGGACTTGTTTAATGACACCTAACAATGAGAGATTGACCTTAACCTGTTTAAACACCTCGAACATCTCCTCCGTCTTTTGATGTTTATCCAGGCATTGTGGGAATGGTACCCTGGGAATATAAGATCTCTCTTTCTGGGCCTCGGGTTGGTTATCCGGCTGGGTTTTAGAATTAACAAGTATGGCTTTGATGGAATTGGGTTCTTTTTCTTCCTCATGGGAAGGTGTCTCACTCGAAGGCCCAACAAATGGATCCCGAACCTTGTTGTCAACTTGTTTACCGCTCCTCAAGGTGGTTATGGCTTGCACTTGTTCAGGAGGATAATGGGAGGCCTCGGCTACAAGCTGGCCTCTAGGGTTTTGTTGGGGTTGGCTCAGCAAAGTTCCTGCTTCTCTACGGTTCATGGATTGGGCCAGTTATCCTAATTGGGTTTCTATTTTAGCAATGGATTATGTATGTGAGTGGACAAGCTGGGCCTGAGTTCTTAGCTCACCTGTTAGCTCTTTGTGTTTGGTCTCCATTTTGGCTTCCATCGCATTGAAAGCTGAGAGGAGAGTAGATTTGGTGGCTAGCATTTGGCTCATTTGATCTTCTAGGGATGGTTTCTTATTAGTTTGGCCAAATAGGGGATTTGTGGCTGGTTGGTAAGACTGAGTTGGGTTTTGGAATTCTTGTCTTGGGGCCGGATTGAAGGTGGGCCCCTGGTTATGTTGTTTCCAGGTGAAGTTGGGATAATTTCGCCACCCCGGGTTATAGGTATTTGAATAGGGGTTATTGGCTATAGGGTAGGTTTGTGCAAGGTTGACATGCTCCTGTACAAGATCTAGATACTGGTAGGCTGAGGGGCAGTCAACTATGGTATGCATAGGGCTAGCGCAAATGGCACAAGCATCTTGAGAGGTTGGGGTATAAGGTGGAGTCTGAGAGAAAAACTTGTCAAACCTCTCTGTAAGGGATGCCACTTAGTGTTCTAAACTGGTGGTGGCTTTGACATCGTACATGCCTCCCCTTGATGCATTCCTACTAGGCATATGGCCTTCAGATCTATAGAGGGTAGCATGTGTAAAGAGTTTTTGCTTAGGTCTTCTAGTAGATCCTAAGCATCATCCGGGGTCTTTTTCATGAATGTGCCTCCACATGAGGCATCTATTAGGGTCTTGTGCTGATCGCACACACCCTCATGAAATCTCTGTACTAATTGCCACTTGGGCACATCATGGTGGGGACAGGACCGGAGTAAGGCTTTCATTCTTTCCCAGCTTTCATGGAATTGTTCATTAGGTAGCTGGGTAAAGGTGATGATTTCATGGCGGATCTTATTGGTCCGCCCCACAGGAAAGTATTTCTTGAAGAATTCGGCCTGAAGTTCCTCCCAAGTGGAAATAGAGTTATGCTCAAGGGAGTATAGCCATTCCTTTGCCCTATCTTTTAAGGTGAAGGGGAACAACCTAAGGCGCACCTGGTCATCAGACAGTATAAGTTTAAAGGTTGTGTTAACCTCTAGGAAATTTTGGAAATGCCTATAGGGGTTCTCATTTAGTTGGCCATAGTAAGTGGGCAGCATCTGGATGATGTTGGGCTTAAGTGGTTCATGTTGTCCGCCATTAGATGGATTTCAAGGATCGAGTGGCTAGGAGTTCTACAAATTCTATATAGTCGCTCAGGATCAGGGTCAAAGGCCAGGTCAGGGTTCAGGGAACGGCGACCATGCATGCACAATAAAAATCAAACAAACCTGTGCAATCCTAATAGCGACAACTAGCAAGCATCAATCCTAGATAGCTACAACTAACAACCTAATAGCGACAACTAGCAATCCCACAAAGAAAATAGAAAACACCAAGCACCCAAATTATTCTAAAAGAAAGTTAAGAGAGTGCGAACAATGGGAAGGGATGGCCCTTCCACCGATGACGAGAATCAGCGTCCTCTCTTAATCCTGCAAAAGAAGAAAAAAAATGAAATTAAGCTACTGAAATCTAAATTAACACTAAGCTACTCTAAGACTAACTATGCTAAAAATTCAGTAAACTATTATGCCGTCCCCGGCAACGGTGCCAAAAACTTGATCGTTTAAATATAAAACCCTTGCAAGTGCACAAGGCAATTGTACTACGATGAGTATTGGAAAGGATTGTTGAACCTCAGGGACGGATTAATACTTTACCAAATTCAAGAGAAAATAGCAGTGTTGATTCTAGACTAGGAAGGCAATGAACTTTTAACTAATCTAAGTGAGAATTAATCAATATAGAGAATATCAAGGCAAAGAATCCACCACTAGACATGCAATTACTACTCTCAATTATTATTAAGCATACATTGACATGATATGGTAATTCGTGTTCTTGATCAGACACACGGATTACTAATGAATTCACTAACGTTCTTGATCGGACACGAAAGTTCATCCACTATTGTGTAATCAATCCTATCCTTGATCGGACATAGAATCAATCACAACTCTATTATAATACAATTAATCTTATCCTTGATTGGGCATAAAATCAATCACAATATCTAATTCCATTCATAATCAACCAAGCACTCAAAAGAATACTCATGAAATCGCATTAAGCATGAATCATAATCAACTTCATAAAATTAAACTATCAAGAGTAGCAATACACATCTAGGGTTTCATCAACCCTTGAATAAAAGTTTAGTTACACATAGAAAGAAAGAAAAGAGAAGCCTGTTTATGTAGATCCATCGTCATGAATCCTTCTTCTTCTTTACTCAAAAAGACTCCTTCTCTTGCTCCTCTCTAGCCTCCAATAAAGCTCTAGATTCTCCAAGGGTTTAAAGATTGATTGCCCAAAACGTTCTCCCATAAGGCCTATTTATAAGTTGAAAGAGAAATCACGAAGTCCCCTTCCAAATCCAAGTAGAAATAGGTCTTATTTTCGAATTTCTGTATACGGCGATCGATCGCTCCGTATTGCCGATCGTTCGTCTACCGATCGATTATAGTTTAGGAGAATACCGATCGTCTACCGATCGATCGTAGTTACTGTCTTGCGCGGATAAAAAATTCACATAGATACGATCGATCATTTTGAGGTTCGATCAATCGTTTCCTTCAATACACTGCTTTTGCGGCTTTGGCGATCGATCGCATTGATAGCCGATCGATTGTAGTTACTGTTCACAATCTTCAAATTGCTATAACTTTCTGCTCCGAACTCCGAATTGTACATAGTTGGTGGCGTTGGAAAGCTGACTTCTTGAACTTTAAATGAAGCTTGAATCAGTCCAATCCGACTTTTGTACACAAAGTTATGATGATTTAACCATTTGAGTTACTTTTCACCTTATTTCTGTGTATCACTCTCGTTTCCTACAAAAACCAAAAACTATATTAAAGTAGCATTTATTCTAATCAAACACTAGCAGAAACATAAGTTTAGGAGATAATAAAATGCATATTTCATGTATAGATCACACCCCCAAACCTAGATTTTACTAGTCCCTAGCAAAACAAAATAAAATAAAATCAAACAAACTAAGGAACTAATGCAGAAAAATAAACACCACTTTCGTAGGGAACACGATTGCATTGAGCATATGCAACAAGCCGTTAAACCTCTAGGTGTCCCTAGTAGGACAAGTGTTGTGTCGTGAGGGTTTGTAGCCATGCTACCCACAAACATGTATTTATTAAACTAATTAACCTATGTGCAAAAATAAAGCAAAAATTAAAACATTACAAAACAAACAAGCCGATTATCCCGACAAATGTAAATTACAATGCTTAAAAGAATTAACCACACGTACTTGGTTCATAATCAACAATAATATAGAAGCCCTCAAGTAAGTGGTTTTATTCCACACTTTCATCTTGGAAATTTCTGCTCAAATATTATATAGCATGATAATGTAAATAGTAAAAGTGTAGAACATTATAGCAATACATTCTAAATTTCTGTTTTATACAGATCCAGTGTTACCCATTAACCAAAGAACATCATAATCTACATAGTCATCGTAATCTTTAGGTTCATGATAGCACAGATCTGCGCGCCTCCTTCGGGTCCAACATTCTAGATTTGAAAGGATAATACACCATAGACTTTTTTTTTGCTAGGACTGTGTAAGGCCTGACTTCAAGATGCTTAGGTTTAGCAATGACTCAGGCCAATGACTCCCAACCAATTTGGCTTAGGTCATTAGGTTTTAAGAGACCGCTTCGGGCCCGAGCATCAACCTAAGTTAATCCTATAAAGTCAAACAGCCCCTTTTTTTTCATTCTGTTTTCATTTTTTCGCATTTTCATTTTCAGCACATATATTTTCAAGCACATCTTTATTTTGTCCAGGTTGTATTATACTCTCAACCTATTTCCGGTTCCAATCCCTTGCCATAGCCAAGTAAATGGTCTATCATGATCTTTTAAGTTCAACAGATAACTACACATCATCCAATGACTATGAGCAAAGTGATCCCACTGTAAATTAGCATTTAACAAATCTCTAGATGGTATTACTTTATGTAACTAGTGTGTGTGAGTGAGTTTTCTTAGTTCAAGCACCTGTTCCAAGAGGACTATAACAGAAAGATATGCTCAGTTAAGTGTATCTATCCTCCAGTATACTTACTCACACTTCCAATGTAAATTAACCTCCTAAGAATTGTAACATGCATTATTACGGGATAAACTATCAAAACCTATAAAAAGTACTAACAAACAACCTAAAAACTAATCAAATTTTTTTTTTTCTGATTTTTATTTTTATGAAAATAATATTCCCTCCCCCAAACCTATTATGAATATTGTCCTCAATGTGAACAAAATATAACATGACGATGAGCACATAACAAAGAAAATCAGATAAAGGAGAGAATACACCTGAATACGTGGGTTGCCTCCCACCAAGCGCTAAGTTTAACGTCTTCAGCCAGACTGAGCCACGATCATTCTGTAGGACTCGGATCTATAAGAACTCAACCCGGATCGATTAAATGATTTTCCCACACACTCCTATCCTTGTAGCTTATGTATGGATCATATCGTGGAATGAAAGGGTGGAGTGGTGGGTGAGGAAGCAGTGGAAAGATGGGTCCCTACATTGTCCATAGAAGAAGGTCATCAAAGAATTTTAATATAAAGGGAACCTCCTCCCCCACATCAACCAATTTGGCCATATGGGCCTCTTCTAGTAATAGAATTGGGAAAACTTCCTCAATTAATGAATCAACTAAACTATCTATGAAACAGTCTAAGCTACTTTCAATAAACAAAGAGTTAGATTGATCTAGACAAAGTATGAATGGTGCTTCAGGAACTGAAATTTCTATTAACAGTGCCATAGATTGTGACTCCTCAGATATAGAAGAAGGTTGAAAAATTGGTTCTCTCAACACACTCACTTCTTCATTCATTGCCAAACCTTCGTGATCATTTTGTAAAACCCACTCAAGCTCATTTTCAAATCTTCGGGCATGCTGAAGGGATGTAGTATCATGGTCAGGGGAAAAACATATCCCTTCGTCAGAAAATTGGCCCATCGGATATTGGGGTTGGACAGGTAAAGTGCATTCTTCGTTCATATCCATGGCCTGGGCCAGTTTGTTCTAACTGGGTTTCAATGTTGGCAAGAGCTTGTGTATGAGAATGGATAATTTGGGCCTGGGTACTCAGCTCACCTGTCAGCTCTCTGTATTTGGTGTCTATCATAGTGTCCATCTTGGCTTCCATCGCACTGAAAGCTGAGAGGAGAGTAGATTGGGTGGCTAGCATTTGGCTCATTTGATCTTTTAGGGATGGTTTCTTATTGGTTTGGCCAAACTGAGGATTAGAGGTTGGTTGGTAAGGTAGTTGTGGGCTTAAGAAATCTTGTCTAGGGGCCTAATGAAGAGTGGGTCCAGGGTTGGGTTGCTCCCAAGGGTTGTTAGGAGGATCCTCCCACCTATGAAGACTTTGTGCCTTATTAACATACTTGCGTATAAAATCAGGGTACTCATGGGCCAAAGGGCACTCCACTGGGGTATGAATAGGACTTAAACAGAGGGCACATGGTTCCGACATACGAGGAGTTGTGTATTGTAGGGAAGATGTGTCACTCCCAAAATTAGAGTGATTATCCCACCCACGGTTATAAGTATCATCATATAAAAGACGTGGGTGGTAGGGCAATTCATAGGGAGGGGGATTAGGTGTGTGCGAAGAATAATAATCATTAAAGCTCATATATGGGTTCTCATGGCTAAATCCATGGAAATGTGAAGACATTTCTTCACCATGCATTCATCAACCGAACCAAAATATCACACATCCACAAATCAGAGAAACAACCTTAGATATCCACAACTAACAAACATCAGTCCTAGATATCGACAACTAGCAGTCCTAATATCCACAACTAACACAACATGCTATCACAGAAAGAAAAGAAAAATACCAAGCACACAAATTAATCTAAAAAGAGAAGGAAAAGAGAATGCAAACTAGGGGAAGAGGTGGCCCTTCCACGTTGGCGAGAATTTCACGTCCTCTCTTAACCTTGCAAAAGAAAGCAAAACACAAATTAGCTACTGACGAATAATCTAAGTTAAGACTCACTAAATTACACTAAAACTAATTATGCTAAGAATTTGGTAAACTATTGTGCCATCCCAGGCAACGGCGCCAAAAACTTGATCGTTTAAATATAAAACCCTTGCAAGTGCACAAGGCAATTGTACTACGATGAGTATTGGAAAGGGTTGTCGAACCTCAAGGACGTATTAATATTTTACCAAATTCAAGAGGAAATAGCAGTGTTGATTCTAGACTAAGAAAGCAATGAACTTTTAACTAATCTAAGTGAGAATTAATCAATATGGAGAATATCAAGGCAAAGAATCCACCACTAGACATGCAATTACTACTCTCAATTATTATTAAGCATACATTGACATGATATGGTAATTCGTGTTCTTGATCGGACACACGAATTACTAATGAATTCACTAACGTTCTTGATCGGACATGAAAGTCCATCTACTATTGTATAATCAATCCTATCCTTGATCGGGTATAGAATCAATCACAACTCTATTATAATGCAATTAATCTTATCCTTGATCGAGCATAAAATCAATCACAATATCTAATTCCATTCATAATCAATCAAGTCTATGATCAAGCACTCAAAAGAATACTTATGAAATCAAGAGTAGCAATACACATCTAGGGCTTCATCAACCCTTGAATAAAAGTTTAGTTACACATAGAAAGAAAGAAAAGAGAAGCCTGTTTATGTAGATCCATCGTCATGAATCCTTCTTTTTCTTTACTCCAAAAGACACCTTCTCTTGCTCCTCTCTAGCCTCCAATAAAGCTCTAGATTCTCCAAGGGTTTCAAGATTGATTGCCCAAAACGTTCTCCCATAAGGCCTATTTATAAGTTTGAAGAGAAACCACGAAGCCCCCTTCCAAATCCGAGTCAAAATAGGTCTTATTTTTTATTTTCCGTATACGGCAATCGATCGCTCCATATTGCCGATCATTCGTCTACCGATGGATCACTATTCCTTCGTTATTTTCCTCCGATCGATCTCTTTGCCAATCGACGCCATTTGATACCGATTAATCGTAGTTACTGTCTTGCACGGATCAAAAATTCTAGTAGATACGATCGATCGTTTTGGTTACAATCGATCGTTTTGGTTCCGATCGATCGTTTCCTTCAATAATACTGTTTTGCGGCTCATGCGATCGATCGCGTTGAATGGCCGATCGATCGTGGTTACTATTCATAAATTTCAAATGGCTATAACTTTTCGCTCCGAACTCCGAATTGCGCGTGGTTGGTGGCGTTGAAAAGCTGACTTCTTGAATGAACTTGAATCAGTTCCATCAGAAATGTGTATACGAAGTTATAATAATTTAATTATTTGAGTTACTTTTTGGCCTCGTTTCTGTGTATTACTCTTGTTTCCTACAAAAACGAAAAATTATATTAAAGTAGTAATAATTATAACCAAACACTAGCATAAACATAAGTTTAGAAGATAATAAAATGTACATTTCATGTATAAATCAATCTCTATTACCATATTAAACTCAATGAAACGGTAGACATTAACGGTCATTTTTGTTAGTGGAATGCTACTGTTAATGGCAAGATTCTTGACAGTCAATAAATACTGTAAAAAATAACATTAGGGGTGTTAATGAGCATGCTAGAAAACATGACTTTTTTCCAACCATACTTACAAAAATAGGTATTACTGCAAAAATTTTGGGTGCTGAAGTATCACCCAAAAAAATGTTTAGAAAAGATTGTATAAAAAAACATGTTTAAAAGAAACGGGCTGTTTTGATATTGGCATGCATATCAAAATTGTTGTATTTACGGATTGCCAGAATTTTCTCCAAATACTATTCTTCGGTAGTTTGGTAAGTTTGGACAATATATCCACAAGCGTATTCACTGTCAAATCGATTCCGTAATACCTATCATTCATGATGAAAAATTGACTCGATGATATTATTTGAATTGGTCTCTCAAATATTTCAAAAAAAGAAAAGAAATTGGTCTCTCAAATATTTTTAGGGAGAAAAACAATCCCGTTGATCCATAAATTTGGCAACTTCCATTTGTGAATCTTCGAAAGGACAATGCTTAGCTTATCAGATGAAGGAGATAATTGAAAACTGGATGCAATTGCCCTTCTTTTGAAGTGTCATAATTTCATTTCAGGCTTCAGGATTAAGTTCATTCAAAATTGAATTCATCAAGTGAACTCCTAAAGCATTTTTATGGCTCTTTAACTCAAAATAAGTCGCTTTTAGGCTCTCAAGTTTGAATTCTTTATTGCTTCTTATTCTAATTTCACGATATATAACATCAATACAAGGAAAGAATAATTTCTTCTCTTTTTTTATCATTGATAGGAATATATAACTCTATATAAGTTAATTGTGAAGTGTTTTTAAACATAGAGCAAAAAGAGATGATAAGGTGGGTAGTTAATAAGGAACCGAAGGAAGGATGTGTAGTGCCGGAATGCATGAAAATGCTACTCATTTGACCAGTAGATTGCAGTTGTGCATTAGGTTTGTTCCCCCAGTGCTTATCTAAATATCTTTGCAAAGGTCTCTTTCCAGCATGCATGCACGAGGAGGATAGGTCACTTCGTTTGTCCTTTTTTTTTTCTTGATGCAACACTTGTTTGTTCTTTGCGGTTGTATTTTGCATCAGTTATCATAAAACCGATGAAAGAGAGAGTTTTTGGTCCAAAGCGTCTGCCGACATTCTGCCAAACTTGCATCCCTATCAGGTCTATCACACAAAGCCGTCTACAAGCTGCAAGGTCCCGCTTGCACTCCAAACAACTGCACAACAACAGCAAGAATCTGACGCCCACGGGAAGAAATCCGTGAGAGCTTGCCTCCACCTCGTTTTGACCATGAACAGCAGGTTATAAGCTTTTAAGCTGCAAGTCAATGACAGTGGCTGCTTTTTATAAGGTGTAAGTTGGCGAGTCATGCAAGGAAGAGGCTCAAGAAGCCTACCTGGCTTCAACCTGGGTTGTTTGACCCACTTTATAACTACCCTGAATGTCTGCTACAACTCTTCCATCTTTCTATCCAGATAATCCCTTGGCAGAATGGCTACTTTATTCAACAAATTTAATAATATACTATGATCAATAAAATTGACTTGTGATCAGCATAGTGAATAATGAAAAACAATATGTACTCCACTTCCAACCATGAATTAACTCTCTTCCGCAAAATACACGACCTCCTCTCTTCCTCTTTCCATCCCCTCCGATGTGTGGGATTATCTAAAGAACCCATGTGTTTTTTACCCCCAGCTCTATCCGAACTTTATTTAACGCGGGCCTAAAAATTTCAGGCCCCAACCCACATTTTTATGAGCCGGTTAGGGCTGGCCGGGGGCCCTTAAAAGTTTCACCCATTGCCTTATCAAGAAGAAATGCTATACATGCATCAAAAGGAATGATGATCAACTTTGTGGATCATAGTAAAAAACTCGGGGGTCATCCTGATATTACGAGAGTCAATAACCACTCCTGAAGTTTGTTTAACATATTGCTCATCGCACAAATGAATAAACAGCTTGGCCGTGTATATGGTGGATGGGCCTGAGGGGATTAGTGGCGCGATAGAGTGCTCTAAGAGGCCGATTGCCCAGCCCCTTCTAGTCGAGTTCATCCATCACTTTGATGCTGATATTTGACGGATAACAAACAGGCATGTGGCAAGAACTTTGCCATCAAAAGTGGCATTTTCACTCTAAAAACTAAGATAGAGGCGTGCATCTTGAGAGATGATGGTGATAGAATCCAAATCATTTTGTCTTAAACAAACCAAACTTAATCGCCCAAAGTCAAAAGGCCATGTGGTCATGACATGAAAAAGCAATATCCTATACAGAATCCACCAGAAACATAGTCTAATATCCAAAAGTCAAATAATTGATTCATATGAACTACTGTGTTTCCCTCGCAATAAAGAAATCAACACAAATGCCATGCAGACTCCAGACGCAGATCAGACCATCCATGTTTCATGCAGAGAGAGAGAGAGACTGAGAGGCTGCGGGGTTGGTCGGTAACGGCAAAGGAGTTAAACGCTCAAAAAATGGTAAATGGTCCCCTTTACCGTACTGTTGAGCTGAGCTGATTGGTAAACTGGTAAACTGATAGACAACGTTCCAATCAAAGGCCATTTAAGCACAAGGCGAAGGTGATTGAAAAGAGGGAGGATTTGGCCGCGGAGGAGGAAGAACTGCGTGAATTGAATGCTCCTCGTGGTTCGGATGAATACTGAATAGTTGGAACGGTCGAAAACGAAATATAACACCGTTGCAATGCCGGTGGGATTCTCTCCTCCGTGTTGCTAACGAAGATATCTCGAAAAGTTGGAAACTTTATGATTCACTAGCAATCTCTTCAATGTTAGCCGTTTTAATGGCTCGGCCTCAACTCAATCCTTTCCGTTCCTCAGCGCTTTCCCCTCCAACTAGTCCCTGCTCCTGGAACTTCACTCTTGCAAGACGGGTTTGGCTGGCGAGCTACTAGTGGTAAGTGGAGGTTTCCTTGATTTTCTGATCATATTGGGATCAAAGCCCCTTTCTTTGTTGTATGGAGATTGAAATCGGAGGTGTATTGTAGTTGGGTTTTTTTTGTAGTGCTTGACTGGTTTTTTTATGAGTTTTTTCAGGGTTCTGGAGAAGAACGCCGTTTTTACAGAAGCTTCAATGCGCTCTGGGAATTGCCGCTGCTTTCTGATCCTTCGTTCCAGCATTTCTGCAAAGTAGGTCGGAACCATTTTTCGCCATTATTGCTCCATTCCTAAGCACTCAGACCCATCTCTTTCTCTGCGCCGAGATCTACACAAGCCATTAAAATCCCACCATTGGGTCTAGCAAAGCACTTCTTCTTCTGAAGAGTGACGATACCCGGACAAATTTTAGCGGTAAACCTCTCAAACCTTTTGAATCTTCGTCAAAAGCTCGCCTTTTGACGAGAAATCGACCCAAAATGGGCGCCCATTTGATCATCTTCCGCTCGATTCTGGTTCTCTACATTGCATCTCTATTGCCACTGTTTTTCTGCGACCTCGGCCAAGACGCGCTGGCCTTGCTCGACTTCGCCGGCAACCTCCCCCACGAGCGCCCGCTAAATTGGGACTTAAGTTCCTCCGTCTGCGGCGACTGGGCCGGCGTCTATTGCAACTCCGACGACAGCCGCATCGTCGCCCTCCACCTCCCCGGCGTCGGCTTCAGCGGCCCGTTCCCCGCAAATACTATCGGCCGGCTTACCGCCCTCCAGGTCCTCAGCCTCCGCAACAACGTTATCACCGGCCCTTTCCCCTCCGACCTGACCAGCATCCCGACGCTTACTTTGATCTACCTCCAGTTCAACAACTTCTCCGGTCCGCTGCCGCGGGACTTTTCGGTCTGGAAGAACCTCACAATACTCGATCTCTCCTTCAATTCCTTCAATGGAAGCATCCCATCTTCCATCTCGAACTTGACCCAGCTCACTATCCTGAATCTCTCCAACAACTTGCTCTCCGGTGAGGTTCCCGACCTCAATCTTCCCATTCTGCAGCAGCTGAGCCTGGCGAACAACACGCTCACCGGAAGCATCCCAAATTCTCTCCGCCGATTCCCCAATTCGTCTTTCTCTGGTAACAATTTCGCCTCGGAAGTAGCTCCGCCGCTGTCGCCTTCCCTTCCGGCGGAGCATTCTCCAGCATCTTCTCCGGCTCTGCAGCCGAAGATGGGGAAGAAGAAGATCCATGTTCTTGCATTGTTGGGAATTGGAATAGGCGCTTGCGTGGTGGGCATTGCATTAGCCCTTCTACTGATCGCTTACTACAGGAGATGTTATAAAAGTGGAGGGGTTTCTGGCAAGGTGATGAAGGGGGATAGGTCGCCGAAGATAGTGGCTGGGAGCCAGGAGGAGAATGATAGAATCGTGTTCCTTGGGGGTTGCAGATATGTGTTTGATCTGGAGGACTTGCTGAGGGCCTCGGCCGAGGTGCTGGGGAAGGGCACCTGTGGGACGGCATACAAGGCAGCACTGGAGGATGCCACACCGGTTGTGGTGAAGAGGCTGAAGGATGTTGGTGTGGGAAGGAGGGAATTCGAGCAGCAGATGGAGATTGTGGGCAGAGTCAGGCATGGGAATGTGGTAGAATTGAGGGCATATTACTATTCTAAAGATGAGAAGCTTGTGATCTATGATTACTACAGTGAAGGAAGTGTTTCTGCTTTGCTACATGGTATGTAAACTTCTCTGTTATTTGGTTCTTCCTGTCCTTGTTGTCGTTTTCATCTTTGTTTTTTGGTTGATATTTCTACTATATGTTTGATGGTGATATTTGCTTGATATTTCTACTACTAACATATGATGGATGTGTTACTTTGTAAAGTTCAATGGACTTGTTGAATATTAGTAGATCTCAGTTTTAATTATCGTTTCTATTGAAGAAATTTAGTCTGTGGCCATTTGTTTTGCTCATATTGACAATTACCTCTCATCTTACTATAGCCTTGTGTTTTTTCTCGTCCTTTAAGTGAACTAGGTTGAATGTTTTTTTTTAGTCTTCTACTTTAAGTTATTACAGGCATTGCCAATTGTATGTGATTATTATGTTATATTGATCTTTCTTTTGGGGATTCATCACAAATAACAGGTGCATGATATTTACTAATGTCGAGTCTGCTTTGATTTGGGATAAGCATGTGGCATATACATTTATTGGGAGTGCTTTTTGTTTTCTTTTTGTTCTCTATTGTTGAAGTAAAAGTCAAGTTACCTTCAAAACACGTCTAATGTGTGGAGCTGGGCAGACTATTTGTTCTTATTGGGTGGTGAGTATTGGCATCTAATTGTATGGTCAATGATAAGGAGATTCATAGCTGAATGCTTATAAATTGTGTCAAGTATGTCGAATTAACTGGTTTCACTATGATATGGTAGGACCAGGTAATTGCAAACCCCAAGTAACAGATAATAATTGTAAGTAGGGTAGTTGGGTTGTTAACTGAGAAAACGAAAGTTTTGATTTCAACCGAAGGACTACATATACTTTCACCAATCTACTTTGATTTATCGTACTGATTGACTGCTTCATGATAAGGACTAGTGATATTGCCTGAACACAATGAGGCGGCCCTGTCCTTTGGGTTGTTTCCACCACTAAAATCAGGAATGTCCACAATTTGTTTTTTCACCATTTCTGCATCACAATCTCATCTGATATTTAGATGTATCTGCCTCATCTATTTTAGTATGAATTTGTGCCCATAGGCGTATAACTGAAATTCTTGGAGCAATATCATTTTTTGGAAAAGTATTAGATATGAGGTCATGGAATGCGTGTACCATATGAGTTTATGTTTTAGCATCAATAGTTTATCGCAAAAAAGTAATTGTTTAGAATATGCCTTAGGTGTGCTTCTAGTGCATGCATGATTTATATTAAACATCGAATTGTCTTTTTCAATCTGGTCTATAAAATACTGCATTAAATTGCCACTTTTAAATGGCTTTTAAGAGCTTAAACTGTGCTAGTCAGGATACAACGTTAAGTCATTTTTTTAGATTTTCTGAGTCTACATGACTTAAATCTTTCTATACAAAGTAATTGAATAGTTTCTGCTTGGATTACTAAAGCTGATAAATTAGTTTGGTTGCCAATTATTTCACATACATCATTTCTTCTGTAATTGTTCTTCTCGACTTGATAAGCTATATAAATTAGCTTCATAGCTAACATTATATAATATGTTCTTGTTCTGCTTGAGTTATTTTACCTTTTTCTTCTTGAGTTAAATTTCCCAGTTCTGTTGGTATGCAGAGACAAGAGGTCAGGGCAGGATTGCTCTTGATTGGGATACTAGGCTAAAGATAGCTCTTGGAACAGCAAGAGGGTTGGCACACATCCACACTCAAAACTCCGGAAAACTTGTCCATGGAAACATAAAATCTTCCAACATCTTCCTTAATTCCCAACGATATGGCTGTGTCTCTGACCTCGGACTTGCATCCCTGATGAACATTCCTGCATCATATTCACGGACTGCTGGCTATCGGGCTCCAGAGCTGGTTGATGGCCGTAAAGCGTCTCAGGCATCCGATGTCTATAGTGTTGGAGTGGTGTTGTTTGAACTCCTGACTGGAAAATCTCCAGTGCAAACCACTGCTGGCGGTGAGATTGTGCATCTGGTGAGGTGGGTGCATTCAGTGGTGAGGGAGGAGTGGACAGCCGAAGTGTTTGATGTTGAACTAATGAGGTATCCTAACATTGAGGAAGAACTAGTGGAAATGCTTCAGATAGGGATGTCTTGTGTGGGGAGAAACCCAGAGCAACGGCCGAAGATGGAAGAGGTGGTGAGGATGATTGAGGATGTTCGCAGAGTTGACACTGGAAACCGGCCATCATCTGAAGGCAGGTCGGATGAAGTTGGTGGCCAAACACCTCCGGATGAGGAAAGTGGTCCAAATGTTTGATAGTTCATTTAGGGTTGTGTCATTTTATCATTGTTACAATTTTCAAGTAGTTGGCTGGAGTCTGAGAGCCGGCAAAGATGAATTTTAGAGCAAGGCGGCGCTTGCCTAACTAGTTTTGCGATGTTGTCCTGTCATGTGGCATGCCGGCATGTAGTTGTTGACTCAAAAAGAAGCATCTGAATGAGCTTTTTCGTAGTTGACAATTATTTCCGTAATCCAATTTGTGTTTGAATTGTCAAAGATAGGCGGACTTATTCTGCATCGATATGAACAAATTGCAATACTCACAACGTCTTCTTTATTTGGTAGGAGCAATACCCATAAAGTTGGTTCCTCGCAGCATGTAAATTTCTGGGCTCTCACACGAGCTTAACCACGGATAAGCACGCTTACACTAGAAGCCATGCATGCTCATAGGACTGATCTTCCAATGAGTCCCGCACAATGGAGCCTTACCAAACCACACAAAAGAATTCCCTTAGCAACCTGAAAACATCATAACACAAGTACAAAACCAATCTGGTTTAATAAAAAGTGTCTGCTGTTGCAGGCCTATGTCTCAACTATTTAACATGAACAAAATACACAAAACTTGATGATCTTCAAATGATAACGGAGCAACATGAACAGGCCGGATTTAAGCTATATCACCTTGGGCTATCTCCAGAGAATCGGTCATAGAAGAAGATAGATAAGACAGTAGTACAAAATCCTAAAGGCCGCCTATCCTGCCACCCAGCCAATTTGCAGGGGCCCCATTTGTCTTATTACTTAGTTGCAAGTGTACCCTCACACAAACAATCAAATTCTAATAAAATAAGCCTCCCTGTTTTTGAGTTGCCATCTTCTCATGCATGATCCATTGAGCCCATGTAACTTGCCTTTTCAATCTTGCATTCCTTTTCTTATTCCTCCTTCCTTCCGACAATTTGTCAATTACCTCAGACTACATCTTTTTCCATATAATACTTTTCCTCCAGCAAAATTCTCTAGTTTTTTTGAAGTATTATCATTATTTCAAGCATAGTCAGTTGCTTTCGCAATTCCATGACCCATATGCTCCAAAAAAAAATTTTGGTGAAGGTAAATTTTATTGAAATTTCCCAAGAGGGAAAAAACGAATGTACAAAGAAAAATAGGAACAAACTAATTGTTCCAAAAAAATTCTAAGCAATTATAATGAAGCAAAATAAGATCTAAACTCAATGCTTCCGAAGACACCCAAACATGAGCTATAATTTTGAAAGTCATTTGAACAGGAGAAACTGATTTATCTTCAAAGATTATGAAATTTCTCTCAAATCAGATATTAGAAATATAGGCATTGAATAAGAGCATTGAGGAGCTGACCTGCTATTTTGTTGTTATTACAAAAATCCAAAAGCCAAGATAATTCATGTTGAAAATTACCAACATGATGGTAAAGGTGGCAAGTGTGTAAGATATGCCTCCAATCAATTTTGCTAAAAGAGCATTCAAAAAATAAATGCTCACATATTTCCAAGGCTTGACGGCAAAGAATACATTGATTGGCGAGATAAATCCCTATGGATTCCGCAAGTGCATGGGCAATGCGCGCTTGAGTGCGGACATGGTCAGAGATTTGATCCAATATCACTTCAATTGCTTGTTGTTCTCATTTAAGACACATGTTTCCCCTACAAAAACTCCATCCATTCTTAAAATTAATGAATAATAAATCTTTTTCGTCTCCAGCTTACTCCTAAGTAGGCATTGTTGGGATTGTCACATAAAAGAGGGCTAAAATACTACCAAATTATACACATACAATTGACAAATATACTTATAAAATACCAGAAAGAGTATTAGAATTAGAACCAGGTTCGAGGCACGCTATGCATTGTCCTTGAAATAGAAACGCCGCCCTCTGTGCACAGGCGAATAATAGCGTTCCGTTCCTGAGATACAACGAACCACACCGTCAGTTTAAAGTTGCACTTCAAATCAAACTGACTGGATCTCGATCAGAGGAGACTCTATTGCTCAATGATGGATGATGAATTAAAGGAGAAGATTAACAAGTTTTTCCTTGTTTTCTGTAATCCCTTTCTGTGAAAAATCGTTCTCTATATATAAAAGGACGTTGTTGGTCTTTTTCTGGAAGAAGAGACACAATTTTCTGCAGATAAACGATCATTTACTCGCTGTAACCGCTTAGCCGATCGATCGTGTTATAAGCCGTTTGCGATCGATTGCCTTATTTAGCCTGAAATTACGATCGATCGTTTTATCGCGGTACACAAATCCTAAAATTTCAGTAACTACGATCGATCGGGCCAATACGGAAACCAAATTTCAGAAAATTATAGTAACTACAAACGATCGGTTTATCATGGTCGATCGTTACACGATCGATCGAGTTATTTTGCCGATCGATCGCTGTATTTTTTAACTAATTTATTTAATTTCAAGTCAAATTGCTCCGGAGAATTGAGCAATGGTATCACAACAAAACTTTAATAAGTCCTCTTTTATGCGTTTTAATCTTTACAAACAAAACCATAAAACTCTTACAAACTTTAATAGCCTCAGTGGGTTTGGACCGCAATGACTTTTCTTCTATTTTTTGGTGATGGACAAAGTGTTTTCATGGTTACTCTAGTTTTACTTCTATCCTTATTTGTATTTGTATTGTCCAAGAAGATGACTTCCAGAACTGAGATTGAGTAATTTTCGGATGATATATTATGTCATTCCTTTTCCATCATGGTGCCACTTCAGCATTCCAAAATTAAACACAATATGTTGGGGCCCCTTCAAAACATGGGTTCACTGCATGGGTGCTCCAAGAAAAAGTAAAAAGAGATGAATTTTTCAAATAACATGGAAATGTCCAACCTAACAATATCTCAGTAATACCCGTTACTCATAACACCCAAACGAATTCAGAAAAATCTCTCACCATTACCCGCCCCTCACCCCAAAAAAATTATGCATTTCTTTTACTCAACTTTACCCTACACAATTACTCCCTGATCACCCTCTACTGTTCTATGTTCCTCATGTCTTATTCGTCAATATAATAATTTTCTGACAAAAGGTTTTTCTTGGATAAGTAAAGATTAAATCTTCTTTATTTTAGATATTAAGTTTTTTCTACTAAAAAAACTGCCAATGGAAAAGAGGAAAATGACGAGCGTCCACCTTGGAAGTTGGGGGTGTCAGGTGAACGAATGTGGGATTTCCTTTGGATTGTGCGTGAGCAAAAAAAAAAAAAAACTTCAGAATTTTTTGAAAATGGGTGTTACTGGGGTGGCAATATCTGTGTCATTTTTCAAGATTTATCCAAAGAAGGCAATAATATAGGCCCCAGAGGGCCAATCTTAAAAGGGAAGCTAAGAATGTCAATTGATAAGAAAAGAGGCGGTGTGGTTAGATGCACAAGAAGATCGTTCTGTGCTCCGTATATCCGCCAATCAACAAATGGAACAAATGGATGGAGGAGACTCACATGTCACAGCTGACCCCAGTTTTTAACTTCACCAATGGGCCAGATGGGGCATGCTCACCTCGAATAAGGCAAATCAAATAAGGATGACTAGTTTCCGCCCCTTGTTTTGGCTAGCCCACCCCCTTAGCACACCGCCCAATCTATGTAGGGCCGATGCCCCAGGGCAGAAAGCCATAGCGAAAAAGGAAAGAAAGGAAGAACTTAAAGGCTCACCATCCATGGCGTCTTTCCAACTTGGGCGAGAATGTGGATCTATTTTGGTTAGGGGCCGTTTGGGGCGTGATTAAAAGCAAAATATCCAGATGGGATGTTTTGCTACACTGTAGCATCTGGATATTTTATATATCCAGCTGAAACACCTCAGGACGTGTTTCAGCTGGATATAAAAATCTACCTGGATGCTACAGTTTTTATCCAGAATCCAGTCTGGATGTTTTGGAATAATCACGCCCCAAACGGCCCCTTAGAATCTTGCATCCATATGAGCCCAATCAAAAAGCAAGGTCATCAGCCTTACACGCGGGATGAATAGTAGGCTTAGGCTGTTTGGTTAGTGAATTTTAATGAATTAAAAGTTTAATTAAGAGATAATTTTTTCAGGCTGAATTTGTGTAACATGAGAATGTCGTTTGCTTGCTGGAGTAAAAATTCATAATTCAATCTTAATTTAATGAATCTCTTCATGAGAAAATTCACAAATTAAGCTTGAATTGAATTAAATTGAGGGAGAATCGTCTTTTCTAATAATTTTAAATTTAATCTAAATTCATAAACCAAATATGATTCAATCAATTATCTTCAAATTCAATGAATTTGCTGCCAAATTCATGAACCAAACAGCCCCACCATCCATAGTCGGGCCGGGGCATCGTCATGGGCAGAATGTGGATCCATATTTTGTTAAAAAAAGGGGAGAATCTTACATCCATTTGAGCCCAATCAACGAAGACTAGGGCTGGGAAAATCCTACCCGACCCTATTACCCGACCCGACCCGACCCTAAAATTACCCGACCCGACCCGACCCTATTGCAAAATAGGGTCGGGTGCGGGTTTGAAAATTTTACCCTATTTAAAATAGGGTCGGGTAGGGTAATTACCCGAATTACCCGCACAACCCTATTTTACCCGATGTACATATTATAAAATATTATAATATACATTTAATATTGAATAATCTAATTTTTAAATATAATTTTATTTTTAAATCACTAAAAACTTTATATTAACCATACCTATATTAAAATTTAGTCAAATAAAGGTCAATTTTGACTTTTTAAATACTAGATTAGCAAATAAAATTATTTATTTTTATTTTATTTTTTAAAAGTAGGGTCGGGTCATTACCCGACCCGATCGAAGTAGGGTTAGGGTCGGCCATTCTCGACCCTACTCATGAATAGGGTCGGGTAATTACCCGACCCTATTTAGTTAGGGTAAAGGGCGACCCGACCCTATTTTACCCGACCCGACCCGACCCGACCCGATTCCCAGCCCTAACGAAGACCCAAAAAGCAAGGTCGTCGTCGTCGTCGTCGTCGGTCCCTTATTTACTGCCCTTACCGGGACAAACTGGTCAATTACACGCGGGACGAATAGTGGGCTCAGTAGCAGGGCCCCCACCAGCCTACCCTCAAAAAGGCGGTCCTACTCCTACCAAATCCCCAAAAAACAAACCCAAAATCCGGCCCAGCCACACCTCCCTCCACTCTAAAGGAAAGAAAGGAAAGTCGGAATCCGATTCCTTACTTTCCTTCCGTCCATATCTCCCTTACTTTCCTTTCCTGCTTTTAAAAGCCTTCCGCCTTTCCCCTCTCTGCGTTTCCATCGTTCTCGTGTAGGTATTGATTACTCCGTTGTCGTTGTTTTGATTTGTCTCCGTTGATTGCTGTGTTTTTGGTTGTGTGATTTGGTGGATGAATTTTAGGGTTTCTGCGACATGGCATCGAAGAGGATTTTGAAGGAGCTTAAGGATCTCCAGAAAGATCCCCCCACCTCCTGCAGTGCAGGTATATTGGTCCTTTGATTCTGCGTTGGGCGATTTTGTATGATTTTTTTTTTGTTTTTTTTTAATTTTGGAACTTTGTTATACTTGATATGCGGAATTATTGTTTGGTTGATTTGCTATGAGCGGGTGTTTTGGAAATTGGTGTGATAGGTTACGAGTGTGAAAAAATGGTTTTTCTTTTTTCGATTCTTATGGTTTTTTAATTAAGGGTGTGATTCTAGAAAGTTAATGATAGATTTAAAAATTGTATGCAATGGTTGCGTTTTGGTTTCTGTGACACCCTTTTTCTGATTGTGTCCTCAGTAATCATAATCATAATCAAAGTCGTGCCTTTTCCCAACCATTTGGGGCCGGCGCCTCCATTTAGGCCTGTTTTGTGCCAACTCTTTTGTAAGAGATAGTAAAGTCATATCCTTGTTATAACCTACAAAATATGTTTTTATTGTTGAAATGCGTATGTATTCAGTACCTGCCTGTGCTGATGCTAAGTTTAGATGTCTATAAATTGTATGCATATTGTAGTTAAATTGTGTTGGTGGACCCTTGGTCATATAAGTTTGAACTTGCTGTAAGGATGGTGCTATTATCAACTCGAGGTCTCAATGACAAGATATGTGCATTTTGTGTAACTTTTGGTAGTTGGAAAGAATAAACTGCTTATTTTCCACCGGAATACATTAGAAATCTTCAAAAAGAAGTCCTTTTAATTTTTGAATTGTGCATAAATATAGTTAGAAGCATGTTATACTTCTGATCGAATATCACGGTTTCATTGCTGGAGATTATGGCTTTCTGATAAGATGAATTCAATAAGCATTTTGTTTTCACCTTCTTATATATGTGATCGTCATTACCTAACATGTATTATTGAATGATATACATGAGATTTTAAACAAAGATTCTACCTATGTAATAGGATTTTTCTAACATTGGATATTTGGATGACATATATGAGCGTGTTAAACAAAAATTCTGCTTTTCTCTCATGTTGCATGTATTCTAGTCTATACCGTGTATATTCAAAGTTAAGCAGTAATCGTGTGAACAAATATCTGTCGCACATCCTTTATTGTCTACAATATGCGACATCTTTCTTGGAGAGGCAAAACTAAGTTTCTTGCTCATAATTGGAAATAATATGACCAATTCTCTATCATTTTTATTTTTGATAACAGGACTGAATAGAATGTTAATTACATAATCTTCTTATTATGTTTTCCTTTTTTATAAGAAGTTCCTTAATTTATTATCTTTTATGTAATTATCTTTTATGTGTTCCTCATCTTAATCGAAAGATGATTTTATGCTAGTTTATGATTTCTTACACAATCAAATATGTGACGATATGTATTAGGTCCTGTGGCTGAGGATATGTTCCATTGGCAAGCAACAATAATGGGTCCACCTGATAGTCCTTATGCTGGGGGTGTTTTCCTTGTCACAATTCACTTTCCTCCAGATTATCCTTTTAAACCGCCCAAGGTATCAGGAGAACTTCCTTTATTTGTTTGTTTAGTTCTGATTGCGTTCAGCTTTCTATGAAAATGCTTTTCCTTTGAGTTCTAGGTTTACAACTTTCCGATGTTCTTTAAGTGTTTGTCAGTTGCCATTATGGTGGTCTATGTCAAAAACGTCTTTTAAGTGTTCTTCTTTGAATGGTGAATATTGAATTATTGATGCATGGGTAACCGAGGGGCAGCATTACAGCACGACTTTTATGCAGCATTTTGCCTTTGGCAGCATCACCATTTCAGCAAAACTATTAAGCAGGATATGATTAGGACGTTTCCTTTACTTGTTGTGATGAACATTTTTTTGGCTCATTGGTTAACTGTATGTTGCCGATAATGTATTTTTGCTAAAATACGATATGATACAAAACAACCTGGAAGCAAGGATTTGGCGAGGTTGATCTGAACAACTAGCAATTGTGAAGTAAAAACGTTTGAAGTTTCTTGTAATATATTCCTTCTGTGCTCATTATGTGTTCTTTAGTCTTTATGTGGTGCTCTTTCCTTGTTGCCCTCAGCATTTCCAATATTGTGAGAGTGCAGGGAATCATTGTGGAAAGAGCGTGTAGTTGACGTGGTTGTATTGTTTCCGATATGCTAAAATGCCTTGATAATGTGTTTGGAAACAGAATGTCTATATGTCAAATTGAATTTGGTTTGAAAAATATGAGGGTATCCAGGGTTATTTGTATGGAATATGTGCTGTACTTTTTCTGTTTGCCACGCAGGTGGCGTTCAGGACAAAGGTCTTTCATCCTAATATTAATAGCAATGGAAGCATATGTTTGGATATTTTAAAGGAACAATGGAGCCCTGCCCTTACTATTTCTAAGGTTTGTTTCATTTTTTTATTATCATTCTTTTGTGTATAGTATGCGTGTAGGAGTATACATTTTTGCAACATAAAAAACTTTTATGAGGAAAATAACATGATCATTTCACGGTGATTAGTTGAAATGTTTACATTAGATTAGTTGAGATGAGAGTTCTCTCTTTATTCCGAAGGACATGTCCCTAGGTAATTGCAAGTAGTGGTAGAGAAAAGAAATATTATCCTACTGGACACA
Source organism: Houttuynia cordata (assembly GCA_039654745.1). Lineage (NCBI taxonomy): Eukaryota > Viridiplantae > Streptophyta > Magnoliopsida > Piperales > Saururaceae > Houttuynia > Houttuynia cordata. The sequence goes on from CM077506.1 coordinate 17,902,220, forward strand.
TGATATTTAAATTCCTATTAAATGAAATTAATAAATTGTCCCTGTTAACGTACCAAAAATAATATCGTGGAAGAGAGAGTCGGGAGGATAAAACATGATTTATTTTTTTATAGGAGGAGCTGTGTCATAATGGAATCATGCGCATGTAGTTGTGACTACATTCCATCTTACATGGGATGAGTGTGGATTTGTACTAAGATTCAAATATTATGTACTGAAAATATCGATGTTGAATTGATATAAAAATATGTGGCTAGGTTCACTTGGGTACCCTTTTTTTGCCAGTAATTGGGGAGCAATGGGATGAAGATCAGAAAACATCATCATCATGTGCACGTTCCCCTATTATCTAGGTTGGTTTTGTGAGATGATGTGGTTGCAGATAATGAGATTTCATGCCATTTTTCATAAAAACCAGCCTCTGCATACTTGGTTCAAACATGACCGACCATCTTTTGCCCTCTTGGAACCTTTGCCTAAATTTATTCATTTAAATCCCATTAGCCCATGAAGCCTGTGCTAAGTTGATAACAAGAGTGGAAAAAATTTAGGGAAGAGATTCGAAGTAGATAAGGTGATGGATGTGGAAGAAAAGAGTAATACATGTACGATTTATAATGAATTTTCAGTTTGCCTGGTCCTCCATGATGTGGAGTGGGTATCAACGTATACAGTGGTTAGTTTTAATTGCTTGCAATGTTTCAAACTGATGGCAATGCATCTTACTTTTCTTTCTCCAGGTGTTGTTGTCAATTTGTTCTTTACTGACCGATCCAAATCCAGATGATCCTCTTGTACCTGAGATTGCACACATGTATAAGACGGACAGGAGCAAATACGAGACAACTGCAAGGAGCTGGACTCAGAAGTATGCCATGGGCTAACAAGCAATTACGCGTAATTGCATGTATGTGTGAATGACGATATATTGCCTGCCCTGGAAAGAGACCAAGGACAGTCCGTTCTATTGTTCTCTTCATTGTAATTCGTTCTATCTGGCTGCTTGTAATGGAATTATTATTTGTTCACGAAAAGACTATTATTCAACATACAAGTTTGATTACTAAACTTCATGAGAAGCCTATGAAGAAAAGCAGTGAAACCCGTGGGTCAATTCCACCTGGTTAAATCCTCGAGGCCGTCTCTCTCGTTTTCATTGCTGATATCAGGGCCCTTTAATTGGTTTAATATGGAGAAGGTAGCCATGCATCATTTCAAGATTCGAGTCATTAGATGTCATTTCTTGCATAATTCCATAAATTCTGGAAACATTTGGAAACAGATGTATAGTTCTCATTGTTTTCCAACAGCTCGTGTTCTGTAGTATATGATATTCATAAAATCCACCTTTAACCTCGCAACTGAACTTCCATAGAAAAGAAGAAAAATGCAGAGTTGACAATAATTTCACCCTAGTTACAAAGAAATGTCTCCATTTTCTCTGGCACAGGAGAGAACAGTATTTCCTTACTCCTGGAATATAATCTTAGTTTGGTTGTCTTCAATCTGAAGAAGAGGTATCAGGTCAAGGGCATCGCTAAAGGACATTTAAAATAAAATAAAATTGAGACTACCTCCGAGCTAGGGGGAAAGCTTAGGCATATTGACTAGGCAGTAACTTAAGGTCGTCAAATCGCCTTAACAACTAGGGTAGAAATCAATACGAATAGGTGCATTTGAATGAAAATTGGCTCTCTCAATCGGTGATGTTTTAAGTGATTGAAACGAGATATATGCTTTAGGCTCATGGAGGCTAAACCATGCAGCCATGCTGTGGCGGGATTGTGTATAGGGACAGTGGACCTCACATTGCCAACTAAAACCTATTACCTCATCGTTGGCTGATTGTGCCTTTTTTTATCTCTTACAATAAAAAATATTTATTTATTTAATTTTATTAGATGATAACAACTTCCGTTGTAGTCTAGTTGGTTAGGATACTCGGCTCTCACCCGAGAGACCCGGGTTCAAGTCCCGGCAACGGAACTTTTGTCAATTTTTTTTCACTTCTCTAAAGAACAAAAAAAAATAATTTAAGCAGCCAGGCATTTTTGTCACCGGTTGATCATGATTGAACATCGCATTTTTTTACTAGCTTAGTCATAATGAGATTGCATGTTTTCTATTCTCACTCCATGAAAATGCCAAAATGGCTTCTGCCTGGTTAGCAAAGCCATAGTAATGCCGATGAGTGGTAATTATATTGGCACTAGACTGCCCCTGTTGATAGGGTCCTCTGATTCAAATATTTGGAGCTCAGCAACCTTGGTAAGTAACAAGGTCTGACCATGCTATTCTGCGTAATACAACTCAAAATTGTGATTAATTTCAAACTAACTGTATATACTCTTTTCCGAAGGAAAAAGCTATAGTCATCAATGCAACAAACAAAATGCACACTAGGATCCCTAGCCTTCTCCTAGGCATGAGGCTTCCAAGTTCCAAGTTCCAAGACCCAACCCAGCTTGTATATACAAAGATCCGTTGCACTCAAAATAAGTCAACAAGTTGGCTACCCTGTCCAGGTTGTTGGACTCTTCAAGGCCCTGGGGTCCATATCTGAGTCACTGCATTGTCTCAAAAAACTCGGAATAAACATCATCTAATCAAAGACCCAAGTGTAGAACTTACTATCCTAAATAACAAATTTTTAATGTTAATCTAGCTTTATTCATATGAAATGGTCCATTAAACGAGACCAGAGAAGTAAAGCTTCCTCCTACAAGCTGCTTGATTTATGTTTATGGTGACACATGCTTGAATCTCATTCAAGTTGGCCTGCAGCAACGGCCTCCTGCAGTCAAAATTTAGCTTACCAAAGTCCCTATGCTGGTTGCCTAGTGTTAGTGTGGTCCGCTCTAGCTTACTTTCATCAGAAGGGACATACGAACATGCAGAAAAGGCAAATATGTAAGAAAAGGGCGATATTCCTCAGGTGACAAGACTAGAGCACTACCTCACTCTGAAAAAATGGGGACCCATGTCATTCTTATTGTAGTATTATAATACACATGAGTGTCTCATATGTAAGATTAGTGTAATCTTGGATGTTCCTAGTTCCAACTCTTGCACACTTATACCAAAGTTATAAAATATACTTCCGGAGCTTGGATTATCTTTATTGTATTTTTATGAGCTCTGTTTCCTAGGTTAATGTCATATACACGTGTGAGAGGCTACTTGCGTGCATGTATCTGTCTGTAAGTGAACCTATTTCCCTGCCATGCCTACGCAGAGATATTTTTAAAATTTTTAATTGAGTCCATTAGAGAGGTCGTGCTCGTGCACACCAGTAGTTTGTTTTGATTCATTGCACTGTGGAGTTTGTACTGATGTTCCTTCTCTCCTGCAACTTAAGAGACAATGTCCACGGACAGATTGGACCAACTCTATTCTAATTTGGGAAAGCAATCATTCCAACATGATAGATAAAATTGGAGGAAAATGCATGGAGAACACATTCTTGAGGGGTCAAAGGCTGTGAAGGCCATTTCTTGGGCTGGCCAATTCAATGAAGTATCCAACACAACAACGTTTTGTTGTGATACATTTGGAGATGGAACAACTGGTGCAGTAATTCTTGACTGCAATGCTTTTTATGTTTTCCTAACATATGTTATGTGATAGTTACTGAAGATTGGCCGCATTTATTTACATGATATACGACTTCAGGAAACTTGACCAGATCAGCAACATCAGACAAAATCCAGGTGAAGAACCATTAGTCGTGATAGAAGATAGCGATGTATCTCATGAGCTAAGATTCGTTACAGCTTGGGAGATATTGCACTATTTAACCGCTTGGTATAAAATTGATAACGTATCTTGCATCCATTAGTCTTGTTTGTTATATCGATCTTTCATTCTACATGCACGTCTTTGAATTCTCAAAAATTTCTAATTAAAGACCACGTCAGGCCCACATGGTCTCTGCACGTATGTGGGCATGAAGGAACAATGCTTGTTATGTAACGTGGGTATGTTATGTTTATGTAACAAATTATGAGGTCTTGTGGCTCTATCCTTCTTATCCATGGTCTACTTTCTTGGGGCATTTTGTATCGTCTCCTTCGTTGAAAATTCTATTATTGCTAATTAAAAAAACCAAATTAATACCCTATACTTATAGTGAGTTGAAAATGTAAAAGTCGGCACTACTCAATTACTGCACCGATTTTATTAAAATTATGCAATTAACTAATTAAGTATGTTTGGGCGAGAGTAGTAGTAAGATGGATGATCCCTTGCACCCCTTTGAAAATGTTAGCCACGCTGCATGATGTTGGCATTGATGATGTTGGCCCCATATGGGGCCTTGGGAGAAGTCACATGAGGCCCACATCATCTATGCAAGCGTCATGCGAGCGACCTTAGCTCTACTTTAGGCAAGGATACGCAAATTAGGTGGTGGTCAGCGGTCTCCCACCATCTACCATGGTCCTGCCTTCAGGTCTCAGGACAGAGCCCGTACAATCGGGTCATGTGTCTCATGCTTGGTCCCACTCCCATGATCCCATCTACCGTTCCTTGCTAAAATAACACACCGAAATCACACATTTTAATTTACACAAAATCTCACTTCACCAAATCAACTCATCTAATCTATCTCTTAAAAGGAGAGTGAAGGAAGCAAGCTGCAAAAGAGAGACCAAATATCAATGAGTCATTAAAGGTTGTTGAAGCTAATCAGTGTCTTTAAACCTTTTTTTTTCAAACCAACGGCTAAGATTCTAGGATTCGATGGTCGACGCTCCGTACGATCAAGCACGTGTATGTGTGACTAGTGTTAGGACTTAACTACTAGAGTAATCGAGATGATAAGTGTTAAGTATTGGGTTCCCAAGAGTGAAGTATTGCAATGTGTTGGACAGGACCACGCAATACCTGCTGTAAACTGCACTAGACAGAAACGTTAGGATTAGAATTATAGTAAAAGCTGAGCATGTTGGAGCTTTCTCATTCTCAAGATACATGCACGTGGTTCCTCTTCTTCTTCACTCTTCCAGTCAAACTGCAGCTCCTCCAGTCAAATTTGTTAATGTTTCGATCTTTATTAGCTAGCAATCATTTGTTATTTTTTGCTGTATTATAGCTCTTTTAAGTGAATTATCAAAGAGGTGTGCCCAATTGAGCTTAAATAAGTTGGGTGCTCTGGTTGGTGGTTCATGGTTGACATATCACCATGTCTATTAAATTTGCATGAAAGCATGCAATGAATTTGCTTAATGAAGGTATAAGAGGGGGTGGTATGCTAGGGTTGAACTTCAGTAGAGAGTATTATGGCTTAGTTCGTCTTGAATATCTAGTTAATGCTTTTGTTTATCTGTTATTGATGTGTAACTTTAAAATTCGAGCTGTTTTGTTTCATTTGTGTGCAAGGTGAGCTTCAAAATTGATGGCCCCGCTTTTCATGAAAGGAGTTCTAGTTCTTTTTTGGGGATTACATATGAGGGCATGGGGATTTACCACTTTTGATTCTTTACGGTTTTACCATCCCCTTATTCACAGTCTGTTCAGTAATAATTTAATACAAATATTCGGTCTCGTGATCTGTTTGGAACCAAAAACATTGCCATAGATTCATGCCGTATGTCATGCATCTCAATGGTCCAGACTTAGTGATGACTGATCTTTCGAAATGTATGCATGGTTAGTTTATTTGTTAGTTATGATAAAAAAAAATCACGAGCAATCAGCACAAACTCGGAAGTTCTGAAACTAAGATTATTTGATCACCATCTATCACCATTTAGTGTTGATATGAGCACCATTCATATTTTGTTCGTTAATATCTTTGGATCTAGACGTGCATACATGTCCTCCTCTCTCAATATTACTTGCTGTAATTGCCGATGCAATTAAACAATGATAATTGAAATGGTAGCAAAGAAGAGGAACTCTAGTTTTTCCTTCCATTGGCCCGTGACAAATTGCATAAGCCAAAGACGTCGTTTGAGACAATGTAAATTTTTTTAATAACAAGATCTTCTAAACGGTGAATAAGTTTGTGGTTCTAAAATCACAAGCATCCACATCCACCATTATGAGCTGCAGTTGCTTTCAGCTTATACACGAGAAAAACCATCAAGCATTAAGAGAACGCCCCATCAAACAATGCTAACGATGAAACAATCACATTTGCTACTAGATTTTAATTTATGGCATCATTCAGCATTAAGCTGTTAATTAGGTGTTGATATCCTTGGTATACATGACAAAGACCAGAGAGGGTGATACATATACCAATGTCATCGTGTTTGGTGTTCATTGACTTATTGTGAGTGATCGACTACGGTGAGAAAATCAAATGGAACGACACAAGATACTTCAGCAACTAGCCAACCTGTTGTTTGAGAAGGCAGACAGGCTGATACCATTGTTTTTTCTAAATGGCCCAAAATTTGTCGCTTTCAATCCTCATAATATCATTGTTCTCCGATCAACAGATGAAACCTACAATAACACATCTCCATGCAACACTACTCTCCATACGTTGAAAAACATGGTCCCTGTATTACTTCTATTCCGCGACTATTTTTTTTGGATAATTACTTCTATTCGGGTACTTGTCAATAGTGTCTGGCTTCTGCATAGACTAGCCCTTAGTCTGAGCCCCACTGCAGTTTACAAGTTCTCCCATGTTTTTCTTTTCTTTGCTAGGTAGTTTGCAGTAACACTTAGTTTGCCGACTAAGCTCTCTGCGGTGAAGGACTATATATATTGTCGTTGGATCAAGATCTGATGGCCATAAGTGTGTCACTATATTAAAACTAACAGAATTACTAAAAAATAACATCGTGTTACTACACTATGTTAGCTAGTCATGACAGTCAATGTAAACTGTATGTATTTTTATCACACGTCACTGTTATATATGTTAGTAACACAATGGTATAACGCTGTTTCAAAGTGTATAAAGAGATACGGTTCAACGTAGACTACCTTGTCTCTTACAAAATGGGTGAACTGATCACATCAGTTCACCCACTTGTTTCCATACACATCAGGTGTGTATGGAAAATGTGTAGGAATCTGCTGTACAAATATCATTTCCCCTTACAAAAATTCCATAGCACGGCATATCTACTTTGCTATCTAGCTGTAGTACATGTTGGCGATACAGTACCTGCATGTGTGTATTTAGATTTGCTTACCTGCCAACAAGTGTGTGTTTGTTTATGGAGAAACTGGTTTTGGGCACCTACATTAGGGTCAACAGAGTTTGTCTCTAAGTACTTGCTGATAACAAATACACCAAAATAGTCGTATGGAACAAAACGGCTGGGTAGTTTGAAAATGCCTTATTAGGTCTTAATTAGTCCAATATCAACGGCTTATACTGAATGTGTGAGGACACCCACCAATCATTCAACGACATTTTAATCCAATTAGACACTTCCATGGGAGGAGAATGGCAAGTTGCAAGCCAGAGACAAAGGGGGCCGCCATATTTGTTTCTATCATCGTTCCAATTACATGGATTCTATTGTGAGTCTTGTGACCCCGATAGCTAGTCGTTTGTGCACATTGGCCTGGAAACTCGTCGGAGCAAATTTACCAAAAGAATCTTCTATTAATACAGAAGTAATTTAGAATATCTAAACAACCTTTTTGTTTCTAATACGCTTCGTATTTCCAAGCTTATACTGAAATGATCAAATCTTTATACATGTGCTTTCCTCGGTAAGTAGAAAACAATGTCATGCCTGCATGCTAAGTCCTCGATGCTAGTATAACGCACGAAAATGCGAGAGTCTTCTGATTTTGATGCATAAGTGAGAGTTCCTCAAATCTTCCTCGACCTATGAGTGATCTCAATGCCAATTTTTCATGTCTCGACACATTTGTTCTAAAAAGTAAGAAATTTCACATTTCTATATAGTAGCGAAGTTGGAAATATGATTCCAAGAAATGCAATTTCCAGTGTAAAACCATGTTCATGTGAGGGACCCAACGGATCATTAGAACAGTGATGATCATCAGGGGTGATCCGGACAATGTAGCGGAATGTGGAGCAGCGTAAGCTTCAAGTTTCATAGCCCGACATGCCAAACTTAATAAGCATGACCATTTAATCATATTTCATATGCCCGGGACGAGAGTCACCCAACACACATTATACAAGTTTAGAACATTACACAACATACACACGTTCCCAAAAGCTGTATAACTTTGCACCATAAATACTAGGAGGGGGGACTGGCCCTAGTAGGTAGTCTGGGTATTCATTGAAAAATATCATTGAAAGCCGGCAATTAAGCAGTCGTGAGCAGGACAGGGATGTATTTATCCTCTTGGCTTTGATAGTGGTTGAACCATTGGAGTCGAGGCAGGGGCACAGGGCTAGGTAGGTGTCACATTACAACGAAGTAAATCATTAGGGAGCTTGTTTTGCGTGGCTGGGGTGACATGTTGCGGCTTGATGTGTGGGGGCATTGATTTGGAACTAAATGTGGCAGAAGAGTACGTATGCGGTTTAATTTGATGCACCAATTCATTACACGTAATGGATTTTGGATCAATAGGATTGAAGGCTGGCACCAATGAGGGGGACTGGTGTGCCATCAATTGGGGTTTTAATCCGTTTTTTAATTTTCACATGGGAGAATAGTAGTAAAAATCTGCCGGACAGTTTGAGTGGGAGATTCAAATTGATAGCTTTCTTGGCAAGCAGGTAAAGAGTTTACCATTTGTTGCAACCGTTTGACGAAATGCAACAATGAGATAAGCGCGTCGGGGCACAAGGGAGCTGGCATGGATCCTGTCCAGGAAAGTTAGATTACAGTAATTAAATACATCCAAGAGGGAAAACCATCTAGTACCCCGTTAATGCATAAGCTTTGTTAAGAATGATTTCTTTATTTAAAACAATAGGATAGGTATCCACCTAAAAACAAAGTTTTATATATATACATATAGAGATGAGTTTACATGAGATCGTTCTCATATAAGGAGTATGAGACCAATCTTTATTGCCGTTAGATTCAGATCGGAGGGTAGATATCAAATTAGTAGGTAAGTGAGTGTGTCACATCAAGGAGTGGGTGAGATTGGATATTTGTAGCTGTCAGATCAAGATCCAATGGCCCCGATTCAAAGTGGCCTCATATAAGCAATATGAGAGCGATCTCATTTAAACTTTTACCAATATATATATATATATATATAGGAATTCCTAAATTCTCATAGTTATGATTCTCAAATGAAATTCCCTTTGTATACAAGCCGTTTGGGGCGTGAAAAAACCAAAATATCTACAGTAGATTTTTCACATCTATTGGATTCCAATTTTTTTACTATCCAGTGTGAAATACGATCTAAAGTATTTTAACTGAAAGTAGAAAAAACATGAATGCTACAGTATAACAAAACATCCACCACCCCCCAAACGGCCTCTAATGTAGAATAAAGCATGTATAGGAAATAAATGAGAGATTTGCAGCTTGTGGGATTATGTCATGAATTGGACGTCAAAGGACCCATGGTAATTAAAATAGGGGGAGGCCCATGTGGGGTGGTCAAGTAATAGAGTCCGGAGGTGCAGAAGACGAACACCTATTAACTTCTAACCCAAATGGCGGGGAAACCCACGTAATTCATAGCTGTAAAAAAAAAAAAAAAAGTCACCGCCACCAATTTTATCATTAATTTATTAATATACCCAGTTAATCCCATATTTAAAAATGTATTTTGATTGAACTTAACCTGTGGGGTCACCACTTTGCACGAACTATGTCACGTGATAGCGGCTCGGCTGGGCAAACCCGATTGGCCTATAGCACACATAAATATCACCCCTTATTTATTACATCAAAATTATATTATTAAACCATAATTTTCTTTTTCACATGATTATAAAACCACATTTAACAAACTCTTAAAATACTACACTTCATTTAAGTTGGATTGAAAATGATAGAAGAAAATTACATTATCAAACCATATAATTTTTCACATGATTATTAAAACATAAAACCACATTTAACGAACTCGTAAAATATTACAATGTCATTTAAGATGGATTGAAAATAATAGAAAAAAAGGTAAAGGAAAAGATTTTCAGCCAAAAAAAAAAGTAAAGGAAAAAGTCTAATGTGAACAATAAATCTCCGGGTTTAAGGGGCGAGGGCTGGGTTTCTATTTGGATCCTATCTTATAAAACGGCGGCCTTTTGGTCTCTCCCCATGAATTTCAATTCCTTTTTCTCCCTCACGCCTCGATCTTCCTCCCTCCTTCCTTCCCACCTCTCCCCTAAAGAGCTAAACCGGCTTATTTGCTACTTGCTCCTACTCTCTCTCCCTGTTTTGTCTTCCTTCCTTTCTATGAGGCAGAGCAGTATTCGGATTCGTGTGCCTTTTAGGTAAAGCCCCTGTTGAGAGAGGGTTATTGGGTGTAGATAGGACACTCCTCTTCTTGTTCGAAGTTTCTCCGTTTCTTCCTTCTTGGGGTTTTTCTTCGTTTTGGGTTTTGGGTTTTTATTTGGTAGGTGAATCTCTCTTACTTTTTCGTGGCTGGGGTTGTTTTAATAAGTTTTTTCCTTCTTTCTAACTAAGGTGCTTTACCTTCTTCTTGAATACCTTGTTCTCACTTGTTTTTCCTCCTACCTTGTAGCCCAGAATCTCCTTTGCACTATTTCTTCCTTTTTCTTCCCACTCACACCCCTCTAAACCCCTCTAAATCATCTTTCATGAAAGTTTCTGCAGTGAGATGTTATTAAAGGAAGAGAGCAGACTATCTCAGAAGATGGACCATAGTCTCTTTTACTCATTCGGTGTCTCCGAGCATCGGACTCGGACGATGAAGGTCTCGAAACGATTAGTCCGTGCCGGATGTGACTCTCGCAGCCCGATCTTCCCTAGAGTCGTACGGATATCCGTCACTGACCCGGACGCTACAGACTCCTCTAGTGACGAAGAAGGAGACGCCTCCCCCTTCCGCTGCCGCCTGCCTCGCCTACGCCGCTTCGTCAACGAGATTACAATCGAGCCGGCCTCCGTCTCCTCCTCCCGCGACCACGACGGGGAGAGCTGCAGCAGGCCGGCTGGCTGCGGCCGGAAGAAGCCGGCTTCCACTTTCCGGCCCAGTAAAAGGTCTCTCAAGGTTTCTCACAACGGGAAGAAGTTCCGGGGAGTCCGGCAGCGGCCTTGGGGAAAGTGGGCGGCGGAGATTCGGGACCCTGCTCGGCGGATCCGGCTGTGGCTCGGCACATTCGACACGGCTGAGGAGGCCGCGAAGGTATATGACAACGCCGCCATTCAGCTCCGGGGGCCCGACGCCATGACAAACTTCTCCCGCCCGGAAATAAGTCCCCCCACCGCCTCCGCCACTGCTGCCGCCGCTACCACGTCCGGGGATGACTCCTGCGACGATTGCCACAACTTGGCCTCTCCCACCTCTGTTCTCTGTTTTTCGTCTTCCTCTAACTCTACCACGGCTATTAATGAGCCTAAGAAAGAACCTCTGGACTATTCGTCCGCGGCCAAATGCCGGAGCCACCAGCCACCACCGGAAGCACAAGATGAATCAGTGCTACCCGACAGTTTTGCCGATTTTTGCCCCATGGATATCTCTTTGGATTACATTTTCCCCATTGAGAATAAAGTACCCGATTTCTGTGGCGACGACTCGTTCCTCCGCGGCAACCTTGGCGACCTCTTCAGCCCTTCTGGCGACGATTTCCGGTGGCCGGCGTGGCCTACTGACGACCACTTTCAAGATATCGGCGACTTATTTGCTTCAGACCCCGTCCTCTCTTTCTAATGAGTTCCTTTGACCGAGTCGCCGAGTAATCGGCAGATTTTGTATCGGCGGGAAACGAAACGGTTTTGGTTTTTGCACTATGGTATTATATTATGCTTGTATTAGTTAATATTAGCGATGTGATTACGAGTGATTGTATTAGCGAGTTAAATTGTCTGGCCGGAAGGCAACGGTGAGTGTTTTGCTTGTTGTAAGCGAGTTTAGAAATTTTGGATGATTAAGAGTTGTTTAATGCAGCCATTTCCTTTGTTCCTACCGCTTCGTCTAGTTTATTTTTAACAGAACATATAACCTATTTATAAAAATAAGGAACATGCTCCCTGGCTCATGCTCATCTGCGTGCGCCTATGCCTTGATGAGATGTTAAATCATGCACCTTAATCCAAGGGAAGGCGGGTGATTAACTCGCAATCCTACTGCCCGCACGGCTTAATTGCACGTTGACGTTTGTGAGCCAAGGGTCCTAAGGGGACTCTTTGTAAAAATGGCCAAGCTTGTCTATGCGATGAATTGCTGTTAAAAGAGCCTAGTGGGAGAAATAAAAGTCTGCCCCCACTAGCACGCAGCATTCCATGCTCTAATATGGCTTGAGAGGTGGCAAAAAGGTGGAAATGCCGGCTGGAAACTGGGAGGCAACAGTGTCGCTGATTAGACCGTTTTCTAGGCATGGTGGCCTGATGTGTACCGTGGCTGATGGAGTGGGAGGGAGAGAAACTTCAAACTAAAAGCAAAGACAAACAAGGCGGTTTGGGTGGACTGCTCTGTGGAGGACTAGAGCAACGAAGAATACTCTAAATTAATCAGACTTTGGACTTCTATTAATAACAAGAGAAAACACATTTTCACATTATCAACTCACAAGTGTTGCTCTCCACATTTAGTGGAGACGTCCAGGGTTCGAATCCGGACCTCAGGCACTCAAATAAAGGGGCACCTTAGACTTTAGAATTGGGGTGTGCGTGGGCGTGTAAGTGGGTTCAGTGTTTATGGACGGTTGTAGTCAAAAACAAAAAAACTCACTAGTGTTGGAATTGTGACTTTTTGTTTTCAGTGGTGCTGTGGCCCCATGAAAGTAGCCAATTGCCAAAACTGCTCGAGCTTTCAGACTTTTCCGAAGAAAAGTCTAATTGCTGGGCGGATTCCAGTCATGTCCGTATGGTTTCTCACTAATAACACCACCTAGTCAGCAATAATGAAGACGTAAAGGACAAGGTAGGGCTCTTAAGTTGAGTATTATAAGTAGAGTACTAAGAGATTTTGGGCTGGACGGTTTTAGCATGCGCCATAACCCAATATGGACAAAGAGTGTTGTTCTTTGATCTCCACTGGGTTCATCTCAATGGCCCAAAGAGTAGAATTAGCATATGGAAGTCTGCTGGGTCAGGGACAAATAGTAAAAGCTTAATCTGCCATTAAGTCATTTCATGATTGACATCACTGTAGGATTTGGAGGCATTTCTCGTCCTCAGATTCGTAGTGAGACTGAAGTGTATGGCTGGAGAATTGGGAGTGACAAATGAGAGCAATCGGAAAGTTTTGGAGAAGTCCATTCCAAGATCTTGTTCTGTTCTTTTAGACGTGACATCTCGAAAGTTAGGAATCAAAATTGACCGAGACCAAACTTCTGCCCAATGTCCATGGACTCTGAAGAGTGACAACTTAAAATTGCAAGAATGATTTCGCTGCCTAGTCATGAAAATCAGGGCACAATTAAAGCAAGTTGTAAGCCTGGGCCCTATTTCACTTTTTTTCTTTTTTAATTTTATTATGTTTAATATCATCACCACCGTGATAGGCCTTATCCCATCTATTTGGGGTTAGGTATTTGACTCTTATTGAAATCAAAATGGCACAAAATCCATACAAAAAAACATAGTGGCAAGTTTTTATGCAGATGCCCTTCCTGACACAACCCTCCCAAGAAGGGACATGTTATGTTCAATATCAATACCCAAATTAACCTAGACGCAAGCATTGCTCTAAGATAATTTAAGAAAAAAGTTAATATACACTACAGCTCACACGGGGGTGGTTGATTAAAACGTGCCTGCCATATGTATTAACCCGCACCATCGGATCTATATCAACGGCCTGCAGCAACTCGATGCACGGGGACAGTGCATGAGCCAAGGCGCATATAAAGAGAACTCTTAACTCTAACTGTGCTCCAGGACATCTCAATTTGAATTAGGATCTCTATAGGCCTCAGTATCACTAAAGATCTGTACCTTCTCCTCCCTCCATCATTACCACTTCCTGTCGCTTTCTAGGCAAACGAGCAAATCTCCATAGGGGACCCCCACACCTGTTATAGAAAACCTCACATGGAAGGTGGGGCTTCGGGCCTTCCATCTATCGTAACACGAGGTGGAAGAAAGGTCGTCACACGAGAGCCAAGTATAGGACCTCTGCACATTACCATTAGACCACAGAGACACCTTTTCAGTTGCTTTGAAGAGTGGAGGGACCAAATGAGAGACCGCTGCTGCTTGCCGACATGCTACTTCCCATCTGCACCAAGTTACCAACCCTTTCTGTACCCAAATTGCCCTTTCCCCATGTGTGTCCTTCCTCCCCTTTGCTCTCCTGCTACATGCTATCTACGAAGTATATCTTACCCATTTCATCTCCCTGAGGGAAGATGATGATGGTGGTTTTTTGGGACTGTTTGCCTTGTTTGGTTTCATTTCCATATATTCTTAGACATGGCCTACAGTAGAGCTTTCCAAAGGACAGAAAGTTCGCAAGACAAATGCTCTCCTTTGCATTGCATTGTACGTAGGAGTTAGGGGGCATTTCGGAGAACCAACGTGCAATGCTCGGCCACTCGTTACTTTTGGGTCCTGGTACAGGTAAAGCAAGGGCCGAATGGAACAGCAGGTGCTTTAAGATAGAGAGAGAGAGAATCAGGTTTGACAGGGCAAGTTGCGAGGCCTCTGAACACTAAAAGTGGGCGTTTTCTGTTTTATTCAGGGTTATCTGCCTTGCTACAATTTAATGTAAAGCGACAATACATTTCACCTTGGCTCTCTGGTTTTTTTCTCTCTGACTCTCTATTGACCCCTTACTAGGATACTGAGTTTTGAACACATTCCAATCAAGTTCAATTAGTACCTACACAAAAGAATCACAGTAGTATGTAACAGGAGTAGCTAATGCTCTCCTATGACTAAAAAAGCAGGGGTGTAAACGGTATTTGTATATTCATGTCCGTTTGTCTACTTAATGTTAAAACGGACAGTTATTTCTTGTCCATCACGGACACGGATGTGGCTACAGACATAACCTAACCGTGTCCGTAGCCATCCGTGTCCGCCATCATATATAAGTCAATTATTTTTAATAGAAAATGACTAAGTTGATAATTTTTTTAAATAAAAAATACGATCATTTAAAAACAAAAAGTTGGTATAAGTATTGTTTTTGCTTCTCTTTATCTCATCAAAATTTTCCTCATGTTTTCAAGCATAGTATCCTTATATATTAAAAAATAATGTATAATATCTTTTATTCTTATTTTCAATCATAGTGTCCGTGTCTGTCCACATTCATCCGTGTCTGTGACGGACGACTGCGGACATGCATTGTCCGTATCCGTGTGACGGACGACTGCGGACATGCATTATCTGTATCCGTGTCCGTTTGTTTACACCCGTAACTAAAGGTCGAAGTTCATCGGTTTGCCTCGGCAAAATGTAAGTCGATCATTCTTAGAAAATGCTCAATCTCACATTTAAACCATGAGCCAATGAGATTGTGGAGTTCCAATCAGTAGCCCAGACAGTATGGAACGATTAGTAGGCACTACGTAGGATGTAGCCATCAACTTTTGAAGATTGGCGTGATGATTTCCAATGCATGGGAGATTACACAAGAACGCATGGAATGATATAGGTGTTTTCTTTTGGTAAACGTAGAATCGCACTGGCAACTAGACGAGGATCCGCAGCTGTTTTTATGCCAAAACTTGCCCCCACAAAAATCCTGCTTAAATCAGACAGAAGAACAGAGTTGGGCCCTATGGCTTTAATTACATGGGCCAAGTTCGGGTGATTTAATAATATCTGCCATCAGTAATGGATGGGCTTGACCTTTCCCTGTCAGGGGTCTCAGGTCCCCGCTGTTCTGTGGCGATTCGACTCCTCCCTTGAAAACAGGCCGCTGCCTGCCGACTGAAAATGCTGCCCACCCACCCACCCGAGGAATTTTTTTAGTGTAGACACGACACCAAGCTGGCAACTCGTGTCTCTTGTTGATTGGACACCAAAAAATTTCTCCACCTACCCACAGGCGTGTAACTTATGGCCATCGCCAGCAAATGGCTGCTCACATGGGAGCCACAGCCTAAAGATTTTTGGGTTGTATCATATCTCGGATCTGTACCCCTTCTCTGCCATATCTCAATATTAAGTTCTCCCTTTAAAAGAATAACGATATTACTACTCAATTTTTCTAATCTATTTTCCTACTCCTGACACGTCAACCTATGAGCCTATATTTTTATCACATGGGTTCACATTGTGATCTGGTGTGATACTCAATTTTCCTACTCCTGACACGTCAACCTATGAGCCTACGTTTTATCATGGGTTCACATTGTGATTTGGTGTGATATAAGCGGAGTGAAAGTAGCGTAGGGAAGTGGAGTAGTAATGTCATTACCCCTTTAATTTAAAAGGGTGTAAAAAAGTTAAATTCTTCTTGGCGTTGAATATTTGTCACACATCTTCCATGTGGTATCCAATTTTTCTAATAAATAGTCGACAATTATTAAAAAAAAATAAGAAATTGTTGACAATTAGTGAAGACTAGAGTGATATAATGTGAGTCCATGGTTTTTTTGGGTACAAATACTCCATTTTGAATTTTGTTTAAAAATTCATGTACGGCAAAAACGGTGTGACGTGCGTCTGCCGGGAGTCGAACCGGGCCCATGGTTTTGAAAACCGGACCGGACCGGCCGGTCGGACCCGGTCCGACCGGAGCCGGCCTCTTTCTCGGTCCGGTTCGTCCGGGTCAGCTGGGTAGGTTGACCCGGCCGGGTCTTTTCAACCCGGCCGGTCGAACCGGTGACCCGGCCGACCGGTCCGGTCCGAGTTTTATAACCTCACCCCTCCGGGCCTCCCCAGTCCTCCCCGACTCCCGAGCCTCGTTCCACACTTCCACTTCACTCCCGGCTCCCCCTCTTCCCCAGTTCCCCCAGCCCCCTCCCCTCTTCCCAGTTTCCTGCGCCGCCGCCGCTATCGCCTCACGCGGCCAGGTTCTGTCACCGTCGACCCGCGCCATCGCCGTCGACCCGACTCGTCGCCGCTCACCCTCCGCCGCCATCGCCCCGCGCGGCCAAGTTCCTCCACGCCCACGCCCAGTCTGACCCTCCTCTCTCCGACGGCCAGAGCCGAGTCTCTGTGACCGGAATCATCATTAATCTTTATTGTTCGTCGGCGGGAGGACTTCGATTGGCGCCGGAGTTGCATTCTCCACAAAGGTATTTCAAAACCCTAGCTTTTAATTTTGAAAGAGTTTTACAGTCTTAGTTTTATACTTCATCCAACGTCTGGCTTTTTGTATACTGTTATTGAACTCTTGGAAAGGGAAGCTAGAATAAGCAGCTATTTATTTAAATGGTTGGAAGGTTCTTTACTGGAGGTGGAAATGTTGCTTTCGGTCACTTGTTTTAGCTTCTATTGTTGATGGTGTTTGTCGTTGGTTGTGAGGCTATCTTGGTTAGGTGTAGCTGTTCTAACTCATAGTGCCCTATATCAAGGTCTGCGTGAGAATTCATTGCAGCTCTGGTGTAAGACAGCTGAGTGACAGATAGTCTTGATTCAGGTGAGCATTGATTTATTCCATTGTTGATTTTCCCTTATGTTTGTTGGATTCCAAGGTGCTCAAATCCACAAGTGTGAAAGCTCAGATCTTTCTTTGTATCTACATCTAAAATGGCTAATTGTGCATGGGAGTGATCTTCCTTTTGGTTGCTGTCTTGGAGTTCTTTTTCAGAAAATCACTAAATGAGCTTGAGCATTTTGAGGAATGACTTTATTGATTTTGGGTTTTGAGTTGTTTCTCGCTGTGTAAACTTGTAAGCTTTGATCCATAGCAACAACCTGGATTTGTCACTAATGATGAGAGAACATGGTTTTCATCCAGATCTTTGATTATGTTTCTGGTTTCTTACTTTCCATCTGTTTGAACTCTCTACCAGCTGATCTTTCATAGTTGATTACTTGGATCTCTGTTGATTTTGAGAGGTGGATTTTACTTGTCTATGGTGAAGTCTGAATTGCCTAATCCATGTGGATTCTAGTTTCTAATCACTGTCATTTATTCTTTGATTGATTGAGCATCAGCAACTAATGCAGATTAGAGCTTTACTATTTTGTTTTGATGAGATCTTGAAGGCTGCCTTTTATTTTGATAACACAAATGTTATTGTATCATTGTAGTTCACATCATGGCATCAGGATCAGCTTCAGGTTCTAATGCTAGTGCATCCATTGGGGCATCCTCTAATGCATCTACTGGAGCTGCTTCTAATCATCCTAGTCAATCAGTGGGGTTGGAAACAATAGATAAAGCATTTAGGGTAAAGGTTGATCCTGGATGGGAACATTGTCGGTTGCTTACCCTTGCAAATGGAAAAAAAGGAATTATGTGCAACTATTGTTCAAAAGTTTTTCATGGTGGGGGATCCATAGATTGAAAGAGCATTTGAGTAAGCGCAAAGGGCATGTTATAGCTTGCAAAGATGTTCCAGCTGATGTGCAATATCGAATGGAACTTTCATTAGATCAAAATAGTTTAAATAAGTCAAAGAAGAGAAAAACCATGAGTGAAGAGATTTATATGGATGTAGATGATGATGAAGAACGGGAAGAACCAAATCAGCCAAAAGGGCCAAATGAGGGAAGTGGAGGGAATTCAAGAGGGAAAAAGGGCATAGGTAGTTACTTTCCACCATGTACCACCCCGGGTGCCCAACCTGGTATCAAGAGTGTGATGGCTGGAAAAAATACTCTTGAAAAGGTTGATATTGCAGTTGGTAAGTTCTTTTATCATGCATGCATTCCATTAAATGCCATTAACTCAATATTCTTTCAAGAAATGATTGATGTAGTTGTTTCTGTTGGTCGTGGTTACAAGGCTCCTACATATCATGCTCTGAGGGGGAAAATTTTGCAAAGTGTTGTTTCAGAAGTTTCAACTGAGGTAGAAAAATATAGAGAGGATTGGAAGAAGAATGGCTGCACTATAATGACATATGGATGGACTGACAACAGAAACAGGACTTTAATTAATTTCCTTGTGTATTGTCCAACTGCAACTGTATTTTTAAAATCAATTGATGCTTCTGATTTGTCCAAGACGGCTGAGATGTTAAGTAGTCAGATTTCTGAAATAATAGAATTTGTTGGACCAGAGAATGTTGTCCAAATTGTGACAGATAATGCATCCAACTATGTGGCTGCTGGAAGGGATTTGATTGAGAAGTACCCAAAGCTCTATTGGACACCATGCGCTGCACACTGCTTGGATTTAATGTTAGAGGACTTCTTTAAACATGTATCTGAAGTGAAGGAAGTGGTTGATGAAGCAAGAATTGTCACAAAATTTGTTTACAATCACCTTGCTATCTTACAATTGTTAAAAAAGTTCAATCATGGGAGAGAGATTATTAGACCAGGTGCCACCCGTTTTGCTACCAACTTTTTAACGTTACAAAGTATATACAATAACAAGGATTCTTTAAGAAAAATGGTAGTTGGAGAAGAGTGGTCTATGCAGAAGATAGCAAAGTTAGCAAGATCTCTTAAAGGCAAAGAGTTTGAAAGTGTGGTGTTAAGCTCTTCATTCTGGTCTAAGTGTGCTAAGGTGATTGCCATTAGTGAGCCTCTTGTGAGAGTTCTTAGAATGGTTGATGGTGATGAATACCCATCAATGGGATTTTTGTATGAGAAAGTAAGAACAGCTATGGAAAGAGTAAAAGTGGTATGTGGTGGAAAGAGGGAAGACTATGGCCCATATTTGGATATCATTGAGAAACGGTGGAAGAACCAACTTTGTCAACCTCTTCATGTGGCAGCTTACTGTTTGAACCCTTGGTTTCAATATGCTAAAAAGTCAGAAGCAGACACCCTCGCTGTGCAAAGGGATCTTTTAGATGTGATTGAGAAGCTACACCACAGGGATTTAGAGGCACAAAAGGAAATTGTAAACGAGCTTCTTTTGTTTAAGAATGCACAAAAAGGGTTCTCGCGTGACATGGCAAAAGCTACACGTACTACTATGAAGCCCGGTAAATTATCATTCCATAATAGTTCATTATCCTATTAATTCATATTTATTGATTATGTGATTAACATTTTTCTTTTGTAGCTGCGTGGTGGGCCACATTTGGAGATTGTGCTCCAACATTGAGGCGTATGGCAATAAGGATCTTAAATCAAACTTGTGCTTCTTCCGGTTGTGAGCGTAATTGGAGTGTTTTTGAAAGAATTCATACTAAAAGAAGGAATAGATTGGAGCACAAAAGACTTAATGATCTCGTCTATGTGCAACACAATCTACACATGAAGTAAGAGAACCTAGTTGTAGTAACTCATCACTTCTTAATTTCTATTATTAATTATAGTTTAACTTTTGTGTTGGAACTTGGAAATGAAGGCATTTGCTTAAGACTGGTAGGAAGGAGGAAAACATAGAGAGCAACTTTGATCCTCTATCCATTGAGTCATTTGACTTGATTGAAGAATGGGTAGTGGACAAAAGTATTACCGCAGAAGATATTGATGATGATGAACTAAGGAATGAGACTAATGAATTAAGCTTTATATTTACTGATCGGGAAGGTAATGATATTAATAGAGTTGTTAGTTTAACCTTAATCTCATTATAATTGTTTGTTGTCCTATTGTGTTTAATAAACAATTTTTTTTGTAGGGAATACGGTAGAGCCAACAACTAATGAACGGGATGAGGAACATATGGGACCTGAAGATTTTGGATTTTTGTAGGAAATTTAGAAGAAGATTATAGACCTACGAGCTCCATATGAAAGTTTGTAATTGGTAATTCATTTTTCCTACAAATTTGCAAGTGTTACACTCCAATACTCATCATATTAATTGTTTATTGCATTTTATTTGTTGTAGGAAATTGGGGATTGTAACTTTTGGCTATTGAAACTTGGGATGGAGTTTAGCGGAGTATTGGACTTTGGCAATTGGCTATTGAACTTTAGCTATTGGACATTTTGTTTATGGGAACGTTGATTATTGAATGTGGAACCCCTTTCCCCTCGTTTGCATTTTTTGTTTGGTGTTTTTATATTTCTTTCTGTGACTGCATGCTTGTGCTAGTTGTCGCTATTAGGGTGTTAGTTGTTGCTACCTAGGTTCGATGATTGTTTGTGGTGGATATTAGGATTGCTACATGTATCTGCTTGTTAGTGATGAACTTTTATTATACAATATGAAACTTTGATTATCATTGTGGAACGTGAAATATTGATTTTTAGATTTGAATATTTCGTTATAAAATGTGTAGCTTTGATTAGTGAAATTGAAAATTTATAGGTGATCAGGGATCATTGGATTATAATTTTTTATTAAATTGCTATACAGGGATCATTGGGTTATGTAAAAGTTTTTGTATGAGGAGAGAATTTTTTTATATTATTTTGTATTAATGACGTCAGCACCCGGGTCAACCCGGGTTGACCCCCGGTTCGACCCGGTTCGACCTACTCCGTCAGATTTTCGGGTCGATGGCCGGTTCGGTTTTTAAAACCTTGACCGGGCCTATTGCTTGGAAGGCAATCATCTTAACCGTTGGACTACAAACGGTGATTGTTGTCTCAAATTAATATATTTAATATGGAGTGTTATGAATCTTTCCATGGATATCATTAAATTGACTGGTCCCTCTAGTGAGGACTGGGATTCTTCTTTATACCAGTAATCATATTGAACATAGTAGCTTCTGTTTTCTTTCTCCAATCAAATATGACCATTAGCAGCTAGATGACCAATTACTATAAACTTCCATGAGCAATGCCCTACTCCGAACTTGATGTTATCATAAAAACTTGACGGCAGTGTTTTGGTTTTAAATCCTAGCTGCCTGATATTTTAAATTATCAATTTTTGGTTTGTAGCATTTCTAGCATTTTCAAACTTTCTTGTATCCTTTTTCCTGTTTGTTTTATAAATAAGACTACTCTTTACGTAGTTTCGTGTCATCATAGTTTCTTGGTTAAACATGAAATATATCGCAAGAATTGAGTATGTTCTATCAGATCATAACAATGAAAAAAAATTAGCAGTTTGAAGGGCCTAATTCATCCACTATCGTGAAGAGCCCGAAGGCAATGTGGTGGTGGGGGTTGTAAGGCCCAAAGCTAAACTATTGATAGGCCCACTAGACAAAAGTACTACTTCGCCCATTCTCCTACGACCCGAAACCAGCAAAAGCTGCTAAAGGGAACGAGTTGATGGTGTTGGGGTGGTGCTACTTTGCTACTTGCTAGCGTCAACTCATTTGTCTGATGGGAGTTGGTCGATGGAGTGGGAGTATGATCTGCATGCTCCTGATTAGGGCTGCAAAATGAGCCGGGCTCGATCAGCCCACAACTATTCATTAACAGCCCGAGCCCCTTAGGCATTAATGATCACGGCCTGCCAGATTATGAGCGGTCACGGGCTGTTTTTTTCCCATGGAAGCTAGAAAATTTTGGAAGTTTAGCTGTTCTTCCTGGAAGCATGCTTTGTGTCATTCACTACCTCAGATTTGCCAAACAGAACCCAATAAAACCTGAGGCAATGGTCATAGAAATTTATTCTTCGTGTTGCCAGAAAGACGGTTCGGCTGAAACTTATCCGTCCAAAAGGAAATGGCTTTTTATCGGAGCATATCTAGTGGTCCTATAAATGTTGTTATGTGAAGGGGATTAAAATGGCACTTTAGTTTGAGCATGCTACTGTGTGCCTAAGAGACATGAGTTCCTGGAATTTTTTGAGAAACAGTTTTATTCTATTGCATTTATCAATAACATTTTAGCTTCTCATAGATTTCCCTGGTCCAATAACTTATTAACACAAAGAAAGGGTTATTATCCACAAGCTCCTTCTGCCACTGTTGTCAGAGAACTTATCACAAAGTTTGTTGGAGATAAGCAAATGATGGTGCTATATACATGTTTTCTTAACTATTAAAGGACCTATTGCCAAAAGAAGTCTAAAAGGACTGAGTTCAAATGTTCTGCAAGGTAATTGTAAATTTTAAGAGCTGATGTGAATTATATGCTTAGCAGTTCATGTTGGAGACATACTTTAAGCGGTACTTAGAAGTTTTGAAAAGTGCATCTGTGATTCCATAAACTATAATGCAAACCCCATTTGGAAGGCTGATGGCCGGAAATGCAGTGGGAGCCGCAGTAGCTCCTACTTACGGCTCATGGAGATCGCCTCCTATTCTTTAAACAGATACGAAATTAATGTCCTGCTTCGAATTGTCATTGGCATCTTCTATAGGTTTTCAGCTCCTGGAATTCGCCTCTTGATTCTGTTGCTTTACCCTTAAACAGGCAGCAATTGTCTTCCAAATGGTGGTTCAAAAGCTTCAACTTCTTGGTTCTTTAGCTATCCTCTCAACGAGGAAAAGGTAAATCATCCTTCAAAGTCATCGCTCGTTCCAATTTTTATGGCTCAGGCGCTAATCACCATTCACCACGTTATGTTAGGCACTTGAGTACAGCAGAAGCAATGTAATCTCGTTTATATTATGGTTATACACTTGAACATGCCTTTTTGGGGTTGAAATAAACAAAATCATGATTTTAACTTCGGCTCCTCTCTATTCTTGTCATCTATGGTGAGAGGGTTATCATGTATGCTGTTTTATGCTACTAAATAGATTCGATTAAATAACAGGTTTAACTTCGCTCTATGAATGTTCTTTCGATCGTTTGTTGGTCTTTAATTTTTCTCCAAGTGCATTTTGGATACATTATGAAATGGGACTGCCATTGATTCATCTACGAACATGGCCAACCTTAGACATATCTACACTCTAAAACTCTTGAGCATGTTGGGTTTTTGTTTTGGTACGGTGGGCCTAAAAGTATTAGATGGGTTTTGGTTTGGGTAGATGGGCCAAATTAATTAGTGGTGTGAGCCCACTAATTGAATTCTATCTAAGGCCCATCTAAGCCCACATTTTATTGATTGATTGAAATAGGATTAATAGTAATTTAATGTTAACATTGTGCTAAGTTAATTGGGAAATAAAAAAAAATCTCTAAGATGAGAGATTTCTTTAGTCCCACATAGGAAACACACATGAGTGTGATAGGTATATATGAGGAGGGTTTCTTCCTCTTTATATATCATATGGGTGTGGAGACTCTTTCCAAATGAAGGTGTACACATTCGTTAGTGTACCTATTAGTACATACACGTGCGTAGCGTGGCGTGGGCGCATTGTGGCGCTTTAGTGGCGCACTTTAACACTTAGCACTCGCATCTAGAGCCATTGATTTTTTATCAAATGGCTAATTATTTTTTTTATCACGTAGTGATAGCGATCGATCGACCTTGCAACGATTGATCATATCTACTGTAATCTTCAATTTTGTGTGTTGCGATCGATCATATCTACTGTGATATCGAAAATATGAGTCGCGATCGATCGTCAGTGAGAACGATTAATCGCAAGCTCTAAAATAACGAAGGGAAACCTGCAGCAATCGATCACCTGTGCTAGCAATCGATTGCATGTGCTAACGATTGATCGCACTGACGGTTACACTCGGGATTTTGTCATTTTTCTTCTAAAAATTGTGTTCTTTCTATACATACTGACCTCAATTGAGTCATTCTATATATTGTGAATGGAAAAACACAAAGATATATATAAGAACACAGTTAATTCTGTTTTCCTCTCTTCTTCTTCTTCTTGATTCTTCCTCCCAAAGGCAACAATTACTTTTCTTTGAGTTCGAGTCGGACGAGTTGAAGTGCACCACTTGTCGACTGGTCCGTTGTATCTTGGGGATAGATTGCCGGAGAAAGCCCGTGCACGAGAAGGCGGCAATATCTGTTTCGAAGTCAGCAGTGCAGAGTCACTGTGCCTCGGACGATTGGATTTCAATATGTAATTTCAGGTTCTATTTGAATACAATTTAACACGGACGGGTAACGTACAATCCCTCTTGAGTACTATATCTCTATATCTATAATTTTTCAACAGAACATTTCCTCTTGAGGAGACTTTGCGGTAATTAGAGTGTTGTATTACTGTATGTAATCCCAACTATTGTGTTGTACACCAATACATATAATCTCTTATCTGCAACATCACAAAGAAGAAATGCTTCACTCACAGAATAGAAGAACCAATGCCAATGCTAGGAAATGCAGACAAACAGATTGCTTCAATGGCAATAGTAACCAAACCAGCAATGCCCATGTCTAGCTCCCTCTCCCACACCCCTGCTGTGCAACCACCAGAGCAAATTAGACAGGGAGTTGCCGTCGTCGAAGCCAGTCAGTCCTTTCACCTTCTCCAGCGCCGTCTCCTTATCATACACTCCCTCCAGCGCATACAAGAACCCCTTCCACCCTTCCCCGACTCCTTCCCTCTTCAGTGCCGGGAATGTCCACTCAACTAGCTCCCTCACAAACCCTGCATCGGCGAACACCACCTCCGTGATCGGCAGCAACGGCAGCACCTGGATTCCCAGTCGGCACTCCCTCCACTCCGCCGGCGCAAACCACAGCCCGCTGTCTCTCTTGTTGGACCATAGGACGCCTACCACCCTGTTGTCCTTGGCAAACTCCTTGTACATTGTAGAGCCCTCCCTCACATGCCACCACATCTGGGCGGCCCGTGCCTCAAACCCAGTCAATGTCGATCCGACCGCCACCAGGTGGGTGTCACCGTAGCTCAGCCCCATCAATGCTGCTGCATAGTAGGCGTTGACGGCTTCGCTTGTGCTCTCCTGGTTCCTGCCATCTGCAAATTCGGTTAATCCCCCGGCCCAGGAATGGAGCTTCCAGAGATCGAAGCATCTCAGCTTGGGGTACTTTGAATTGTGGCGCCGGCCCAGGTTCATGAAATCTGCCGCCATTGTGTAGGCCTGGGGGCGATACCGCCGCCCCCACGATGGGTCGAGCTTCACCAGCACTGCGATGGCATAGAGGAAGTAGCCCAGGTGGTAATGGTGGTCATTGTATATGCCAAATCCAAAATCTGCGCCAGAGTCTAAAGAACCTTGCCCGGTGACAATGCCACCCCATTTCGGATCGTAGAGAAACGAATTCCCATTGAAAGTGCCCTCCAGCCATGGAGTGATCGAATCCACTAGGAATTTCTTCACTGCCGGAATCGCTTCCGTGAAGCAGACTTCCTCTGCAATCAGAGCCAGCCTCGCCGCCCGGGCAATCGCCTTGCCGTAGAAGTACGACGACGAAGTTGAAATCGGATTCGAGCTCAACGCATCCACATCCTTGGCTAACGCTTCGATGATTTCAGAATAGGAACCTTCTTCGATGCCATTGATCGAATGCCATGTGACTGAGATCGGATCAGTCTGCAGGATCCATTTGTCCGCCACGACGCCGACGAGATCGCCGTCGATGCTGCTATATTTGAATTCATCTATGATTTTGATATCCTGATCAGTGTTCGAGAGAAGCTGGATATGAAGGGGATGTGCCAGGAGGAGCAACTCGCCCCAGCCCTTCTTCTCCCACTTGTACTCTAAGCGAAAAGGCGCCTGGACCGTGGCGGTGCCGGATACCGGGTAGCAGGAGCTGAACCGATCCAGCAAGGTCTCATAAAAGGCGTCCGAGCCCGCAAGAACAGCGAAGCGGACGACGCCGGAGAACGGGGAGGAGGTCAGCAGAGATGGGGTGTGGGAGAATTCCAAGGGGCCGGATGAATAGCAGAGCCAGGTCTGGTTATTGGAGAGAACGATCGTGTGCTTGGTAAGGGAGGCATTAGAAGAGACGGCGAGGAAAGACGCGGCTGAGGAGATCGAAAGCTCGGTCGAGTCCGCGGCGGTGAGGGTCACGAAGGGGCTGCCGCGGACAAGGAAGAACGTGAGGTCCGGCGGGAGGTGCAGCGTGAGGCTGAGGTCGTGGAAGGAGGTGATCACGTGACGGGCGGCGGGCGAGGCGGCGTTGCGGGCGGTGGAGATGGTGAGGTCAGGGGAGAAGGTCTGGTAGATGAAAGCGGCGGTGGAGAAGAGAGAAGGATAGCAGACGGAGACGGAGTTGAGGGCGGATTTGATGAGGTAGGGATGGAAGTACTCGGGCTGGTCGCCGTTCTTGAGGACCAAGTTCTGGAAGAAGGAGTTGGTGGGGAGAGGGGAGGAGAGGAGGTGGGGGGAGAAGTACTGGGAAGGGTCGGGGAGGACGGTCGAATTGGTCGAAGGGAAGAGGAATGGCGTGGGAGGCCTCGGCATGGTGGGCGGCGAGGATGGAGGCTGAGGGGCGGGAGGAGGGCTGCTGCTGGGCTTGGCTGGGGGGAGCTTCTTGAGGGATTTGGAGAGGCGGGTTTTGAGTCTTCTGAGTTTCCTGATCATGCTTCGTTATGGACGGAGTATATATTAATAATGGAGACTAGCAGCCTTTGTGCTATCTGGGCGGCTGGTGGTTGCAATTGATTTTGACTCTGGATGTCGACAATGGAGCCCAGCTATGCTTGTAGGAAGGAGATGGGAAATGGCGAATGGGTAATGGATATGGAAAATAGGAGAAGACTAGATTCGGAGGGAAGATGAGAGTCATGGAAATCTTGCTTCAATTGGGATGCAAGGATGATGCCTTAAGGGAAAAGGAATAGATTGTTTGGCATTTCAAGCAACTTGAGGAAGTTAACTGATTACTGATTAAGAAAAGGCTTTTTTGTTTTGACAATGAATTTCTACTTTAAGGAGCTTCTTAAGTCACCACTTGTATTTTGAGTGTTTTTTGAGATTGGAGATGAATGGAATTGGATTCTAAAACAAAAGCTTAGGAAGAAAAATGTTTCCGTGCCCCCAAATTGTTTGATGACACAAAGTAAGAAAGGAAATGTTTGTCGTTTGATGACTCCATTGTGCCTTAACATTACGTCTAAATTACGGTAATTATGTTGATAATTTTCTTTGAACAGTTACGGTCCTAGAGGGAAGGAGTTGAGTCATTCCTTAGCAAGCAATTTAGATCGAATTTGTAAAAAAAACAAAAACAAAAGAGGTCAGCTTGGCCGATTACAATGAACCAAATTGAAGGATACCCTTGACCACCGGCAAGGCACAAAGGTCCAAGAATTAATCACGAAGCCAACCCTGCAGGATCCATTCATCAATCATTGGCGAACATTACTACAGTCATCATATTTTGCGTATTCGCTTCCTTAGCAATTAAGTGTATATCATATACAAAACCAAAACTAACCAGCTTAAAGGAAGCATCCTATCTGATGTAGGTTGTACTCACTCTTCCCCAGTTAGTTTGATTTTGTTGTTCAAAATGAACTAAAATGGAGGCTAATAATATGGCCGCCGATCCTATCAGCCGGTATTTTTTGGAGAGGCCTCGAATCAGCCTTTCGATGGTGAAGTTTCATCAACCGTTTATTAGAATCAATCGACATTGCACAAACCAAACGTTGTTTGACTGAGCACACAGACCAAGCATGCGCTGTCGATTCATGTCAATGGACGGCTGATAAAACTTCACTAGATATGCCACTGATGAAGCTTCACTAGCGGATGTGAACCCCGTGATGGCTATCAACCAGTCAATTTATTACCTGCAACCTCCTAACTCCTGATTAACCACAGTGAAAAACTAATAAAAACCTAACAGGTATCCTTATAGCACTGGTCAGTGAGTGGGTAAAATGATGTAGGAACATCGATTAGGGAAAATGATGTAGAAATGTCATTTTCCCTTAGATAATATTGTTGAAGTCAAAGATTACGCATGAGGTGCTGCTTTTTTAGTATACCTCCACGTTTGTTTGGTTTTTCAAAATTTCCTTAAGGATGTAACTTATGTTTCACATTGGATTAATAATTTTCTATAATTTTTTCATAGGTCTTTGCAATGGAGCACATTCGAAAGCTCACATCGAGAGCCTTCCTCAAAATTCCCCTTTGTTGTTGGGATGGTCAAAATTACTCTACAAGCGCTTTCAAAATAGCTACCAGAAAACTGGGAAGATGATTTTCCTTAAATTGTAGACAAGTTACAGGATGTTGATGTAAGTTTCCTTTTTTTTCACGTATCGTTTTGCTTATGTTTTAATTGTTGCTTTTATAGTTAAATGTTGATTTATTTCTTATTCTAGATCGTATAGAAGCCATACAAAAAGCTGCCATCAGATATTCTTCTGAAGTACATTGTGCGAAACAAGAAAAGTTGGATTGTCCCGGAATATTCTTATTTACTTTGATAAGGTTGTGTATCATCACCCAAATCCTACAAAATTTAGCATCTCGATGATAGATACCAGTGGAGTCTGCTCTCTCTTTCAAACCGTTAAAATACACTCTCGGCCGAGAAAAATAGGGAAATGATATTTGTACATCAAATTTTCTGCACATTTTCATACACAGCTGATATATACGGAAATGACTCACACAGCTGATGTGTATGGAAATGACTGACCCCACATCAGTTCACCTACTCATTTCTATACACATCAGCTGTGTATGAAAATGTGTAGGAATCTGATGTAGGGTTATCACTGCCCAGAAAAATAGACTATAAAACTTATAAGATATATTGTGATTACGTGGAGTGGAAAAAGGGGGCCACTATCCTCATAGTTCAACAGGATAGACGTTCCCTGGTTATTACATTTATTCTTTATTGACTTTTTTTATAATCTCTTACAATTTTCAAGTACAATAGTTTTCTGCCTAAGAATATCCTCACAACTCTTCCAAATTGAAATTTTTTCTTTGCTGAACTTTGGAATTAAATTAAAATGGCTGAGGTATTATATTTTTCAAATTTCCCTTAACATTTAGGGTAATTTAGGTCATAGTTTAGGATATTGCAAACATCCAAACCTCGTGTAACAATCTTAGTATGGTAGTACGAATGGAGTTGCACCAGCTCTTATAAATTCATGTGCCTTTGTAACTTGTAAGTGGCGATGCAGTAATTACCAGCTATGCGCAGTGTGCTTATGTCATTAAGTTACCATGATGGCCAACAAACTCCCCCACCGAAAAAAAGCTTTTGCCCAATTGTGTACCTATACTACATGTGTTTGTGGTGCAAGAGCCATGAACCTTTTTTTGTTTTTATTAAACCCAACCAATTTCTTATTACTCGTACGTCACTCCCTTCTACATAACTGCTCTTAATTGTCAAGAGACAAATTATTTCCTTCTACTTTTTATTATTTATATTTCAAATTTTGATTTTTTTAAGAAAATAATGCATGTGTTTAGATTTAAACTAGCCCTATGAAATTGCAAACCCGATTGGCCTGTGGAGCAGGCAGCAAAGCCAGAGCGGGCTCGGCCATGATCCTTCAATGCCAAACTTTTGTCACTGCTGGTTGGAGTCTCCGGTGAGATTACTGACCATCTCGCACGCACCCCAAAATATAACCCCTCATTTATTCCACCAAAATTACATTATTAAACCATAAATTTCTTTTTCCAATTGATTATTAAAACATAATTAAAACCATATTTAATGAACTCGTACAATATTATTACACTGTCATTTTAGCTGCATTGAAAATAATAAAAGGAAGGGGGTATCAAAGTAAAAGAAAAAGTCTAATATGAGCAATAAATCCTAGGGTTTATGGGGAGCGGGTCGGGTTCATATTATGATATCGTTTTATGAAATAATGATTTCAGTGTTCTGATCTCTTCCCACTCCAACTTAGGGGCCGTTTGGGGCGTAATTAAAAGCAAAACATCCAGATGGGATGTTTTGTTATATCCAGCTGAAACACCTCAGTACGTGTTTCAGCTGGATATAAAATAAAACATGGATGCTACAGTGGATGCCCAAAATCCACCTGGATGTTTTGTAATAATCACGCCCCAAACGGCCCCTTAATTTCAAATTCCTCTCTGCCTTCTTCTCCCTCCTTCCCACCTCACCCCAAAAGAGCTCAACCAATGCCAGTTTGCAAAAAGGCTCTACTTTTACCACCTATTTTTCACTACTAATTTACTACTCGCTCCTACTCCTGCCTAAGAATGTGACGACCGTAAATTTTATAGTATTTTCTTGGCTCAACGGTATGCATTTATTTAAATTTTCGAAAATCTTTTGAAAATTCAATTCCCGCCGGAATCGATCGAACGCCGTAAAATTTGTGATTTTTGAATTGATCTTAATCGGAGATTTTATTGGATTATATGATTCATGATTGGCGTGACTTGTTGGTTTGGCTTCATTTGACCTAAGATTATTGGATAGGTTTTTGTATGAAGTTTGTGGGAATAGAATTAATTTGAGATTAAGCAAAAATTATGAATTAGATATTTCTTAAGTGGGTTAGTAGTGATTAATGGAAATTCTAAAAGAGAAACCCAAACCCAAACCCAAACCCATTTGTGCTTGGGTCGGGTTAGCCTTAGTGGAGGTGGTTGAGAGATGGGTTAATGGAAGTGGTTGATGGATAACATTAATTGACCCCCATTAACTCATTCCTTGTAAACCCAAGAGTCATCTTGAAAGTGGTAAAATCTGGAATTTTCTACTAAATCTAAGCCATTGGATTAAGGAGTGATCAATGGTGGAGAATGGTTCAAAAAGTCTATAAATAGGCTAGTAGGGGGTGGTTTTGCTTAGTGCTCAAAGCCTTGAGCATTTCTCTCTCTCTCTCTCTCTCTCTCTCTCTCTCTCTCTCTCTCTCTCTCTCTCTCTCTCTCTCTCTCTCTCTCTCTCATTATCCGGCCGGCGGCAACCTTACTCCGGCGGTGGTCCGTGGTGGTTCGTGGTGGTCCAAGCAAGGTCGACCGGCATGGTGTTGGTGCGGCATTGTCGAATTCAAGAGTGCTCGGGAAGTCTCGGTATTTTCAACCAAGTAGGATGCCTTTTTCCCATTACACTTCTTTTTGATAAAATGAATTGTTGAATGTTGATGCCTTGATGTTAAGTACTCATTTCTGGAATTTGTATTGCCGATCCTAGAATTGATATTCCCTCTTGTTTCATGACTCCATTGTATTTCAACTCAATCATTTCTACGTATGTTGACCAATGAAAATTGGATTTGGATTTTTATGTTAAATCTCGATCGCATGTGATAATGCTATTTATATATCCATGCTCACTCTCTTGAGTAAAGATTTGATCTTTAGGCACTTTGGTGCATTTCCGTTTTTCGTGTTCTATATGTATTATCATAGCTATTACTACTTGTATAATATCAACTAAATGGGTAATTGTATAATGAATGATAACTATAAGATTATCTCTTGTAAGATCTTGTCTCTGAGATTTCAGTTCGTTTTATTGTCAGCGTGTTTTGAGATCTAATGTTGTCCGGGATTATATGATAGTATCATTTAAATAATGAGATAAGAAAGTGTTGTAGTAATCGGGTAGTAAAGATTACGAAAAGCGGAATCATAAACTGAGATTTTGGAACTATAAAGGCACTGTAAAAATCTTAAAAAAGACTAGATTAATGTATAAAAAAGACTAATAAGGAGTTACTACACTTTATACATTAGTAAATTATGTATGACATAGAAACTTGGTCTCGGCCAGGAGCAATCCTGCGCAGGCAGACTTCAGTAGAAAAATGATAACTAATTATACAGTAATCAGAAAATTAAGTTCTTTATCAATCTGGAAACTAGACATCAGAGGCTATCTAAGATAAAAATTTCATAGATTAAATCAAATTGTTCAGAACGTAGTAACCTGATAAAGAGAGCTGTTCTGTTTTGGACAGAACACAGTTTCTGACTTTAAATGACTTAAAATCATAATAAACCTAAGAAGCTTGAGAATAATTGATAATGAAGAATCTAATCAAGTCTAATATGATTTTATAAGACTCTAAGAACAGTAACCTTAAGGTCTTAGAGCCAAATAAGGTGTCTTATAATAATAGTCCCTTTGTTCTTCTCTTGGTCCATTTATGACTTAAGAGTAATCGAAGCTTGAATTCTAAGTCTCTGACGTGGTCTACCTGAAACGCGTCATTCTAAGTCGGGAATTATCAATTCTAGGGCTAGGTACAACTTTGTTGATAGCGAACTTGAACTTTTGGAAAATCTTGTGGTGTGTCTCTCTTAGTCGGGTCTCACTTGAGTTCCCAGACTAATTCATAATTTGATTTGGATTATGCTTTTCACTCCTATGAAGAGTCAGAACTTTAGAAAGTCTTGTTCTAAGCCTTTTGACAATAGGGCTAGTTGAATTGTTTCTCCGCTAAGTAGCATTTAAAGCTCTTAGTCGAAATCATAGTATGCTCACAAGCCATTGCTAGATCTTGCGAGATCTCCGATTTATTGAACCTCTGTAGTTCAGCCGATGACGGCAACCGCGTGCGCTTAGATTGTATGACATTACGGAAGGTCTGCAATCTCCGCCCATTGTGCCCGTAAGCACCGATGGGGCCAGCATCCCTAGACGCATGGCAAGGTTCCTCTGAAGAACCTCTAGGATGTTCTGGTATTGATGAAGATTTGAGAGCAGAAATTGTACTTTGACACTTTGGTTGTCCAATGCTTATTATCTTACCTTCACTACTTTATGAAAGTCTTTGAAGTATCTTTGACCTTAATGCGTCTTGAATGGCAGTTGGTTCCAGGTAAGTGATCTTAGTCCTTGTTGAACCTGAGTCTGTTAAACCATTCATCTTTGGAGTCTTCTCTTATTTTTCCGGTGTGGGTTTTCTGTATCCTACTGGGTATTTCCTATGGAATACTCACGCATCCTCTGATGCAGGATTTAAGGTGGAGCAGAAGTGATGTTTTCCAGCGGCATGGTTTGATGTTGGAGCTTAGAAGACTCATCTCTTATGTTTTGCTATATTTTGACATTTGAACTTGCGGCCTGCGTGCCATTTGCTTTATGTTAAACTCTGTTTGTGGTTGTTAAGACATTTTAAGATATTGTAATAGATATTTAGATTTCCTTTCTGTTATTCTACTTTTTGTAAGTAAATGTTATTTAAGTCAAGACGATCCTGCAAGTCCCATAATATTTAAATGGGATAAGCGTAGACTCGAGTATTCGGTCCGTCCCAAGTTTCCTACCCTATAACCGTCATTGGATTGACGCTTCCGCGTAAATTGGGTCTTGGAAATTTGGGGCGTGACAAAGAATATCCTAACAACTATAATAAAGAATTGTTTTATGAAATATCTTATTATTTTTTTCTAAAACTAGTGTGTAATCTATTATATAGTCTAATATCAACATGATTAATTAACTATGATTATATATGATAGAAGTTTGTAACATTTAATTTTTCTTAGATACAAAGTTATTAAGTAAGTATACATAACAGTTTCGCTAATATATAATAATGTTAATATATTTGACTTTCTTATTACATTGTCAATCATTGGTAAGATTTTAATTATTTCATATTTAAAAAACTCGTCTAAGTGATGCTAAAATGATTGTACTATCAATACTATTGTAAATAAAATAAGTGTATTTAGAAAAGAGTCAAATGTCTTTATACAGGTTTCAAAATCTTCTCTCATCATTTTTTATTTTGAAAATAAATTTAAACTAGCAATATTAAAAAACATATCTTGTGTAGAAAATTTTTCAAAATCTATAGATTATTATTAAACTACTTTTATGTAATTACTTCTTTGTTTTAATATTTTTGTTATTTATGATCATGCTTTTCTTCATTTAGAAGTTAAATGTAAAATATATTAGAAAATGCCTAGCTTCTTTGGGATATATTATACATGTTCTCTAATTTGACATCTTTATAATGATAATTATTTTATATTCGTACTAATATTTTCTCGTTGTAATGGATTTAAATATTTTAGGAGTAGAATTTTATATTCAATCAAAGTCTACTTCATTAGGTTCTTCACTTGATTTTAAATTTATTTAAGATTTTTCATTAGGATTGAAGTGCACAATCTTTCTCTATGCCATTATCTTCTAATTATGTTTGAATTGGTTGAATGGTAAAATTTTCACTTCCCATATCTTGTTATAACTTGAAATAAATTTATCAAGATTTTTTTAACTTTAGTTAATTATATATTTTTCTCTTTTTATTTTAAAAAGTTTTTATATCTTGATTAATATTTCCCAACACCCAATCTGAATAGACTAACGAACTACATAAACCTCACTTCGTTTACAGGTTCTCTGTCCAAAAATAAAGAGTGGGAAGAGCTTATGCCCCCCAAAAAAGAAAGAAAATAAGCCAAAAGGCCCATTAAACTAGTGGCAGCAGGCCCAGTAAGCAAGAGAGTCGGGCTCGGCAAGAACAGGTGGCTGACTACTTCAGGTCCATTATAAAAATGGAACTTTTAATAATAAACTTGAAAAATAAGTAACAACTCAAGTTACTTTAAGATGTGGTATCAAAATAACTTTTAAATAATTATTTTATATAAACAATAAACTCATCAAAAATATGGTTAGGGGTAGCGAATATTTTATACGTCTTTAAATGGTCGGATTTGCCCGTTTGTTCGGGCGGCCAATTCCAAACCCTATTTGTTCCCAGCCGACTCCCAAACGCAGAGTAGGACAAATCCTCTAGCTGATCAAAAGTGCCCAAAGGAACCTTCTAGCGCCATAAACCAAAGGAATATGCCCGATAAAATATACTCACTCCGTTCCAAAATACTATGTATATTTGGAAATATTATTATTCTAAAATGTTGTGTACATTTTACCAAATCAAGTGACTTCCTCTTTCCAAAATTAGAGGAGACTTATAATAATTGACTAGAACTTTGTTCATGAACGAGCATTCGAGTTGGACGGGATATCAGGGAGAAGGAGTCATATGATTTCTTTGTGGTTTTCATGGTCCAATAAAAATGAGAATTTTCTCAAATATACATGGTATTTTGGAACGGAGGGAGTACTATACTAGTTACTAGTTTCTACAGCTCACTGGACCGTGAAGGTCACAAAGGTCAATATAATTAGAATCAGCCTGCCCACCCACGCCAAAGTTATCCTGAAAAGAAAAATGGAATGAAGTGCACCCGAGGTAAAGAATTTGTTTCATTCATAAAGCGTTGCAAAAGTAAGAATGCCCAGCCAACTCCACCATATACCTAGCATAGCATCCTTAGTGACCAGAGCACACGTTCAACAATCAACATACACCATGGCCACGCTGTATTCTTTCTTTTTCCATCTTTTAAGAAACTACATCACAACAGGCCCCGGTGAGACACAGCATGACTTGCCAAAGTGCTTAGCAGAAGCAAAACAAATGACAAATGATGATCAATCGAATAGTAACATGCAATGGCCGACAAGCATTATACCAAGATAGCAATTTCCACAAGCAACACTCAGATGCTTTACATCCAATGTCGCCTCCTCCTACCTAGCTACTTCCCTGTCTCAAAAACATGTACAATCTTTCATTATCCAAAACTCAAGCATTGTCTCAGCCCCTGGCAGACAACACATCCAGATGTTTCAACTGATTGCCTGAAGATGAACCTTCCAACATATGCGATGGACGTTTCCGATTCTTCTCTGAAGAACTTTTACAAATTACTCCATGAAGCTGGAGCAGAGCAACCATGCCCACAGTAACCAAAGTGGCGTGGCCAATGACACCCCCTGCTTGATCCAGCTTAAGAGACTTCTTCAAGAAGTTAAATCCAGATGCAAATAGCTGCATCACTGCATTTGATCTCTTAATTTCCCGAGGCCCCAACTCACCCCCATCACTGGTGGGCATTTCAAAGAGGTTTTCAGGCATTACATATCTGCTGGCATTCCGCACATCCCCCACAAACGCCATGGCTTCTTCAAGGACTTTGTACTTCTTGCCGTGGTAATCAGCCAATCTCATTGCAAGAATATTTCGACTCTGTTCTAGCCGTGCCAAGGCTGCATCTCTCTCCGCTTGCTGATGTGAATGCACGGTCTGCACATGATAGAACAGTTAGCTTTTTATTAGAATCTAACCATTAATCCATTCATAGCCAGATCCCACACTAATTTTCGTCTGTCCAACACACTGACAAAATCACTGAGTTAAGGCCCTTTCAAACAATCAGTGAAAGACAAATTCTTTCTCAAACACAAAAAGTATAGTGCATTGTGATATGCCATAGGATTGTGGACTAAACTTCACCTAATAAATTCATTAATTCGGTAGGCCAGAAACTGACAAGTTACAGTTCAGCACCATGAGAAAAGCCCAATTCAACATCATAGTCAAGGCTAATTCATCAAGCAATTATACATCGAGCACATTAATCACAAGCATGTAATCCTCTCAAATGCTAAATTAGGAGAAACACCAATTTGAAAAAACGCTACGAAGCAAAACCTAAACAAAGTCCCAAGCCTTCACCTCCCTGGAAATTTAAATGAAATTTCATGCACATTTAGCTGCTAGAAACTGCATATTGCAAATAGCAGATGCGCAATGATTTGGAGCCAATTACTTAACCCACAAAATCAACCAGTTCAAACTACTTCATCTTCATCAAGTGAAAAAAATTGGAAACATTTTTTTATTACCATTACAAGTAAATACAGGAATAGGAGACCAACGGCCGATGTACATTTTAGGCGAAACGGAGGAAATCAACATATACGAAATTAGTAGCAACATTTGGTTTTTCAAAATGATCTAAAATCAAATGTTACTACAAATTCCGCGCGGAGGGAGTGTATAAGAACAGCACAACAAGCAGAAATTGCAATCAACAAACAACACAAAAAAACTCACGTGGAAGAACTCGAGCTGGTCCTCGAGGTTCTCGAGCGCACTCCGTATGGCATTGAGGCCCCTCGCCTCCGCAATCGCCGCACCATCGTCGAGACGGAACTCCTTCACGAACACGAATCCGCTCCGCTCGTCGGCATCGGCCTTGTCGCCCTTACCGGCGCGAGGGAGGAAGGCGTCGTCGGATTTCTTGAGGGACTTGATGGAGTGGAGGAAATGGGAGCGGGAGATGGCGTGGATGGCGTCGCTGAGCTTGTCGTGGAGGTCCCAGATCCTCTCCAGCACTGCTTCGATCTCCTGCAGCTCCATTCCCCCAATTTCATGGAAGAAGAAGCCTCTGGGATTTGGGAATTAGGGTTTCGGCCGTTGGTTTCGCGGCTTTTTAGACGGAGCCAAAGGTGTTTCGGAGGGAAATTTTTTTGGAAAAGCGCAAAATAAATGAGGTCCTTCTCGTTTTGTACGAAGCATTTTCCTTCAGAAAATTGATTTGATGACCGTTGGATTGTTTGATCGGACGGTAGATATTGAGTCTTGAGAAAAGTGACCGGTCGAAGCTTCTTTGTCTGGTACCAGGTCGTCTACCCTGACCAATTTTCATCACAGCATCATATTACCACTTGCTATGAAAAGAGAGGAAGAAAGGGCTGAATAAAAAAAAAATTACAACTTTACCTAAGATATCAAGTTTAATGGGTCCCTCCACTTGTCCCTTGGTCCTGCGTTTCTGGTCACATGATGTTGGTTAGGAGAACATTTTTAGTCCGGTTCACTGACTTGTCAGGATTGCTGTCCAATTCCCACAGCTTGTTTCGTCCGTTTGTTTATTTGTGTCCAGTCCATGTTATTTTTTAGGAGATTTTGTGATCAGGTAGAGAGAGTGTGAAATGAAGTAATAAGGTAGATAGAAAACTTACCAATGGGGTAGTATATACTATATACTCCCTCCGCTCACTTTTAATTGAGATCGCCATAATTGGTCAATTTTATACTAATCCCTCGTATAAAAAAATCTCCCTCTGTCCGAAAGTAGTAGAGACATATGATTTTAGTTCATTTGAAAAACCAAATGCATCTGCTAATTTTTGCTTCAACAGAGGGAGTAGTTGCTATCTGATAACTATCTAATATTTGCTCCAACAGAGGGAGAGCAGTTGGCATATTATGTAACACAAATTTAACAATCAGCTAGCTATCTGATGTCTAAAATATTGTCTACAATCCACTCTTTTCGCTAAAAATGTCTAAAATCTATTTCAAACTAAATTTACTATTCTTTTCCATTTTAGAACAACGTCCAAAAAGTCTTCATATAGCTAGGGGACAGACATTTGACTATACCTCGCCATTTTTTCATCGTGACATTTTTGTCTCCACTTGCATGGTAACGACCCTTCAATCTATGCGTTCATACATTCGGATCTTAATCCCTTCATAGCAAAAAATTTGTCGCTCAATCCTTGATAAGCTTTAAGCGAGACAGCAACACCCCAATGCAAAATTCTTTTGTTTTTATATGAACAGAGCTAAAATAGATTTCGGACAAACTCAGAACTGAAGCAAACAACTAATTATTGACAACCATCTACTTGGTATATTCTCACCATATATACCTTCCCGTTCTTGTTGCCTGAATGTAAAAGCCTAGGTTTGAACGCCTCCCTACATCTCTTACCTATAAAAACAGCAGTTAATGGCCAACCTTTCATTACCTCCCACAAGGTCTCTTGTAGTAACTCAGCCTAGCCATGGCTTCTTCCGACATCGCCGTGCTCAAAGCCCTCGACACGGCCCGGACACAGATGTACCACCTCAAGGCCATCGTCATCGCCGGCATGGGCTTCTTCACCGACGCTTACGACCTATTTTGCATCTCCACCATCACCAAGCTCCTCGGCCGTCTCTACTATTATGACCCCACGACTGGCAAGCCAGGCGCCCTCCCTCACCAAGTGAACAACGCCGTCACCGGTGTGGCCCTCGTCGGGACCCTCACCGGACAGCTTGTATTTGGCTATCTGGGCGACAAGCTCGGCCGCAAGAGGGTCTACGGTATAACACTCATTCTCATGGTCATCTGTGCAATCTGCTCCGGCCTCTCCTTCGGTGCCTCCAAAGAAGCCGTGATCGGAACCCTTTGCTTCTTCCGCTTCTGGCTAGGCTTCGGCATTGGCGGCGACTACCCGCTCTCGGCCACCATCATGTCTGAGTACGCCAACAAGAAGACGAGGGGGGCGTTTATCGCGGCGGTCTTCGCCATGCAGGGCGTGGGCATCATCGCGGCCGGGCTCGTCTCCATGAGCCTCTCTGCCATCTTCAAGCACTACTACCCGGCCCCGTCCTTCGACTCTAACAACATCCTCTCCACCCAGCCGGAGGCCGACTACCTGTGGCGGATCGTGCTCATGCTGGGGGCCGTCCCTGCCCTCGTCACCTACTACTGGCGCATGAAGATGCCCGAGACCGCCCGATACACGGCGATCATCGAGGGCAACGCGAAGCAGGCCGCCATAGACATGGGCCGGGTGATGGACGTCGAGATTCAGACCGAACAAGAAAAAGTGGCCCAGTTCAGGAGCACCAATGAATATCCTCTCCTCTCTAGGGAATTTCTTCGCAGACATGGGGCGCACCTAATAGGAACCACGACCACGTGGTTCTTGCTTGACATTGCCTTCTACAGCCAGAACCTGACCCAGAAGGACATCTTCCCTGCCATTGGGCTCACCAAGCCGGCGGGACATCTGAACGCAATAGAGGAAGTGTTCAACACCTCCCGAGCCATGTTCGTGATCGCCATGTTCGGGACGTTTCCAGGCTACTGGTTCACCGTCTTCTTCATCGAGAGGATGGGGAGGTTCCTCATCCAGCTGATGGGCTTCTTCATGATGTCACTGTTCATGTTCGTGCTAGGGATCAAGTACGATTACCTCAAGAAGGACAACCACTACTTGTTCGCGGGGCTCTACGGTCTGACCTTCTTCTTCGCCAACTTCGGGCCCAACAGCACCACTTTCGTGCTGCCGGCCGAGCTGTTCCCGACTCGAGTGCGGTCGACCTGCCATGCGCTGAGTGCAGCGGCGGGGAAGGCCGGGGCCATGGTGGGGGCGTTTGGGGTGCAGACGTATACGCTGAATGGGGACACGAGCAACATCAAGAAGGCGATGATGGCGCTGGCTTTCACTAACATGTTGGGATTCTTCTTCACGTTTCTGGTCCCAGAGACTATGGGGCGGTCGCTTGAGGAGATCTCCGGCGAGGACGGAGGGCAGAAGACGGAGGAGGAGATGGAGATGGAGGAGAATAAATGAGGATACGGTGGTCGGGTGTTTGGGAGAGGGAGCGTCTTTGCATGTAGTAGTCGGTTTGGTGATCTTTCGATAAAGGAGAACGATTTAAATAGAATAATGCCGCTGCAATGGGCAGAGGCCTGGGTCGTGGGAATGTTTTGCATGTTTTGTACAATTGTGTCACATATAGTATTGGTTTGTGATATACCCCCTCCGTTCGTCAAAAAAAAATGTTGTTTTTATTACGTGACCTTCTCAGCCTCATATATCCCTGAGTTTCGGTGAAGGTTTATAGGCGGACATGATGTAATAAAATCCAGCAACAAGAGCAGCGACAGGCATGGCCACCAGCTCCGGAATGGTGAGAACACTCCTAGCCCTCTCCATCTCCTCCAACCTCCTCTCCCGCCCTTCTTCCCCATCCGAATCCACGCTCATTCGTCAAAATCACACCTTTCTCCACCACCATTGCCGTCGTAGAGCTAAAGCAAAACCTGCAGCCCCTCTGGCACTCCCTCTTTCTCGAGAAGCTTCGACAACGACACCTTAAAGAGTCTACGAAGAGCCTACCACTTCACAACCTGCCCAAGAAATCAGAAGAAACTGCTGGTACGCGTGAAAATTTAAAGAAGAGGGATGCTGATGCTTCTAGTTTTGAAAAGTTGGGTTTAGATGAGGAGGTTATGGAGGCGTTGGAGGAGATGGCATTTCGGCGGTGATGGAGATACAGTGCTTGCAAATTCCGATGGTCTTGGAGGGGACGAGCTTAGTGTTGTCTCGCACGGGGAGGGAAGAGGCAGCAGGGGGATGAGATGGTTTGTCATGTCGTGACATTTATCGTAGCCGGACCACATTCAACATTAGTCTATCATTACATGGCTGATTTTACTTCTCCACGACCAAAAATATAAAAATAAAAAAGGAATAAGACTGTTTCTTTGTGCGGGCCTTAGAATCCAATAAATCTAACTTATTAATTTTCATAATTTTCAAATGCAGAGCAGGAGTACTACTTTCGTGACCACCAAAAAGAAAGGGGTACTTAGGGTAATAAAAATAAAGAGGGACTTTTGGAGAATGTCACATGTTCCAGGGGCCCGCATATAATAACAGAGTTTGATGTCCATTTATACAAGGGAAATGATATTTGTACAGCAGATTCCTACACATTTTCCATACACATCAGCTGTGTATAAAAATGTGTAGGAATCTGCTGTAGGGTTATCACTGCCCTTTATACAATTATCCCTACGCTAAACGAGGCGGCCCGTAATTGTGCATCAATAGCCCGAGCCCACTAAGAATTAATGGTCACCGCCTGTCATGACATAAACAAACACGGGCGGTTATTGGGCTATGAATATACTTGTGTTTTTTACATGTCAATGTCATCACTGCACTTTCCCCTCTCATTTTTTTAGCACCTTTCCCGTGAGCACCACCTTGATCTGGCGAGCTTGGGCCCTCACCTGTCTCTGACCACCACCACCAGGCCGGCAACGTGTTGCTCTGCCCGG
This sequence comes from Houttuynia cordata, assembly GCA_039654745.1. Taxonomy (NCBI): domain Eukaryota; kingdom Viridiplantae; phylum Streptophyta; class Magnoliopsida; order Piperales; family Saururaceae; genus Houttuynia; species Houttuynia cordata. Next base: position 17,944,683 of record CM077506.1, read on the forward strand.
ATCAACGTCTCTCGCCATGTCTAATAGGGTGGAGTAGCCCCTTGCCTCGGTGATAAGGAGCGCCACCCTTGCTTCGCGATGCTTTGTCAAGGAGAGCGATTGCAAGACGCCGAAGTCACAAAATCTGGACCTTTGTGCTTTGCAATGGCCGGTGTCGAGCCTGATGATAACGAAAATGCACAAAGGGCCATGATTTTGGACCCTGCCCATCGCGGTGCTGCCATGGGAAATCATGTAGAAAGTAGGGTGTCCGCCATTTGGCTGAAAAAGAAAGTGTTCCTTACTTAAAAAGTTGTTGGCCTGTTGGTATGATTACCCCTTTCCAACCAGTTCAAGCTTTTAGAAATTACATTAAATCGATACGATATTGGAGTGCCGCTAGAGCATACTTATTGTCACGGCCCGGGTTTTTAAAACCATTTTTTTAAATCAGAGTTGTAGCAAAAAATCAGAGGATTATTCCTCTATGCGATAAATCATTAGTTCAAAATTTTCGACTAAGCATCTAGGCCGTAATAACTGGGGTTCACAAATATGGATACAAAACCATATATACATATAGTATTACAAGATGCAAAGTCGATTAAACCAATGCAAGTCCTCTAAGTGCAAGTCTGTCATCTATCTCAAAATACACTAGAAAATAGTTGGCGCTCACGCCTTACAACAAGGTCTAGAACAAACCCGATAGTGAAGAAGTACTATGCAGCTTCCTGAACGTCCTCACAGCTAAGCCACCAAATCCCTGAGTGCCGTGCGAAGTCAATCTTCCATAGCAGCACCTATATCACATAAGGATGCTGAGTATAAAAATACTCAGTGGGATACCATAACCCAATCATCATATCAAAATCAACAAGTCAATAGTTGCATTACTATCTTATACAGCCTATTACAGAGTTCCACTTGATTCTTTTATTAATCTTTCAAGCAAATTCTTTTATTACTTCCCAAGTTCAAGTTCAATAATTAAGTCTTTGTCCCGTAAAGACTGATTCACTGAATGTCATACCTACATGACAGACAGTACGAAAACACCGTGACTATCACTCCGGTTAATACCGGTAATCACGGCACGCCCTGAATCCCTCAAGGGTGACTGCCTCGCCCATTCCTCACCTTAGAAGGTATGACCGTAGGAAGAGTCTGGCTCCACATCAGCTCCTGGGCTTGATGTGGGTCGGGAGAACGTAGCCTTCCAGGATGCTAGCGCCTCCAATATGCACAGTAATCCACCTAGCAACCACGGCTCAGGATGAGTGCAGAGCTTCCATCAAGGGAAGATGCAAAAATCTCTCTAAAATCCATAGAGAAGAGGTAACAGCTTAAGCCTGGCCAATAGAATATGTAATGCTCTCTCTAAAATCCATAGAAAGATATGACAGCTTAAGCCTGGCCAATAGAAGTTGGTCCTCATTAGGTACCATGACACAGAGCTTCCATCAATGGGAAGATGTGAATGCTCTCTAAAATCCATAGAGATGATACAAACGGCAGAGCTTCCACCAGTCGGAAGATGCAACACCACCTCAGTCAATACCTTGTGATCCTTAACAGGTATCACATATTTCTAGTATGTTTTAGAGTTATAGCATACAATTCTCAACAGATAGTCTGACCTTTGACTTAATAGTCATTCGGTCGCATGATCGGAAGTCCCTCACACTCAGACACTGACTCCCAATCTCAATGGCATTTTAGTCTTTATCTTGATTAGGTTCTTCCCAGCCCTCAATCTTAACCCTTGTGTCATCATTTTATTATCTTTCATAAAATGATTAAGTCTCTAAACCATCTAGGTTTATTAGTCGGGTTTTCCTTCTCATTTAAGTCTTCAGCTATCAGTCAGCATAAAATGAGGGACAAATGCCCTTAATACAGTAACATCAAACACAGAAATCTAATATGTCAATTAGGGCTTGAAATCATTTATCACATAGCCCAAAATCACTTAAATGAGCCTATGTATCATACTGGCTCTGTATATACCATACTGCACAGAAATACACAGACAGTCAAGTTCGACCGTCAGTTGTAGGCACTTTTAACTGTCGGTTGAGGTCCACCGGCAGTTCAAAATCCAAACCGGCTTATGAACTGGGTTTATTATTGAACCTGGTTCGGTATGAGGGTGAACTAGGTTCTGTCTAATGGTGAACCGGGCTAAATCTGAGGGTGGACTGGGTTCGGTCTGATGGTGGACCGGGTTCGGTCTAACTATTCTTGAACTGTCCTCTTACTTGAACCGGTTCGGTCTGCCGGTCCAGTCCAGCCATATTTGAGACCGAACCGATCGTCTTCCTTAGGAAGGCGACCAGTTGGTCGGCCTCTGTTGCCCATGGGTGGTAGCTGCCACGACAGCCGCTGTCATGCTACCATTGCCCAACCGGCGCCGCCCTCTCTTCTCCTCCTCTCCTCCACTGACCGTCTGCCCGTGGTCCGGGCAGATTTGGAGGAAAGATAGGGTCTGGCAGCAGCAAAAAGCTGCTGCCTTTGCTTCCTTCTCTACGGCCGGCGGCCTGGCGGAGGTCGAGTCGACCCCCGGTGACTCGCCACGGCCCCTATCTCCTCTGTCGGCGTCCCCGTCACCTCCATTGACGAAGAACCCAAAAAAAATCGAAATTTGATGAGAGGAGTATGTGATCCTACCTTGCATGCCGTCGAGTCGCCGTCTACTGGAGGTTGTCGAGCTCGCTGGAGAGTCGCTGTCGCCGTCGCCGCTCGAGGACACTCTCCCCCTGTTGCTCCTCTCCTTCCCCCCCCCGGCTCCCCCTCTGCTTTTCTCTTAACCTAGTCATAGGAATCGCCGGAAGATTGCTGGGGTTGCCGCCGAAGCTCGTCGAAAAACGCTGGAAGTCGCCGCGAAGTTCTCTCTTCAGCTCACCTACCTGTTGTTTGTAGCAATATCCCTGGCCATTCAGCCGGCTAGGTGCTACATGCAGCTCAGCCACCTACTGTTTCTAGCAATACACCTGGCCATTCAGCCGGCCAGGTGTTACACTTATGGCCCCTACATGCTTTCAGTCAAGCAAAAGTGGGAGAAGAAGGAATTTTGTTTGTTCACGTAAAGAACCACATCTCCAAATTTAGCCACCAGATACTCCTCCATCTCCTCCAAACTCAACCTGGGCCGCCTTCTGTCCTCGCAGCTGAGCCGGCGCCGCCACAAACTTTGGCAAGATCCTCGCTTTTCCATCGGACATCTGCTTGGCAGTGAGCAGAAGGGTACCCATGTCAGCGGCCGTGACAACGGAGTTGAGCCTCCTCATGGGGAACAGAACATACACATTGCCCATCTCCAACAGATAGAGGAGAGAACCTGCAGCCGACGTGCAAGGCACGGGAGTTGACCAGTTCATGGGCTGTATTGGGCCCTATGGTGGAGCCCGAGATCAGCTCACTTTGGGTGAGCCCGCTAATAGCCCAACCATTTATTCTTAAATGGGTTCGGGCTGGGCTGGTTCAGAGAGCCGTGAGCTCGTTTACCAGCCCTAATTGTCCCTATGGACTATGGTCGCAGGTGCTCGCCTGCTCGGTCTAAAAACACTTTGGCTTTGACAATAGGGTGTTACGCACTTATTAGGCTCGCCAAGTCGACCAGACATTCAGTTGAAATATCAGATTAGCTTACTTCTTATGAAAAAAGGAGCATGCATGAGTAGTGGTCCATTATAAAACTTACAAGACCGACATCCACTTTATTTTGCTCTCGGTATACATCATGAGCTTCATCCATGAGTAACATGTGGTATGGTATGTAAGTATAAGAATTTGCTAGCACTTCCTCTATTTTATCCATGCAATGCTCCCTCTCGATCCCATATTAATAGCTCTATTTGGGAAAATATTAATTTTATTAAATGGTAAGTTGAGAAATTATCTAGTAGAATGGTTCTACCATGTGGCCTATAGAGAGGTCCATTCGACTTTTGACACATACAGTAGTGGTAAAATGGGGAGATAATTAAATGGAAATTACTTTTTTTACATCCAAATGGATACGCTACGTGATATATACTGACCGTGTATTAAAAAATGGGCTCCACATTTTAAAAAGTGAGCCCTAGAAATCAATAAATTTTTTAAGAAGAAGTAAAATTTTCACATTAGTAATTGATGTCTGTGTAGCATTACTCTAATCAAATCTTGACATTAAAACCTTTTAAACATCCAATGGAACTCTCCACCACGTGGCCCCGTGGAACCGTTCCATGGATGATGTCTCCTATTCAAGGAAGCAGAAGGGAAGGCTTTAAGGAAAAAGAAGCATATTCGAAATCTGATTTGAATCAATTGACTAAACAATCAAGCTTGCTAAAAAAATTGTACAATATAAAGAAAAGAAGCTTGATCAAAATCAACTTGTACCCTCCCTTTTGCAATACGAACAGCATTGCTGAATTGTAAAATCAAGATTCTTGCATCCAGACGGCCCCTTGGCCAGGTTGAGCTTCTTGTTACTTTGCTAAGATAATAGACCAGCCTCCTAGAGAAAAAAACAAAGTTTTTTTTAAAAAACTAAGGCTGTTATTGCAGGGGCAATAATGGGTTTGGAGTTTAAAAACTTAAGAGGGATTACAGTTCAGGGTTACGAATTAAAGCTAAATACACTTTAGGACTTGACCCTAAAGTGTAAATAAGTTTGGGTTAGGAAGAGGGGGAGATATATGATCTCTCCATAATGCCCTCACCCATTCCCACCCCTTTTTTCCCTCCAAAAGTCACTTCCATCAGCCTCATAATTATATTTTGTCTTTTTCTTCCCCTTCTTCCCCCTTCCAGTTCCCCTTCTTCCCCCTCCCCCCATTGCCGCACTCTGCCTCTCTTCCCCCTCCCTCTTGGCCGCCCCTTTCTTCCTCATCATTCTCCCTCCCCTCTTAGCCACCCCTTTATTCTTCATCATTTCCCCCTCCCCTCTTGGCCGCTACTGCAACTAGGTGGCGGGTATCCGTGGAGAAGGCTCAATCAGTGTATAGTCGAGGGAGAGTTGCCACTTGCAGAAACCATGGATGTAAGTACAGAAAACTTGGATTTTTTAATGCGTAGTGGTGTTTAGTAAGATATAGCTCCCTTGTGATTTAGTGTCATATGCAATACATATTTTAGTTGCTCCCTTGTAAGTGTGTTGCCTCATATATATGTTGTTGTGTTGCATGATGTGTTGCCTCATATGCATGTTAGAGTGTTGCAAGTTGTAATGCATTTTTAGTCATTACAGTCAAGTTGCGACGCATTTTTAGTCAGTTACGTTATAGTTGTGATGCATTATTATTACAGTTGTGATACACTTATTGCTAAATTGCGATGGCATGATGTGTTGCCTCATATTCATGTTGTTGTTGTGTTGCACGACTCCATGGCTATGGTTATAACTGAGTAGTGATGGATCTAGTACTCGTTATGATGGATCATATATAAATGTTGATGCATGAAATACTTAATGCGATGCCTAGTAGATATGCTCAGATGTGTTGTATCTTAATTAGTTGCGATGCATTTTTATTCAGTTATGATGCTTAGTGGCTGCATTTGTAATGCCAAATTAGTAAAGTTGCGACGTATTTTTAGTCAGTTACATGATATTTGCGATGCCTACTTAATGCAGCTGTGATACTTTTATTGTTAAGTTGCGATGCATTTGCGACTCTGTTGGAATGTTAATTTGCTTAAATTGCAATAGCAGTGCGATGTTCTAATAGCTTACGACATATTGAATTGTAGATGGAAGGGGCCAATTTGAGGGTGTTGGCATGCTATAGTTTACTCCCTTAAACTATATTGATCATAAGAATGCATATGTGGAATAAGAATGCATAGTTTGAGGGTGTTGTCATGCTCACACCCTTAAACTATATTGATCATACTTGTCGGGGGTGGCAAATCAAGGAACTACCTTGTGTCCATGCATGTACCGCCATATCTGTTAGAGGAGCATCACTAGCTTATTCATGTCGTGGAGATTTCTGGACAACGCAGAGCTATAAGAATGTATACAACCACACTGTCTTCCCAGTTTTGCATGATGACAAGCCAGTTAGAGCTGAGCCACCAGTAGGAGAAGATTTCTTTCTTCCACCCATAACCAAGAGGCCAAGGGGCAAGCCAAGGAAGAAGCACATTGAATCCCAAAAGAAATCTATATGACCATTCCATTACAACCGATGCGGTGGGTTTGAGCATAATAGTAGCACATGCACTACACCAATTGTAGAATAAGTTACTGTTAAGACTTTTTGTTTCATTTTAGACTACTAAACTACTTAGAAAAACATGTAATAGTCTCAATACTATTATGTGTTTCCACCTGTTGAATCCTTGAATGGTATCAGATCTTATCCACCATATCGCACCAAGATCACAAATAACCGCAAACTAAACACAACATTATCGCAACCAAACGAGCTCTTATTCTCAACAGCTGTGTTATGCAACCTAATATGAATCGCAAATCATCAAAACCCAATGACAACTTCAACGTAAAGCTATCACAAATGCATCGCAAACCAAACACAATCGCATCCCAACATTTTTCGTCAGTTACGTGACATTTGTAATGCATAATTGTTGAAGATGTGATACCGTTATTACTAAGTTGTGATGACATGATTTGTTGCATGATGTGGTTCCTCATATGCATGTTGCTGTGTTGCACGACATTGTCGTCATGGTTATAGCTAAGTAGTGATAGAACTAGAACTTGTCAGATGGATTATCTATAAGTTGTGATGCTTAGTGGCTGTATTTATGATGCCAAATTAGTTAAGTTGCGATGTTACCAGATCTTATACATTACAGTCAAGTAACGACACATTTTTAGTCAATTACGTGACATTTGCGATGCATAATTGTTGCAGATGTGATACCATTATTGCTAAGTTATGATGACATGATTTGTTGCATGATGTGGTTCCTCATATGCATGTTGTTGTGTTGCACCAATGTATAATGAAAGCGAAACGATAAGGACTTAAAGTTGACATTTGATGAAGAACAATCGTAACCGGAATTAAAACATTCATGTAATTGCCACATCACGCATACTTGTTCCTATATTTGCTTCTCGACATAAAGCTACTACAAACGCATCGCAAAGCCAACACAATCACATCCAACATTAACACACATATAAATACCACACTTCACAAATATTCACAACCAAAGTATTAACTTGTCAGAACATTGTAGATATGTTTCAAATGTGTTATATATACAATGAAGTTGCGATGAATTTTTAGTTAGTTACTTACATTTGCGATGCGTAATTATTGTAGTTGTGATACCTTTATTGCTAAATTATGTGATATTTGCGATGTCTAATTGTTGCAGTTGTGATAACTTTATTGGTGCTACCACAAATGCATTATAAATGAACATCATGCTGTTGTGACCCGTAAGGATCACAAGGTACCAAATCAGCAAAGAAGAAGGAAGAAGGAAGAATAGAGAAGATAACTAGAACTTGTTTTTGATTGCATACTCAAATGAGGAGGACGACCTCCTATTTAAAGAGAGCAGATGGCGCCAGGGCCATCTGGCCAATCTGATGGGCCACTACTTGGCACTAATTATTCCCATTCAGCCCGTTACCTAACAATTAGCCTAAACGGGTCTGATTACAATAAGATACGGTTCAATCAAATATCCTAATGGCTATCGTGATGGGCCAGTGACGTGGGTTGCATGGGCCTGGCCTGACGTCACAACAATCCACCACGCTCCGCTGGTCGCCTTGTCCTCAAGGCGACAGTTCCGAAAAACGAGCCACAATATCGTCTTCCAACTCCCATGTAGCATCATCCAACGGTTTACCCCGCCAGGCGATCAAAATCTCTGTAGTAATACGCCCAGCCCTCCGTACCCGGCGTTTGTCCATAACTGACGCCGGAACCGGTGCATCGGAGTCGGCCCGAGGCTCAAGCGGAAGAGGTCCACCAATAGTCACGGTAGAAGGGTCACCAACAAACCGACGGAGGCGGGAAACGTGGAAGATAGGATGAACCAGCGATTCCGGAGGTAAGGCCAGACGATAAGCCACGATGCCAACACGCTCCACCACTGCATAGGGATGGTAACGGGGCGCCAGCTTGGCCTGGTCCGTCCGAAACAAGGACGTCTGGCGCTGAGGAAGGACGGACACATAGACCAGATCACCCTCCTGAAACTCCCTGTCCGTGTGCTTTTTATCATATATCTGCTTCATGCGATTCTGCGCTTATGCCAAGTTAGCCTTTAACTGTCGGAGTACCTCATCGCGCAACTGAAGCATATAATCTACTTCCGTAACGGAAGAACGCTGTGGAACGTAAGAGAGAACCGATGGTGGGGGTCGGCCATATACCACTTCAAAAGGGGAAAAACCCGTCCGAGTATGATAGGCCGTATATACGACCATTCGGCCCAAGGGAGCAGCTGTAACCATTTGCGAGGCTGAGTCCCCACAAAACACCGTAGATACTGCTCCAAACATCTGTTGACCACCTCAGTTTGGCCATCGGTCTGGGGATGATAGGCCGTGCTCATGTGAAGTGTTGTTCCCTGAAGAGCAAAAAACTCACGCCAGAAGTTAGATAGGAATACCTTATCGCGATCGGACACAATAGTTCGAGGCATCCCATGTAACTTAGCGATATGGCTGACGTAAACTTCCGCCACCGTCCTGGCAGTGAAAGGGTGGCTCAGGGGGCAGAAGTGGGCATACTTGGACAGCCGGTCCACAACCACTAGAATGACCGATTTTCCTTGCACCACTGGCAACGCTTCAATAAAATCCATCGAAATATCCTCCCAAACCCGATCTGGAATCGGAAGGGGCTGAAGCAATCCCTGCGGGGAAGTGGTTGCCGCCTTGGCGCGCTGACAAATGTCACAAGCGGCCACATAGTTCTGGATGGCACGTCGGATACCAGGCCATAGGAAACTTTGACTCACCCTCTTGTATGTCCGGAACACACCTTCATGACCCGCCATCACTGTATCATGGAAATGAGAAATGATTCGCTGGCGCAAATCTCCCGTATCTGGGACCCATAATCTGCCTCGCCATAATAAAATGTCATCATGCCATGCGTAGGATGGCTCATCCGCGGGCTGCTCCTGAAGGCGTGTGAGGAGGCGCTGAGTGAAGGGGTCGTCCTTATACGCCTGACGGAGGTCTGCGAGGAAGGGGCAACTCGGAACGGATAATGTCAAACAGGCGCCCATGCTATCCCGACGCGAAAGAGCATCGGCCACTGTGTTTTCGGACCCCTTTTTGTAGATAATGTCATAATCGTACCCCAATAATTTACTCACCCAGCGTTGCTGCACTGGAGTGGATACTCGCTGTTCGAGGAAATATCGCAGTGGCTGATGGTCTGTGCGAATGGTGAACCTACGCCCCAGCAAATAGGGTCGCCATTTCGTCACTGCATGAACAATGGCCATCATTTCTTTTTCATAGGCTGATAGTTGCAGCGAGCGTCCAGAGAGTGCTTTGCTAAAGAAGGCCACAGGTCGATCTTGTTGCAACAGGACCGCCCCCAGGCCCGTATCTGAAGCATCCGTTTCCACCACAAACGGAAGGGTGAAATCTGGCAAGAGAAGGACAGGCGCTGTGACCATGGCCTGTTTTAAATGATTAAATGAATCCTGGGCCTCTGACGTCCAGGAGAAGGCCCCTTTTTTTAGCAATGCCGTAAGTGGGCTGGCCAGGACGCCGTATTGTCTGATGAACCGGCGGTAGTAACCTGTTAAACCCAGAAAGCCACGAAGGCTCTTCACACATGTGGGCGCTGGCCAGGAGGTCATAGCTGAAACCTTGGCCGGGTCAGTGGCTACCCCATTGCGATCAATAATATGGCCCAAGTACTCCACCTGTTGGCTGCCAAAAGAACATTTCGAGCGTTTAAGAAATAAGGAATGCTCTCGTAGAGTAGATAACACCAACCTCAAATGTTCCAGGTGGGACGCCCATGATTTGCTGTAGATGAGAATATCATCAAAGAAAACCAGAACAAACTGTCGGAGGAATGGGCGGAAAAGATCATTCATCAGACTTTGAAATGATGCTGGCGCATTGGTCAGACCAAAAGGCATGACGAGAAACTCGAAGTGCCCGTCGTGAGTGCGAAAAGCCGTTTTATGCACATCCGACGGCTGCATCCAAATCTGATGGTACCCAGAGCGCAAGTCGAGCTTGCTAAAGAACATAGCACCAGCCAATTCGTCCAATAACTCCTCAATGTCCGGGATAGGATATTTGTCTTTCACCGTAATTGCGTTCAAAGCACGATAGTCCACGCAAAACCGCCAAGTCCCATCCTTTTTGCGCACCAACAGAACAGGCGAAGAGAAGGAACTCGTACTAGGTTGAATGATACCGGACTGCAGCATGTCTTTTACCAATCGTTCAATCTCCGTCTTCTGAATGTGCGGATAACGATATGGGCATACATTAGCTGGGGCGGCACCCGGAAGAATAGGGATGTAGTGATCGTGTGTTCTGGCTGGCGGTAGCCCAGTTGGCTCGGAGAAGAGGTCCTGATGGTCATCCAACAGGAGTCGCATGTCCTCCGGAATATCGACCTGGGCCACATCCATACTCGCCCGTTGTTGCAGCATCAACCCCTGAGCAGCAAACCGGAAAAAAGACCCAACCGCCTGGGCGTGTGTGTAGCGCACCAGGTTGTGCCCCTTGCAGGTGCACCCGCTGCCCTTGGACTTCAAAATCCATAATCAAGTCTTTAAAGTTCCAAACCACATCCCCTAAGTCTTGGAGCCATTGGACCCCTAAGACGACATCGGCTCCTTTGGTTGGCAGCAAAAAGAGATCGGTAACAAAGGTGTGACCCTGGATAGTAAGGGCGGCTTGGGCACATACCCCCGAGCTCCGGAGATGCTTGCCGTCTCCAATGAGGACGTCAAATGGTTTGGCATCCGTCACATAGCAGCCCAACCGTTGTGCCACCTTGTCGTTAATGAAGTTGTGGGTAGACCCACTGTCAATCAGCACGGCTACGTCTTGGCGTTTGAGAAGCCCTTGTACTCGCATAGTGCGTGGGGTGAAAGTGCCCGAATATGCATGCACTGAGATCTCTGGTTGCACGTCATTAAAATCATGGACCATCTCCTCGACGGGGTCTGTCATGTCCTCGTCAACTTCCACAATTAATAGGCTTCCTGGGGACTGAACAGCGATGACCCTTGACAAACTTCTCGTCACAATTGAAACATAATCCCTTGGCTCTGCGTTCTTCCATCTGGGCGTGGGTTAGTCGACGGACTGGGGTAGCGCCCGCTCCTGCAGAAATGGGCCGGCCGGCAGAGTTGCCAGACGCTGGAGTTGGTCCCAGCGCAGGACTGAAAGGGGTCCTCTGTACTGTTCCACCACGACCCCCTCGTCGCTGTCTGGCCAGTTTTTCCTCCTCGATGCGAGTGTGACGCACCACGTCCCTCATTGTGTGGCAAGGGTAGTGTCTCATCTCATCTGCTATCTCTGGCTTCAATCCCCTCTTGAATGTACCCACGAGGGCAGCCACTGGCCAATCAGGCAGACGATTGGCAATCTTCATGAACTCTGTATAATATGCCCGCACCGTTGTGGTCTGGCGCAGGCTGGATAACATCTCGTTAAAATCTTGAAATTCATTGGGGCCAAACTGTACGCAGAGTTCATCAGCAAAGGACGCCCATGTCGGAAAACGAACCTCCTTTTCATAATAACGGAACCACACCGAGGCATCACCGTCCAGATGAAACGCAGCGATGCATAGCCGTTCGGCCTCCGAATAAGTTCCCTGGTAGTCAAAGAATTTCTCCGCCTTGTAGATCCACTCCGTGGGATCGTCTTCTCCATTGTAGCGTGGAAATTGAAGACGAGCCAGTCGGGTCTCAGCCCCTCCACGCCAGCTCCCTTGAGGGCCCAGCGGCTCCTCCCAGTCCCCATCGATCTCCCGTTGGATATTTCGAAGAGGCGTTGTCATAGGGGCATTTTGTCGAACACCTGGTATGCCTCATACCCCTCCTCCCAAACGGCCTTCATCAGTTGCCTGGTTGAGGGATCCGAATCGAACCCCTTGCATGGTGTGGTTCGGCGGAGGAATCCCAGTGCCTGATCCACCATAACCCCTCGAACCACCCGCCTGTGACGTTTCACCATTGGGCGTCGAAAAAACTGGCGGAGGAGTCAGCGCCCCCCCTGTTTGGTTGGTCGTGGTTGATGCCTTCGTCGTCTGCAACTGCAGTAGCTGCGCAAGCATGGACCTGATCTCGGCCATGTCATTCTCACCGGTCTTCGTCGGGCTAGTGGCGTCGTGGGTCCTGTCGGAATCTGGCTGTGGCTCATTAGTCGTCGCTGGCTGTTTACGAGGCGGCATTTCAGTCACGGATCGGGACCGCTCTGATACCAATGTTGTGACCCGTAAGGATCACAAGGTACCAAATCAGCAAAGAAGAAGGAAGAAGGAAGAATGGAGAAGATAACTAGAACTTGTTTTTGATTGCATACTCAAATGAGGAGGACGACCTCCTATTTAAAGAGAGCAGATGGCGCCAGGGCCATCTGGCCAATCTGATGGGCCACTAATTGGCACTAATTATTCCCATTCAGCCCGTTACCTAACAATTAGCCTAAACGGGTCTGATTACAATAAGATACGGTTCAATCAAATATCCTAATGGCTATCGTGATGGGCCAGTGACGTGGGTTGCATGGGCCTGGCCTGACGTCACAACACATGCGTTCACCAAATCTGAAGTCCAATAAGGACCAGTGATTACTCTTAAGGACTAGAATAAGCCACCTGTTGTACATGAAAGCATGATCACCATCTGCACCCTTGCAAGATCCGCGCACATTCTTGCTCTAATCTTCATACAAAGCCTCATGATCAAAACTTTTAGGCTTTCTACCCAGCATCCATATATCTTCATACTGTAATGCATAATTGTAGCAGTTGTGATACCTTTATTACTAAGTTGCGATAACACGATGTATAACACCCTGTCTTAGTCAGATCTTATACATTATAGTCAAGTTGCGACACATTTTTAGTCAATTATGTGAAATTTGCAATGCCTAATTATTGCAGTTGTGATATCTTTATTGCTAAGTTGCGATGTATTTGTGACTATGTTCCCCCTCCCCTCTTGGCCTTGTTGCAACCGTGCGGCCGACGTCCATGGAGAAGACCCAGTCAATGCCATAGTTGAGGGAGAGTTGCGGCCACCATGTTTTACACTTCCATCTGCCATTCTGTCTTTGCAAATAGCAAAGTGTCAACGGAGAAGACCTAGTCAATGCCATAGTCGGTGGAGAGTTATCACTTACGGAAACCATACAAATAAGTGCATAAAACTTGAATTTTTTTTCACTGTAATGGTGTTTGGTAAGATATAGCTACCTTGTGATTTAGAACCATATGCAATAAGTGTGTTGCCTCATATACATGTTGTGTTGGATGATGTGTTGCCTCATATGCATGTTGTTATTGCTAAATTATGTGATATTTGCGATGTCTAATTGTTGTGTTAACTTTATTTGTGCTACCACAAATGCATTATAAATGAACATCATGCGTTCACCAAATCTGAAGTCTAATAAGGACCAGTGATTACTCTTAAGGACTAGAATAAGCCACCTGCTGTACATGAAAGCATGATCACCATCTGCACCCTTGCAAGATCCGCGCACATTCTTGCTCTAATCTTCATACAAAGCCTCATGATCAAAACTTTTAGGCTTTCTACCCACCATCCATATATCTTCATACTGTAATGCATAATTGTAGCAGTTGTGATACCTTTATTACTAAGTTGCGATAACACGATGTATAACACCCTGTCTTAGTCAGATCTTATACATTATAGTCAAGTTGCGACACATTTTTAGTCAATTATGTGAAATTTGCAATGCCTAATTATTGCAGTTGTGATATCTTTATTGCTAAGTTGCGATGTATTTGTAACTATGTTCCCCCTCCCCTCTTGGCCTTGTTGCAACCGTGCGGCCGACGTCCATGGAGAAGACCCAGTCAATGCCATAGTTGAGGGAGAGTTGCGGCCACCATGTTTTACACTTCCATCTGCCATTCTGTCTTTGCAAATAGCAAAGTGTCAACGGAGAAGACCTAGTCAATGCCATAGTCGGTGGAGAGTTATCACTTACGGAAACCATACAAATAAGTGCATAAAACTTGAATTTTTTTTCACTGTAATGGTGTTTGGTAAGATATAGCTACCTTGTGATTTAGAACCATATGCAATAAGTGTGTTGCCTCATATACATGTTGTGTTGGATGATGTGTTGCCTCATATGCATGTTGTTGTGCTACAAGTTGCGATTCATTTTTAGTCATTACAGTTAAATTGCGACACATTTTTAGTCAGTTACGTTACATTTGTGATGCCCAATTATTGCATTTGTGATACCTTTATTTTTAAGTTGCGATAGCATGATGTGTTGCATCATATGCATGTTGTTGTGCTGCACGACTCTGTGGCCATGTTTATAGCTAAATAATAATGATTCTAGTACTCGTTATGATGGATCATATATAAGTTGTGATTAATAAAATACTTGTTCCGATGCCTAGTAAATATGTTCAGATGTGTTATACATTACAGTCAAGTTGCGATTCATTTTTAGTCAGTTACGTTATATTTGCGATGTGTAATTATTGCAGTTGTGATACCTTTATTGCTAAGTTGCGATGACATGATGTGTTGCCTCATATGCATATTGTTGTATTGCATGACTCTGTGGCCATGATTATAGCTAAATAATGATGGTTCTAGTACTCGTTATGATGGATCATATATAAGTTGTGATAAATGAAATACTTGTTGCGATGCATGTTCATATGTGTTATATATTACAGTCAAGTTGCGATTCATTTTAGTCAATTACGTTATATTTGTGATGCGTAATTGTTGCAGTTGTGATACATTTATTGCTAAGTTGCGATAGCATGATGTGTTGCCTCATATGTATATTATTGTGTTGCATGACTATGTGGCCATAATTATAGCTAAGTAGTGATGGATCTAATACTCGTTATGATGGATCATATATATGTGTTGATGAATAAAATACTTGTTGTGATGCCTAGTAGATATGCTCGGATGTGTTATATCTTAGTTAGTTGCGATGCATTTTGTATTCAGTTTTTATGCTTAATGGCCGCATTTATAATGCCAAATTAGTTAAATTGCGATGTCTCTTAGTGTTATATCTTATACACTACAGTTAAGTTGTGACACATTTTTAGTCAGATACGTGACATTTACATATGTTCTAATGTGTTATATATGACAATGAAGTTGCGATACCTTTCTTGTTAAGTTAGGTGATATTTGCGATGCCTAAATGTTAAAGTTGTGATACCATTATTACTAATTTGTGAATACATGATGTGTTGACTCCTATGCATGTTGTTGTGTCGTACGACATTATGGTAATGGATATAGGTAAGTAGTGATGGATCTAGAACCACGTATTAACTTGTTAGAACCTTGTACATATGTTCGAATGTATTGTATATGACAATGAAGTTGTGATATATTTCTTGCTAAGTTAGGTGATATTTGCGATGCCTAAATATTAAAGTTGTGATACCATTATTACAAAGTTGTGATGACATGATGTGTTGACTCCTATGCAGGGACGGACCTACGTGTAATCTATGGGGGTCAGATGACCCCATAGGTTTCTACAATTTCCCTATAGATTATTTATACATTTTATATATTTTTTAATAAATAGGCTTAATTCTCTTACCTGACCCCTGTCCCTGAAAATCCTGCGTCCGCCCCTGCTCCTATGCATGTTGATGTGTTGCATGACATTGTGGTAATGGATATAGGTAAGTAGTGATGGATCTAGAACCACGTATTAACTTGTCAGAACCTTGTACATATGTTCGAATGTGTTATATATGACAATGGAGTTGCAATACCTTTCTTGCTAAGTTAGGTGATATTTGTGATGCCTAAATGTTGAAATTGTGATACCATTATTACTAAGTTGTGATGACATGATGTGTTGACTCCTATGCATGTTATTCTGTCGCACGACATTGTGGTCATTGATATAGATAAGTAGTGATGGATCTAGAACCACATATTAATTTGTCAGAACCTTGTACATATGTTCGATTGTGTTATATATGACAATGAAGTTGCGATACCTTTTCTTGCTAAGTTAGGTGACATGATGTGTTGCTTCATATGCATGTTGTTGTTGTGCTGCGTGACTCCGTGGTTATTGTTATAACTGAGTACTGATGGATCTAGTACTCATTATGATGGATCATATATAAGTTTTGATGAATGAAATACTTGATGTGATGCCTAGTAGACATGCTCAAATGTGTTGTATCTTAATTAGGTGCGATGCATTTTTATTCAATTATGATGCTTAGAGGCTGCATTTGTGATGTCAAATTAGTTAACTTGCGATGTTATCTGATCTTATACATTATAGTAAAGTTGCAACACATTTTTAGTCAGTTACGTGACATTTGCAATCCCTAATTGATGCAGTTGCGATACCTTTATTGCTAAGTTGTGTGACATTTGCGATCCCTAATTGATGCAGTTGTGATACCTTTATTGCTAAATTGCGTGACATTTGCAATGCCTAAATATCAAAGTTGTGATATCTTTATTGTTAAGTTGCGATGCCTAAATGTTGAAGTTGTGATACCTTTATTCATAACTTGTGTGACATTTGCGATGCTTAAATATTGAAGTTGTGATACCTTTATTGAGAAGTTGAGATGCTACCACAAATGCATCGCAAACCCAAAACAAATGAATCGCAACAAAATCGCAAATGCATCGCAACAGCCAAAAATGTTAAACCATAACGCTCACAAATATTCATAACACCACATATTAACTTCACAAATACAATTAACCTGTCAGAACTATAGCATAAATTTGTCCACAACCAGCCATAATCACATATGCATCCACATCAAATCAGTTATAACCAAAAGCTTAGTCCTAACCACAAACTGAACTACATCATAATGGTATCACAACTGAAAATGTACCACAAGCTGAACTACATCATAATGGTATCAAAACTGAGAATGTACCACAAGCCTAGTTTTGCCCATACACTAATATAGAACTGAGAATGTACCACACAACCCACTTCCTGAGTTGCTTCACATCAACGGCTTCTGGTGTTTGTCCAAATGCAAGTTTATACATAAAGTAACAAAGGTATGCACTACAGTCATCAAACCCCACTTGCTTCTGTGATTCAATATGCTTAGTTTTCCACTTCTCCCAATCCCCATCTTCGAATGGAAAACCCAGAAAAAACCTACCATACTTTGCCTACATCCTCATGGCATGGAGGAATATTGACTTTTCATGCTCAAATCTCCCATGTGTCCCAAGGTTATCGTAAATGAACATCGTGCGTTCACCAAATTTAAAGTCATACATGTGAAGGCAAACTACAGAGAGGAGGTGATTATGCTCTTGGATGGCCTCCAAAGTCATAGGCCTTTTCCGGAGGAAAGACCTAAGGTCTACAAAAAAAATATATGTAAAAACACATGCAATAGTAAGAAAGAAATGCACCAACATGAGATAACGAAGGCAAAACACTGCAATAGAATCATAACTGAATGAAAATATCATTGCAATAAAATCACCAACGAAAGAATATTACCTATTTTCGAAAGAGCATCATATGCTCCCTTCCCTACTTCTTATGCTCTTTTTTGCTGCTGTTTGGGCCTCTTGTGTTGTCCAGTAGAGTGAGCTCTATTGGTCCCCTCCCCATAGCTATCTACATCACCTGTTCTATCTCTGGGCCTCTTCTCTGCAACTAGAGGACTTTTCTCTGCTTCCACCTCCTCCACAGAATCATCTGCTGCCGATCCTTTTCAATGTCGTCTGACACATCCAAGCCCTTGGCAACCACCTCTAATGCAGACTCAGCGTCAGTGCACTCAAGCCCATCAGCAGTTTGTCCTTTGTTGAGGGCTCGTATGCTGAGCTTGTAGTCAGGTGCCTTTTGCACTAGCCACTTCAAAATCCTAGATTGCAATCCATCCACTCGCTGCAACCAATCCAATCCAACATCCTTTGCTTCCACCAATTCGAAAAATCAAAACTGCATAAATACATAATTAATATTGTAATTAGTACATCAAAGATTAAAAAATAATATTAGAAACTGTCACAAGTTTTGTAGTTGACATTCATACCTGTAAAATAGCTTAACAACCAAACAAATTGAATCTACCTTTCCTCATGTCTTCATATGCATTTGCAACTCCTCTCCATAGTTGCACATACACTTTCCTACCCCAAGGACAATTTGAGAATGTACTCAAGTCCTCCTCGTCCATCATAGCCCAAAACCTCATTTCCACAAGGTCTCTTGGCCTAGGTAGGAGGAATACCACAATGATGTGAAGAATCGCCTACCTAATCTTGTCTTGTACCCTTTGTCTTCTTTCCTTCCAACAAATCCCTAATCATTGTTGAAGTGATTTTCGATTCCCCTTCAAACATTCTATCCTTGAAGGCACTACAAGATTGGAGTCGAGACTTCTCAACTGTAGTGTGTAGCGGCTACTCGAGAATTAGAAAAATATCCAAGGGCTTAACTCGAGCCCTCTTTCCACTAATATCAAAAGTCAGCCCACTGACCGTCCTCTCTAGAATCTCGCATACTAGTCGATGACAGACTTACGAGTGAGGAATCTTTAATAAATCTCCTAATACAAAATTGGAGAGAGATCAATGGGTTTCACCTTTAATTGTCTGGCTAAACTCAGCCAGTTTTTTCATTGTGCACTTGCAGTCAAGTTTAGGCAGTTACAATTGGGCAGAAAATTGTAATCAGATAAGCATCCTTATATAATAATCAGTAGCATTCTTACATTACATCATCACACCCTATACAATTAGCCTTCGCAACCTATGCAATTAACCTTCACAACCTATGTCATTTACCTTTGAAATAATTACATCAACCTTCGCAACAAAATAAATTTCACTTCAAATAGAATTACTCAACCATCGCAACCAAACCAATTAACCTGTGCAACCTATGTAATTTACCTTCACAACTAAATAAATTTCACTCAACTTCATAGAATTACTAAACCATCACAACCTATGCAATTAAAATTCACAACCTTTTATATTAACCTTCACAACTAAATCAGTTAAAGCTAATTCCTACAAAATCACAACCCAACACATTCTACACAATTATAACTCGCAACTTATACATTTAATCTACGCAAACCTTCACAACTAAATAAATAACTATTCTATACATGATTCTCATCCACAATTCAAACAAAAATAACATACATTCATGGTAACCATTCATATTCCCGACAACAATACTATCTTAATCAAAACCACCCAAATGAAGTGCTTACGGGAAAAAAATACACTTTTTGTAACCACTTACTTTCTTTCCAGCGTCAGTCTTCTTCTTCCCTACATTTTCTCTTTGCCCTGTGTAGTCCATGGAGCCATTTGCGTCGATGGAGAGGGGAGTCGACGGAGAGGGGCATCATGCAACCGGCGAAGAGGGCGCATTGGTGAAGAGGCGTATGTGGTGGCAGGGGAAGGTTTTAAATGACTGTGAAGGATTTTGGGTGGAGGGGGGAAATGGAAAGTGGGAGGGGTAGAGGGGAGTCGGCGGAATGGGGAGTCGACGGAGATGTGAGTTAGCGGAGAGAGCGCTGGCAAGGAGGAAAGTCCGCGGAGAGGTATCGGCGGAGGGGCGTCATCGGAGTGGCATCGGTAGAGGCAATGGAGGGTTTCGAAGAAGCTGCAAAGGGAAAATGGAGAGTTGGGAGGGAAAAGAGAGAGCTGGGAGCGAAAAGGGAGAGAGAGGGAAGTGACGTGCTGCAGCCTGCAGCAGCTTTTGAGTTGTGCCAGTCAGGTGTGGGTAGTTTAGGCATTACAAAAAAAGAAACCACCTGCTCCTCACATGCGTCCCTTTTTTAGTAGACTTTTTCCAGACCTTTGAGTCTCTTTTGAACCCTCAACCTTTTCACTTGGCCCAGACCGGTTAAAACCAGAAAGTGAATTTCTGGATGAAATTGCCCGTTAAACTTACGGTTCATTTCTTTCTTTTTTGCTACAACTAAGGGGCCATTTGGGGTAAAAAACTTAAGGCTGTTATTGCAGAGGCAATAATGGGTTTGGAGTTTAAACTTACGGTTCATTTCTTTCTTTTTTGCTACAACTAAGGGGCCATTTGGGGCGTGATTATAAGCAAATATCCACAGTTGATTTTCCACATCCAGTGTAGCATTCATGTTTTTTCCATATCCAGCTGAAACACGACCTGAGGTGTTTCAGCTGGATATGGAAAAAACATGAATGCTACAGTGTAGTAAAACATCCACAGTAGATGTTTTACTTTTAATCACGCCCCAAACGGCCCCTAAGCTTGCTATATGAAGAGGGGTATCTTTGGGTGCGATAGACTTGGTACCATCCTCAAGTTCCAAAATAGGGTTTTATAAGAGAGTTTTAAAGAGGGACGAGGCAATATCAAGCATTGGTTGCTGGTATCAGCAATGGTCGATCATACGTAGCTCTCATGTAAGTAATCTTAATTAACATACAACATCATTAGTAATAGAGCATACCTGAATCCATAGCAAAAACGATGAGGAGAGGTTTCTCTCCCTTGCCCTAATCTTTCTGACGATCTCCTTCTTTAGATGGAATTTCTATCGTCTGGTTATTCAACGTGGGCGGAGAGAGGACCAACTCCTCTATTTATACTTAAGTAACCACGTCCATCAAGTGGTTATTACTTTCATACCCTTAACCAATTAGAATTAGGATAATTAGTCTTATAATTTTATTAGTTATCATGTGGGACCACTTAAGGGTAATTAGGGAATTACTTACATTCTCCCACTTGGTCCGAATGATAATTATCATAATAATAACAAGACAACATAAGGTGCACAAGATTATCCATTCATATTGGTCACATAAGACTATAATTAAACAAACTACTAATACGAGTCATGGCGGTTCTATGTCTTTAGACGACACGGTCCCATCCATGTACCACAATATTAAATAATATGTTCAATATAGTACTTAAAAGAGGAAATCATAAGAGTCCACTTAACGTCTCTACAAATTGAGACTAGTCCTGTCATAAATATTTATTCATTCACATCGATGCATAATATGGACAGGAAAAACAAACAGAAACACGTTTATTGATATCAAAGTGTAATAGAGCAGAAACATCATCAGAAGTAAAGCACGATTCATACCATTATGGATTAGTCTCAAGACCCATTCTATTGGCATGTTCAATAAAGGTCTTTAGAGGTAATCCTTTCGTTAATGGATCGGCAATCATAAGGTTAGTACTAATTTGCTCTATAAACACTCTTTGTTTCTGAACTTCTTCTTTAACAACAAGAAACTTTAATTCCATGTGCTTTTCTCCTTTAGAGTACTTGTTGTTTTTTGAGAAGATAACTGCTGCGGAGTTATCACAATAAATTTTCAGCGGCCGATCAACAGTGTCAACAATACTAAGCCCTGGAATAAAATTCTGCAACCATAAAGCTTGAAGTGTGGCTTCATAGCATGCCACAAATTCAGCCTCCATAGTGGATGAAGCAATGATAGATTCTTTTCTACTTTTCCATGATATGGCTCCTCCAGCAAGCATAAATAAGTAGCCAAATGTGGACTTTCGATCATCAACACATCCAGCAAAATCAGAATCTGAGTAGCCAAAAACCTCAAGATTCTCAGATCTCCTATATATGAGCATGTGATCTTTTGTTCCTTGCAAGTACCTCATTACTTTCTTTGTAGCTTTCCAGTGATCCAATCCAGGATCCTTTTGATATCTTCCTAGCATACCAGTAGCAAAACTGATATCTGGCCTTGTACAGGTTTGTGCATACATTAAACTTCCAACTGCAGACAAATATGGAATTCCCTCCATCTCTTTCCGTTCCCATTTATTTTTTGGACATTGCATAAGGCTTAATTTATCCCCTTTCTGAATGGGAACTGGGCTTGAGCACTTTTCCATTCCAAATCTCTCTAAAATCTTTTCTATATAGGCTTTTTGAGACAAACCCAACATTCCACGTGATCGATCCCGGAATACTTCTATTCCAATCACGTATTTTGCCTCACCCATATCTTTCATTTCGAAATTTTTAGAGAGAAAGTCCTTGGTTTTATACATTAATACAAGGTTATTGCTTGCAATTAATATATCATCGACATACAAAATCAAGAATATGAATTTACTCTCACTGACCTTTAGATAAATACACCGATCAACGATGTTTTCTTTAAATCCAAAGGAAGTAATGGTATCATTAAACTTAAGGTACTATTGTCGGGAAGCTTGCTTAAGTCCATAAATTGATTTCTTAAGTTTGCAAGCTAAATGCTCTTTTCCTTCAATGGAGAATCCTTCAAGTTGGTCCATATAAACTTCCTCATCTAAACTTCCATTTAAGAAAGCTGTTTTCACATCCATTTGGTGGAGCTCTAAATCATAATGAGCAACCAACGCTAAAATAATTCTGAGTGAGTCTTTTTTGGATACAGGAGAGAAGGTCTCTTTATAATCAAAGCCTTCTTTTTGAGTAAATCCTTTGGCCACAAGTCTAGCTTTATATCGTTCTATAGTACCCTTTGAGTCACGTTTAGTCTTAAAGATCCATTTGCAACCCACTTTCTTGTATCCTTCGGGTAATTCAACGAGTTCCCAGATTTCATTTTGGGCCATTGAATTTAACTCATCATTCATGACTTCAATCCATTTTTCAGAATTAATACATTCTATGGCTTGTGAAAATGAAACTGGATCATTAGATGTCCCAATATCATAATCAGATTCTTGTAGATAAACCATATAATCATTAGAAATAGCTGGTGATGTAAATTTTAATATAATATTCGCAAGCTGATCTATACATGAAATATGCATTTTATTATCTCCTAAACTTATATTTATGCTAGTGTTTGATTAGAATTATTGCTACTTTAATATAGTTTTTGGTTTTTGTAGGAAACAAGAGTAATACACAAAAATGAGGAGAAAAGTAACTTGAATGGTCAAATTATCATAACTCCGTGTACAAATATCGGATTGGACTGATTCAAGTCTCATGTTAAATTTCAAGATGTCAGCTTTCCAACGCCACCAACCACGCACAATTCGGAGTTCGGAGCAAAAAGTTATAGCCATTTAAAGATTCTAGACAGTAAAAACGATCGATCGCATCCTTACGCGATCGATCGCGTCTTCCGCTAAAAAACACTACATTGGAGAAAATGATTGATCGGACACCAAAACGATCGATCGTATCTACTGGAATTTTTGGCCTAGCACGAAGTTTTGAAGACAGTAAAAACGATCGATCGACTTCGTCCGGCGTCGTTCGCCATACGATCGATCGGAAGCAATTAACAAAGGAAAACGGCTTCGTTCGGCTGCGTTCGCAAGGCGATCGATCGTGCTATACGGGCGATCGATCGGTGCATACGGAAAACGCAATTTAACCCTATTTTGACTCGGATTTGGAAGGGGATTTGAGGGCTTTCCTTCATCCTTATATATATGCCTTAAGGGAGAACGTATTAGGCATTCAACCTTGGAGAACCAGAGCTTTATTGGAGGCTAGAGAGGAGCAAGAGAAGGAGTCTTGAGCAAAGAAGAAGAAAAAGGATTCATGACGATGGATCTACTTAAACAGGCTTTTCTTTTCTCCCTTTCTATGTGTAACTAAACTTTTATTCAAGGCTTGATGAAGCCCTAGATGTGTATTGCTACTCTTGATAGTTTAATTTTATAAAGTTGATTTTGATTTAT
Organism: Houttuynia cordata; assembly: GCA_039654745.1. Classification (NCBI taxonomy): domain Eukaryota; kingdom Viridiplantae; phylum Streptophyta; class Magnoliopsida; order Piperales; family Saururaceae; genus Houttuynia; species Houttuynia cordata. Next base: position 17,968,531 of record CM077506.1, read on the forward strand.
GCTTAATGCGATTTCATGAGTATTCTTTTGAGTGCTTGATCATAGACTTGATTGATTATGAATGAAATTAGATATTGTAATTGATTTTATGCCCGATCAAGGATAAGATTAATTGCATTATAATAGAGTTGTGATTGATTCTATGCCCGATCAAGGATAGGATTGATTACAAAATAGTGGATGAACTTTCGTGTCCGATCAAGAATATTAGTGAATTCATTATTAATTCGTGTGTCCGATCAAGAACATGAATTACCATATCATGTTAACTTATGCTTAATAATAATTGAGAGTAGTAATTGCATGTCTAGTGGTGGATTCTCTGCCTTGATATTTCTCCATATTGATTAAATCTCAGTTAGATTAGATAAAGTCCATTGCTTTCTTTAGAATTAATTAAACTACATCTTTTTCTCCTCTTGAATTTGGTAAAAGATTAATCCGTCCCTGAGGTTCGACAACCCTTTAATACTCGCCATAGTACAATTGCCTTGTGCACTTGCAAGGGTTTAATTTTAAACGATCACAAGCGCACGAATCTAATGCAGAATAATGGCTACGAGGTCGATCCCTCAGAGACTTAATAGGATATTCAACCTAATTCTAAGAGTATGTAACAAGCAGCAATGAAATGAAAAGTTCTAATTTTTAATTTCTCATTAAGCAATCAAATGTCATCTAATCTTAAAACACAGAAATTGACTAAACAAAAGATAAAATAATAAAAAGCCTGTTTTCTGCTTTCAGTCCATCTGCAATCCCGTTTTGCTTTGCTCTATCCTCCACCTTCTGCAACAGTCTCTCAACTGCAAGCCTCAACCGATCTGCTCTTTCTCTCGAATAGAACAGACAGTCCCCAATTCCAGCCAAAGCAAAGCAACCCCTTTTCCCTCTCCGGCAGCACTGCTCTTCTCTCTCAAGCAAGAACAGTTCTGTTCCACGAAATCAGCAGTTCCTTGACTCCACGAACCCAGCAGTTTCTATCAATTATACTTTTCTCTCTCGTCTGTTACAGCCTCCCGGAACAGAACAGCTTCTTCTCTCCACGAGCAACAATTCTGCTTTTCTCTCTCGAGCAAAAGCAGATCACCACAACCTTCCTCCCTCTAGCAAAACAGAGCAGCAATTCTGGCTTGCCTTCTCAAAACAGAGGACTATTTCCCCCGGCAAAAGCCAGCACCTTGCCTTCCGCTCCAGCAGCTCTGCTCTTCTCTTCTCAAGCAAAAGCAGAATTGCTGACTGCAATCTCTCCCTCGTCTGGACTGCTGGCTACAACAGGTCTGCTTTGCTCTCTCGAGCCAAAGCAGCCTTTCTATTTCTTCTCTGCCCAGCCGGCCTCTAAATGTCTTGAATAGTCCTCCTTTTATAAGTGACTGCACTCTGCTCTGCAAACATCAGTTTTCCATATTACAACCAATCAAATCAGTCCTTTCCAGGTCCAATTCTAGAACAGGAAAATCCTCCAGTTGGTTGCCTTCCAAATCATACAGCTTCCATTTGAATTAAATTGATTCCCGTCCAAATTGTAGAAAAAAAAATTCGAACATTAACTCTCGAATTAGAACCGAAGCACCCAAATGTGAAACTTCCCAAACTGAGCCAAATTTTCTTCTCCAATCAAACTGAAATGTGGTAGCTTACCATTCTGAAATAGGTCTGCAAATTGTCGTTCCCGATTCGGCCTTCTCTGTTTCCAAATCTTTCCGAATCGAACTTTTCCAAAAATTGGAACCTTCCTTCCTCTGTTCACCATCACTTCCTCGCCGCTGGCTTCTCCTCCGTCGTCGAACATGTCGCCGTCGCCTCACCGTCGAGCTTCTCTACCGACGTCGAACCTCGCCGCCGTGACCCATCGCCGCAATCGCCCATGGCCGCTTACCTTTCACCGGCGTTCGAGTGCTCGAACACTGTTCTGGGTAATGCCCGAGCCATCGGCTCGGGCCTTTCTTTTTTTTTTTTATTTTCTTCAACCAAACCACCGACCAAACTGATGAACCAGTTCTTTTTTTCATTTTTTGTTTCTTTTCATTGGGTTAAAACCCGTCGTAGTAATCTCAGCCACCGGATATAATCTGAATGGATCTTCACTTAAAATAAAAACTCGTCTTCTTCCTTAGATGAACGCCAACGGCTTAGATATTTTCTGTGCGTGATGTCACTATTTTAATTAAATAAGCTCTTCAAAACCCGCCAGCGTCTCCTTAATCATTGGATTTTTGATCTTTTCACATAAGCTGTTTGACGTGCGTCACATTCGGCGATCTGATTTGGAGCTCTAAAGCCTGCATAAATAAAATTAAATCGTAATTAGACGCATAATAAAATATAAATATGTTAAAACCAATTAATGCATCTAAATAACTCAATTAAGCGCATTTATTCATTAAACTCTTAATTATTCACTTAACAATGATAAATATCAATTATCCTTATTTTAACTAAAAATATGACTAACATATAGGTAGAAAGGCATATAAAAATGTATATATTTTGCATATATCAGCTGGCTTTCTGATCCTTTCAGATCTTCTTAAGGCTATTTATGGTTCTTCTAATACTTGCTCATTGATGACAGTATCATTATGGAGTGTTGAAGGAACAATAAATTGTGGCTCATTAATCTGTTGTTCTTGATTGATAGGACATACATCAATCATGGGAACAATAAGTTGTTTAGAAGTTATAGGTAATGGGACATGCACTCTAACTTCTTTAATTGCCACATTTTGTGTTGTAGCACTCCCACTGATTTCACCATTTTCCAAGAATCTGGCATTACCGGTCTCAACAATTCTTGTACTATAGTTAGGACAGTAAAACCTATACCCTTTGGATTTTTCAGGGTAACCAATAAAGTAACCACTGATTGTTCTTGAATCCAATTTCTTTTCGTATGGATTATAAATTCTCACTTCTGCTGGACAACCCCAAACATGCAAGTGTTTTAAACTGGGTTTCTTTCCAGTCCATAACTCAAATGGAGTCTTTGCAACTGCCTTACTAGGAACCCTATTTAACAAATAAACAGCAGTCTTAAGTGCATACATCCACATAGATAAGGGTAAAGTGGAATTACTCATCATACTCCTAACCATATCCATAAGAGTACGATTCCGCCTTTCAGCCACACCATTCTGTTGAGGCATTCCAGGCATAGTGTATTGAGCACATATACCTTTGCTTTCAAGAAGTTTAGCAAATGGGCCCGAGTGTTGCCCTAATTCATCATATCGCCCATAGTATTCACCACCTCTATCAGACCTTATGATTTTCACCTTTCTGTCTAATTGCCTTTCAACCTCAGTAATGTACACCTCAATGACGTTCACTGCTTGAGATTTATCATTTAATAAATAGACATAACCATAACGTGAAAAATCATCTATAAAGGTGATAAAATACTTTTCTCCACCAAAAGATGGAGCATCAAAGGGCCCACAAATATCTGTATGGACAATTTCAAGAGGTTCCTTACTCTTTGTGACACCTTTCTTTGTATGTTTGGTTCGTTTGCCTTTAATACAATCCACACACACATTGAGATCAGTAAAATCAAGATTACGAAGAATCCCATCTTTTAGTAATATCTCAATTCTTTCCCGGGAAATGTATCCCAACCTTTTATGCCACAAGTTTGAGGAATTTTCATTAATAAGGCTACGTTTAGCACCAACACAAGTATGTAGTGAAAGTAGTGAAGCAGCAAAGTAATCATCAAGATTAAGTCTATATAAGCCATCACATAAAATACCAGAACCAACACAAGAAGCATTCTTAAATAGGCTAAAATGCTTATTCCCAAACTTAAATGTCTATCCATCAACATCAAGTTTCGACAAAGAAACTAGATTTCTAGAAACTGCAGGAACATAAAGAGTTTCAAATAAATCTAAATGATGTCCACTATCGAGGAACAGCCGATAAGTGCCTATGGCTTCAATGGGAACTTTATCCCGATTTCCCATAAATAGGAATTTCTCCTTTAGGTTTGTGGCTTGGGTTGTAAGAAATCCCTGCAAAGTGTTGGAAACATGAGTGGTAGCTCCAGAATCTACCCACCAAGTATTAGAAGGAACTTCAGTAAGGTTAGATTCAAAAACATAAGTTGAATCAATACCTTTCTTTTGGAACCAGTCTTTCCTTTTCTGGCAATCTTTCTGAAGGTGGCCAAACTTTCTACAGAAGTAGCACTTTATGCCCCTTTCCTTCTGATGATGGTTGTCTTTCTGGGTAGCATTATTCTTTTTAGGAGCCTTTCCTTTAGAGCTTTTAAACTTTTGCTACTTACCTTTAACCTCTTGAGAAACCATGTGGATTGAGTTCTGTTCCAGTGCATTAAGCCTTGACTCCTCTTGCACAAGCATATTGGCCAATTCATTTACATTCCATTTGTCTTTCATGGTATTGTAATTAATTTGAAATGGCCCATACTGAGGAGGTAAGGAATTTAAAATGAACTGGACAAGAAAGAACTCATCACTGTCATCTCTGATCTATACATGAAATATGCATTTTATTATCTCCTAAGCTTATGATTATGCTAGTGTTTGATTAGAAGAACTACTACTTTAATGTAGTTTTTGGTTTTTGTAGGAAACAAGAGTAATACACAGAAATAAAGAGAAAAATAACTCGAATGGTTAAATCATCATAACTTCGTGTACAAAGGTCTGATTTGACTGATTCACATTTCATGTTAAATTTCAAGAAGTCAGCTTTCCAACGCCACCAACCACGCGCAATTCGGAGTTCGGGACAGAAAGTTATAGCCATTTGAAGTTTATGAACAGTGACTACGATCGATCGGCTAGTAATGCGATCGATCACCAGAGACGTAAAAGCAGTGTATTAAATGAAACGATCGATCGGACTCAAAACGATCGATAGTATCTACTGGAATTTTTTAATTGCGCAAGACAGTAACTACGATCGATGGGTATCATACGGCGTCGATCGGCAAAGTGATCGATCGGAGGAAAATAACGAAGGAATTGCGATCGATCAGACAGCGAACGATCGTCAATACGGAGCGATCGATCGTTGTCTGCGGAAAACAGAAATAAGACCTATTTCGACTTAGATTTGGAAGGGGACTTCATGGTTTCTCTTCATTCTTATAAATAGGCCTTATGGGAGAACATTTTGGGCATTCAACCTTGGAGAACCAGAGCTTTATTGAAGGCTAGAGAGGAGGAAAAGAAGAGGTCTTTTGGAGTAAAGAAGAAGAAGGATTCATGATGATGGATATACATAAACCGGCTTTTCTTTTCTCTCTTTCTATGTGTAACTAAATTCCTTGTCAAGGCTTGATGAAGCCCTAGATGTGTATTGCTACTCTTGATAGTTTAATTCTATAAAGTTGATTATGATTCATGCTTAATGCGATTTCATGAGTTTCTTTTGAGTGCTTGATCATAGACTTGATTGATTATGAATGAAATTAGATATTGTGATTGATTCTATGCCCGATCAAGGATAGGATTGATTACACAATAGTGGATGAACTTTCGTGTCCGATCAAGAACGTTAGTGAATTCGTTAGTAATTCGTGTGTCCGATCAAGAACACGAATTACCATATCATGTCAATGTATGCTTAATAATAATTGAGAGTAGTAATTGCATATTTAGTGGTGGATTCTCTGCCTTGATACTTCTCTATATTGATTAAATCTTAGTTAGATTAGATAAAATTCATTGCTTTCTTTAGAATTAATTAAACTACATTTTTTTCTTCTCTTGAATTTGGTAATAGATTAATCCATCCCTGAGGTTCGACAACCCTTTAATACTCGCCGTAGTACAATTGCCTTGTGCACTTGCAAGGGTTTTAATTTTAAACGATCAATCCCCAATGATTTAAGCTGTGCTGCCAAATTTGTCATCTCAAGAACGTGCTCATGCATACAACAAGAACCATCATACTTCATCGTGGTTAGCTTAGCCATAAGAGTGCCTGCAAGTGACTTATCTGCAGACTTAAAACATTCTTCAACTTTAGTGAGAAATTCTTTGGCACTTTCAGTTGGAGGGAGTGTGGTCTTAATATTGTTTGCAATTGTCATTCGCATAAACATAAGGCTCAACCTGTTTGACCTTTCCCATGCATTAAATAATGCCTTATCTTCAGTGCTGCTAGTTGCAGTAATTGCAGCAGGTTTTTCAGTTATAAGAGCGACATCAAGGTCCAAAACACCAAGGTTGAATTGGACTTGCTCTTTCCAGTCTGAAAAATTAAGGCCATGGAGCATGGGAATGCAAGGAAATAGGAATTGATGCTGCAATTAAATAATCATGCTCAATACATTAGGCTATGAATTTGACATAATCAAGCACATGGATAATACATACATAAGGAACAACATAACTTTGATCTACCTTTGGGAATAATCTAATGTTATGTTATTCAACAATTATGGTGTTCCCTACCACCTGTAAGAATTATTAGTCAGGTGCACATATTAAGTCGGTTCGCTACCTTTGGGTATGCGTCACCTACCACTGTACATAATAATCCTGTTCAATTCAATGATCACTAGAAGATTGGTGCACCTTTGGGCCAGCCATAATATCTAGGAATCAATGAATTACCATTTATAAAAGTTATTCTCATCACTAACACTAGGGAATGTGTTAGGACACAATAATTGACTCATTTCTATTCACATCTAGTTAGGCCACTTTGGTGACTTACAAACTGTAACTTAATATAGAAATAAAGTCATGAGAAAAACCTTTGCTTACGCATGTATATAATACAAGAACATTCATTCATCATCATCATCATCATCAAAATGCATAAGATAATTCATAAATAATACATAAAAATGCATAGCGGAAGCATTATGATGAGCCGACATAAACCACTTAAAGGCCCCTTTCAATTTTCATTTTTTTTAAACAGTAAACTGGAATTTAATATAACCCGAATCAGTAATTATAAACATTAGACCGAACCAGAACATTAAGTCGGGCCTGTCTGGTTTTGGTTCAGATCTTAAGTTGGGTTGATTTTCTTAATCTGGACCGGACCAGTTTGGTCTGGTTCACTATATAAGGTGACTCGGTTCACAGGTCATCCTCTTCAATGAGGAACCCTAATTTACAGCAGGCGGCGGCGGCAAGGCGTGGGCTCCGCCGCCATCTTCCTCCTTCGGCAGTCAAAGGCCGCCACCGCCGCCATTTTCCTCCTTCAGAGGGTGCTAGCAGCTATTAAGGTGGGTCATCTATCCTTTCGTGGTGTACCGCCCTCTAAGCAGGTCCTATCGCGATCGCCACAGCAGCCATGAACGTCGCCGCGGCGATTGCGACGGCATCATGGCCAGCATCATCCTCATAGCGGCTGCGACGGCGATCGGGATCTGCGGGTGTTAGTGGCGGTCGAAGGTAAGCCCTTTCTGCGACATCATCGCTTCTTGCGCTTTATTTCCGCCGCCGTCTTATCCTTTTCACAATCATGGCCGCCGCGATGTTGGCGGCGGCCTAAAAAGCCCTTTTTTTTATGTGTTCCGATCCGTCGCCGGCAGTCATCGTCGCGGTTGCCATGGCGGCCGAAAGGACTGCCCTTTCATCGACTTTCACGCGATGCCGGCGGCAGCCAAAAGCCACCTTTTTTTTTAAAGCTCCGGCACAACCGTGGTGGTGGCGGCGATTGGTGTGCGACGGTCATCATAAGCGTCGTTCACGGACACGCCGCCGCCACGAGCGCCTCTATGGCGGCCGAAAGGGCCGCCTTTTCCATAACGGCGAGACCGGCGGCGGCCAAAAGGCCGTCCTTTTATTCTGTCATGACGGCGGTCGCCGGCATGCCTCGCAGTCCGTTCGCGTCCGGGACGGCCATGGCGGCGAACGAAAAGGCAGATACAAAAGTGCCGTCGCCATGGCCGTCGGCCTACATCTGGCCGTCGACCAAAAAGGCTCCGATACCAATTGTAAATAATCTTAATTAACATACAACATCATTAGTAATAGAGCATACCTGAATCCATAGCAAAAACGATGAGGAGAGGTTTCTCTCCCTTGTCCTAATCTTTCTGACGATCTCCTTCTTTAGATGGAATTTCTATTGTCTGGTTATTTAACGTGGGCGGAGAGAGGACCAACTCCTCTATTTATACTTAAGTAACCACGTCCATCAAGTGGTTATTACTTTCATACCCTTAACTAATTAGAATTAGAATAATTAGTTTTATAATTTCATTAGTTATCATATGGGACCACTTAAGGATAATTAAGAAATTACTTACATCTCAATCATGTGTCAATGTTTAGGAATTGAAGTTGTTCATGTTTAGGCCAGCGTGCTTGTCAATTTCCAGTGTTCGAAATGGTAGTTACCGGGGTTCATCAGAATTCTCTGGTGAAATGACAGTCCAGGTGCTTGCAATTTTGTCTCTAATCGGCATTCCCGACATTAAAAAAAAAAAAGCTGCTGCTGACTTTCCAGATGACATCTTTAACTCGACCAGTTAATTGTTTGCCACAAAAAACTCAGCCCGGTAACCATAAACTTGTCCTACGTAATAAGCTCATAACTTGCCCCTATGCACACACACACCTTGGTTGGCCGTCCTAGTTTTGGTTAATTAACAAAACTACAAATGCAAGTCATGCAAACTGCTCGTTCTCCCCAGAAACCAGGTTCTGCAACTGCCCCATGACAAAACTTTCAGCACTTCTTTTTGAAGCGGGGATATTGTCATAGCATTTCTGTTGAACTGCCACAAGACCTCACCAAACTTGCCACCACGGCTGCATGGCCCTGCTTGCGGCGAGCGTGTGTAGCAGACTACTAGCAGTTTATGTAAATCAGGGGGCCGCCTTAGATCCTTCCCGAGAAGCACCGGCCAGAGGAACACGACGTGGAACGTCCGGGGCCACGTGAAGGACCCAGCTTTGGCCAGCTGGCAACTAGCAGAGTGGCGCGCTATCCTCCTCTGCGCAGACCCCTGATCCCAGAAGAAAATATTTTTTTGTATTTGTTGACGGCGTGACTTAACTGCCCCCACTTTTGTCGCAGATTTACCCAATCAAACCCCATGCGCCCTACAAGTCCCCTTGAATTGGGTCGTGCTGGAACAATCAAAAAGAAGCTGGATTCTTAAGAATTTTCCAAAAAAAGTCATAAGAACTTCTTTCAATGGCATTTAGTGTAAAATTTAGAAAATGACAGGGGTATTTTTTTAAAAAAAAAGTTAATGATGAGGTTTTTTTGTTATCAAATGCCTTTGTCTTTGTTTTGAAAATTACAATTTTTGCCACTATGACCTAAATTCATCCAATGAAGTTGATTTTGGCCAACCAAACACCACTTTTCTTAAACCTAGATTCATCTAAAGAATTTGGATTTCCTACTCCTAGAAGTGCTAACCAAACAAAGCCTCAGTGAGCCATCTACGTAATGCAAATTACGCAAGAGCACATAACTCTCACAAAAAAAAGCAGTATGTGATTTGTATTATATGGTTAGCGATATTTCACCAGCGGCTTCATTGGTAAAACTTCACCAGCGGATCCGGATTCGTGCTGGAAGCCTGAAAGTGGGTACGGATTCATGCTGGAAGCCTGAAAGTGGGTATTTTTGTTGTTTATTAACCACATTATCCCCAAGCTGTGCAAGACATTTTAAAACATTCCCACAATTGATTGTCTACATCTAGAAAAGATATTCAAGAAAGCAAATTTAGGGGCCGTTTAGGGCATGATTATTACAAAATATCCACAGTAGATTTTGGGCATCCAGTGTAGCATTCAAGTTTTTTTTTTACATCCAGCTGAAACACGTCAGCTGAAACACGTCCTGAGGTGTTTCAGCTAGATATATAAAATACCTGGATGCTACAGTGTAGCAAGGATGTTTTGCTTTTAATCACGCCCCAAACGGCCCCTTACTAATCTTTTTTACTCTAGTTGCTAACTTCCATGTTTATATGCACTATTGGTTCTTTCAAGCTGTATAATTTCAGTTGCACACATATTACCTTGGTTGGCCCTGTCTATCTGCTTCTATAGGCTACATGCGCGAGATTCGATGACTGACAATGCGATAAGCACAATTTTTTAATTGTCACCTAGTATTAATTATATACTCTCTTCGTTCTAAAATACTGTGTACATTTCTGAAAATTCTCATATTTATTAGACCTTGAAGCTCACAAGGAAGTCACATGACTCCTTCTCCCTGGTATCCCGTCCAATTCGTATACTCGTTCATAAACCAAGTTCAAGTTAATCCTTCCAAGTCTCCTCCAATTTTGTAAAGAAGAAATCACGTGATTTGGCAAAATGTATACAATATTTTGGAACAGTGAATATTTTCAAATATACATAGCATTTTTGGAACGGAGGAAGTATAATTTATAAATTCAACAAAAGTATTAATATATTGTTCTAAGAGGTTCTAATTGACTTCTTCCTATATGGACTTAACCCTTCAGAAAAGCGTTGCTCAAAGATTTCATTGGTTTTTTCTTTCCGCCATTGTAGCTTTTGTCAATATCTGCTATCATCAACGAATTTTTGGTGTTGTGGATGTGAAAACCAAATGAATTTTCAAGTCAAATTATCATTTGTTGCGTCAGAGGAGATATGAGGCCCCGCTTGCTTAAAAAAATAAATTTAAAATATATTAACACCTTTTTCAGATAGAGGAAATATAAATAATCTCCCTAAATTCTTTTTTTTGTTAAAACCCTAATGGAGAAAGAGCTGGAGAGTTAGCTAAACCAAAAGCTCATTATCTTTGTATTTCAATTTAATCAAAACTAAATATGAATAAGAGGTAATACTACACTTGGAACTGTGTATATTGTGGCCAACCTTCAAACCTTAACACTTCTAGGTTAATAGCTTATCCAACTATGCTCTATCTCCATAATATCCGAGGGGGATCCCTGAAGCAAACTACTAATGTGTTGTGTTGCCCCAACCCAAGAGCATTTGGTACAAGTTAACTAACAAATGGAAGCACACGACGGCTTTCCAATGCTTGGTTAAGTGAGGGGAGAAGTTGCAAGTGTAGCTTCGTGAAGTAAGAGCAAATAAAAACGCGTTGTACTCAAATTTTCAGATGGAGTAACAACCAATTTGGAAAACTAACAGTTTCACAGTATTATCCATGGAAGAGGGCTATTGTTTTATAATGCCTACTAATAGGTTTATTTGGAAAATAGTAATTTTTATTATGTTATCCACCCACTTAAATTAAGCCGAATGCAGCTATTAATATGGGGTAGATGGAGTATTTAAATAAATTTTATTTTTATTGTGGTAGCATTCCAAACTAAGTATAGACTCATCTTGTATCATATACTTATCTTCTACCCTCCATCTTAGCAAAAAAGAATGACAAGATAACAATCAATGAATTCCTAATCATAGTTGGTATTCATAATATCTTCTTCTTCTTCCTTTTATTAGATTAGATCACATCTTCTTTTTCAAGTAAATGCTCTTATATTCCCCAACAACCTCTTCAGCCCTTCCAGGTAATGGGCATTCTGGCCAAAATCAAGATAACGGGAAGACTCCCACACCACCGCCCGCCAACCTGATCAGTGGCACTTTAGGGAACCCCCCCACCCCCACAACACACACTTCAAACGAAAGCGGGCACATGTTTTGCCCCAAAATATCTCTTCTCTCTGCTCCCCTTAACAGTACCCGAAATCTGGTGTTTTTCTACCTCCCAAGCAAAAAAAGCTCAGCCCCTCCACCACCATACAGCATCATAACTCGCATTTTTTTACCAAAACAAAAGGCTCCATAGGTGCATTATCAGAAAGAAATTGGCGTTTTCCGAATTACCAGACGAGCAACGAAGAAAGCAAAAGCCCGCTACTGGAGTCAAATTTGGGGTTGCTCAGGTGCTTTCCCCTCCACTGGTTTTGTTTTGGCAACAGCTTCCATTTTCCCCCAAAAGCAACTTCTCCCCTCCTTCCCACCCTTACGGATAAGATGCTCTGTTCAGCCTCGCCGGGACATCTCCGCTTTTCACGGAAAAGTGAAAATTTCTTGGTAAGTTCGTGTCCCGTACAGAACTCCATGTTTTTTTTTTTTGCACTTTTTTTGTTCAATTTTTTTCCCCTGGGATTATAGGGTTCTCTGTTAATGGAATTTATGAATTAGTTTTGAATTTTTTTTATGAAGATTGCTCAAACAGGTATTATTTGCTGGTTGGTTTTTGAAGTAAGAATTAATTGAGGTTGATTTTTCTTTCTTTTTAGCGCACACTAGGTTTGCGCATTTGTTCAATCATGTTCTGTTTTTTATAAGGTTGTTGTATTTGGTGAAGTGATTGTTGTGATTGAAATGGTGGTACAGATGGTGGAATGAAGACCATGAGATGGAAGAGGCAGGGGAGGTGAGTATGACTGTAGAGGCCGCTGCAGATGCGGCGCTTGTTAGGAAGGAGGTTAATCACTCACAGTTACTGGATAGGAATCAGTCGTTAGCCTCAGGTGCCATGTTGATGTCCTCGGAAAGCAGATGGCAAGATCCACTTTCTTCGTTGAGACGAACGGAGGGGGTTACGGATAGTGTGGATGGTAAGATTGAAGTTGCGGTTGCTAATTCGAAAGCTGTAATGGAAAGTGCTGGAAATTTGAATGAGGATAATGCGATGGTGGAAGAGTTGACACTAAAGAACTACAAGAGCCCGAATTTGTTGGCAGCTCAGCATGTCACTAACAGGGAAGAAATGCCATTTGGTGAGGCACAATGCCAATGGCATCATTATCTTCAGTTAGCAGGTGGCTCTTCTGCTAATGTTATTCGCTCAAACGAGATGTTAAAGGAATCAATGAATTTAGGTGGTGAAGAGGCAGTTCGGACCTCGGGTTTGCCCATGGCACATAGGTCGATTCCTGCTAAGCAACTGGATGGGCATGGGGAAATGGCGAAGAATTTGAGCACCAGAGGCCATTATGTTACGGTGGGTGATTCATCTTCACAAAGTTCTGGGGGAATTCGGACCAAGGCTTTTTCAACGTCTGGATTTCATAAGTTTTTTGCAAAAAAAAGCTCAAAAGGTAAAGGGGCCTTGCATGCTTCTCAGAAGGCTCGTGCAGGATCTGGGGTTATGGTAACTCAGGATCACGAGAAGATGTCCCATGCTGGTTTGGCTACCAATGCTTCACATGGATCTGGCTTGGGAACAAATGATTTGTCTGCATGCAATGATGCTAATGCTAATATTGCTTCTCTATCTGGTGGTGGTGATGATGGATCTGCTGCTAGTGATGAAACTTCTCACGAAGGATTGTGCCTGAGAGAATGTCTTATGGCAGGGAGTCAGAAAGTGAACAAAGCTGAGAGGCTGCTTATTTTTAGGGAGATACTGGAACTTGTGACTCAAGCACACTTACGAGGAATTGCATTACAAAAATTAAGACCATCTTATTTTCTGATATTGCCATCTAAGAAGGTTAGATATACTGGCTCATGGAGCAAACCAGTTAAGATGAATATTTTAGATGGAGAAGCTAATCAAGGTTCTCACTATCAAGAACATGGTTTGACAAGGAGAAGGTTTGTGGACCATGGTTCTAGGTTTGAAGAAAGTAAGTTGTCTAAGCATCAAAAGCTTGGTGGGTATGGAATAACAGCTAGGCATGGTATAGAGGGTGAAGCAGATATGGATGATATTCATAGTTCTAAAGAGCAATCACCACGGTGCGGATACAGAGAGGAGCTAAGCTTCAACAGTGGTTCCGATACTCAAAATCTTCCTTCCAGCCCAAGTATGTCCTCTCCTGCAGCCATGCCAATGAACTTTGAAAGTGTACAGTTGGAAGAAAGATGGTATGCTAGTCCTGAGGAACTAAGCGGCAAAACTTGTACACTTCAGTCAAATATATACAGCCTAGGAGTTCTTTTCTTCGAGGTATGTCATTCCTTGCCCCTTTATGTCCTTGAACTGCTCATTTATAAGTAGGACGTATAGGCATGCTAATATCAGGTCTGTCTTTGCCATTGGCATTCTTCCAGGATATAGAAAACTAGTGAATTCTGTTTGTGTCATTAAACTAATTATGACCACGTGTGTATGAATGATTAGGGTCTTCCAGTGATATAAAGTCTAAACAATAGGAACTTAGGACTTCCTGTTATTATTTCTGAATTCAACACCATGGGTCTGCCAGCCGCCTGGTGAGGGAATAAAGACCCACATTCCCCTTGTTCTTTTACTTCCACAACCAGAGTTCCCTGACAATGCGTGGGGGAAGCTGGTATGGTGGGCAAAAAGGGCCTCCAGCGGTCAGATCCCAGGTGTGGAGAACCTAATCTGCACTGTTGCGCAGCCTAGGCGGACTCGGTGTGTTTTTTGGGAGAGTTTGCATTTAGATTGGAGTTTAGATTTAGGAAAGATCATTTAGTTCTAATAGAATTGGCTCGTGGATCATTGTATGGAATTATCAACATTGTCAGCACCGCTTGAAAGATTGGAAGGGTTGAAGGACTGCTCTTGTACTATTTTTAATTGAAGATTACATCAAGTTTAAGTTTGCTTTGCTTAATCTTCAAAAAGGAAGGATTTGCACCAAAGAAAAGTCATATAGATTAGTTGAATTAGCCGAAATGAGAATGCTAAGGTGGATGAGTTGGATAACTAGGAGATATAAGATTAGAAATTAATATATTCGTGAGAGTTTAGGGGTAACACTTTTAGGGGAGAAGTTGAAGGAGTGTAGATTGTGCTGGTATGGGCATATGCAAAGAAGACCATTAGATGCCCTTGTGAGAGGATTAGAACGGATGCATGTAAATGATGCCAAAAAAGGGAGAGGGAGACCTAATAGAATTTGGATGGAGTTAATAAAAAGGGATATGACTTTACTATCTCTTACAAAAGTGTTGGCACAAAACCGGCCTGAATGGAGGCGTAAGATCCATGTCGCCGACCCCATATAGTTGGGAAAAAGGAGCTACTTGATTATGATTATGATTTTGATTGAAATTTCTCAAGTGCTCTTTGCCACAATCTTAGAGGGCGTTAGACCTGATTCCTTGCTACCCAGGTCCATTTTGCCACAATACTTGGTATCCAAACACAGATTCTCGTTCCCTTTATTACCTTTAACCACTGTAGCAAGCATTGTAAAAAGGGTATAAATTTAATGGACTAGGCCAAAAGTGGATCAGATTAATAAGACCCAAGTCATGGTTTGTTTAATTGTTCTCCAATTTTAAGAAGTTTATTATCCAAATTATATGTCAGATCTACCAGTCAAGTTTAATGTTGTAGATGTAATTTCCTTCAGCAATAACATATCACTCTTGAGTGAATGAGAACCTTCTAGGGGTCCACTGTTAGAAAAGAAAGGTGTCTGGCTAAAAATTGGTATCGCTCATTACTTATAACTTGGGAAAATTCTATGGCAATGTCATCACCATATGCATATACAAAGGTGGAAGGGATTGTCAGATGTAGTAGTGCTTTTTTCCATTCTCAATTTAAACACTAATGGTAGGCATTTGTGAGGAAGATTAGTGTTCCAACAAATTTGCCCCTTCTGCCACTCTGAGCATGTAAAAATTGCTGCTTGACGAATAACTTCTTCGCCATGGACTTTGTCATATGCAAAGTCTCCTATTTTGTCTGGAATTTCGGAGTTGATTCCTCGCCAATAATGTTGTGCAATACCTCATCTGCAAGAGAAAGACAAATGGTACTCACCGCCTTCATCTCCAATTCCTCCTTATCACTCATCTTTTCTGGCTTCTTCGGTTCTCCATACAACACATTTACCAAGGCCTGTTGTACCAGCAGATCCTTAACCTTTCTTTGCCACAAACTTAAATTTGCTCAGCCCCTCGATGCTATCACGGGAAACGACTTGAACCTGAAACTAATACCAGTTTGTAGTGCGGTGATGTCCAATACAGAGGGAAAACACAAATACTTATTTTAAGTGAGATAATAAAGATGCACAGGAGATGAGATTTATGTAGATCTGCAAGGTGCCTATGGTCACGACCAAGAGAAAAAATCTTTCCACTAACTATGAAAATACTCGGTTATGAAGCCTCTCTCCCTTCCCCCTCCCCTCAAAAAGCCTGAGAAAATCCCCTTACAAAGGAGCTCTTTTCTCCACCCTCTCTCACACAGAGAAGAAGAATTGAAGCCCTTGTGAAGAGCCTGTGATGAGAAATATGCACAATACTTTTCTGTTACAAAGCCCTTAATATAAGACTTGTACATCTCTTACACTCTCCTTAATAACCCACTGTGAGTCCCAAGTCCTAAGGACTCTGCATGGACAATTCCGTGTAAGACTCTAATTCAAGTCACTTGCAACGAATTGTTCTTCAAATTTTGAATGGGCGAGTGTATATAGTTTTAAGTGAGTTAATAGGATGGTCGAAAAGTTATATGAGTGGGTTTGTACAGTTTAAAGTTTTGAACTTTTTGTGTTAGAGAACTACTCACAAAACAACATTATCAAAAAAGAAAAACATTATAAAAAAAACTACTCTTGAAACTATATTTGGTTTTGTGGTACTAATTGCAAATGACTGTATCAGCTGTTTTGTTATTTTGAGTCATGGGAAATGCATACTGGAGCGATGTTTGATCTACGCCATCGGATTCTTCCTCCAAACTTTCTCTCAGAAAGCGCCAAGGAAGCTGGCTTCTGCCTTTGGCTGCTTCATCCTGAGCCTTCTTCTCGGCCAAAGGCAAGGTATTAGCTTTTTCTGCTATTCTTCTCAAGTGGGTTTTCTGTAATTCACTGCAATATATTTGCCTATATTCAAGTGCACGGTAGTAATTTATATCTGATTTTCTGAAGCTGTACTTAATCTTGACTGAATGACAGCGAAATTCTACAGTCTGAAATGATAAATGAAGTCCATCATGTGTCCTCTGTTGATGACTTATCATTGGCAGTTGACGACGAGGATGCTGAGTCAGAGTTGCTATTGCATTTCCTATTGGCACTAAAAGAAAAAAAGCAGAAGCAAGCCTTAAAGCTGGTTGACAATCTTGGATGCCTTAGGGAAGACATTGAGAAAGTCGAGAGAAGGAAACCCTCAAAAGCTGAGCACTTATCTCAGACACATCATGGCATGGATTCTACCCCAAAGGAATATCTCCACAAAGAGTCAGCATGCTCCTCTGTGTCACAAATCTTGCAGATGAATGAGGCAAGGCTGATGAGGAATATCCGACAGCTAGAACACGCTTATTTTTCCATGAGATCACAGATTGCATTGCCTGACACTGATGCAAGGGATCGAGTGGACAAAGATGTACTAAAGAAGGATAGCAGATTGCCTCTGGATCAAAATGACAATGAGGGGGGATCTGGCAGAAAAACATCCACAGATCGGGTTGGAGCTTTTTTTGAGGGCATCTACAAGTATGCTCGGTATAACAGATTTGAGACACGTGGTATCCTAAGGAACGGGGACTTCCTCAGTTCTGGGAATGTTATTTGCTCTTTAAGTTTTGATAGAGATGAAGACTATTTTGCTGCAGCTGGGGTGTCAAAGAAAATTAAGATTTTTGAATTTTCTTCACTCTTGAATGATATGGTTGACATTCATTACCCTGTAGTTGAGATGGCAAGTAAAGCTAAGGTCAGCTGTGTTTGCTGGAATAACTACATCAAGAACTATTTGGCATCAACCGACTATGATGGAGTTGTTCAGGTATGTAAATAATTGTACATAGGCTTTTCTATAAGGCCTCACATTCAGCTGATCCCTCTCTCTCTCTCTCAGACACACACACACACACTACATTGTTCTCATTTCAATGGTTAGAATCATGGTTGACATCAATTTTGTCTTTTTGATGAGTATTTAAGGTCAAAGAATGACTTTTTCCTTGATTTTGAAAAAACAAAAGCTGCATGCTTTTTTTTACTGGTTTATGCGTACAGATTTTATTGCGCAGGTTTAATTTGAGAAACCAGGGATCTGGATCTCATTTCCATGGAAAAATATGTACTGTATACTTTTTAATTGAGTTTAATTATGATTTTATCCCAGAAGTCATGAAAAAGGAATAAGTTTGATTAGCTGATGTAGAAATAGATTTCTTGTCTCGTTACTAATAACTTCCTTTTCTATTCATTTTATCTGCAAACTGGTCATAGGATTGTTGGTTTTGTCCTTGGTTAGTGCTTGACTCACTTTCTGTACTTCGCAGTTGTGGGATGCAAGCACTGGTCAAGGGTTTACTCAGTATGCAGAACATCAAAAGAGAGCTTGGTCAGTTGATTTTTCTCGAGTGGACCCCACAAAATTGGCCAGTGGAAGCGATGACTGTTCTGTGAAGCTCTGGAGCATTAATGAGGCATGTAACTTAGTGCTCTATCTTAAATATGAAAGTAGTTTCTTTTTCAATACAATTACATGATTTTATATGCATAGAAGTGAGCTGCTATTATATTTCATGTTTGTCATGTTATCTTTTCTATGTAATAAAGGATTCTCTTAGTTTTCTGAGTTAGAAGAATACTCCCTCCGTCCAAAAAAACTTGGCAGCATTTGAAAATGAGTTAAATTTATTGGTCTGTAGGGCCCACAACATTTCAAGCCTTCGCTTACCCCCGCACATGCACGTTCATGAGGATCTATTGGCCTACGGAGCAAATCCAGTCATTTATTCTGGTCCGGAATTTTTCAAATGCAGTCAGGTTATTTTGGACTGAGGGAGTATCTAAGTTCTCCAAAATGGTTTGGTGATCATGAAATTTGGGAAAGATGGGTGACTATATTTGGACTGCTTTGCGTATTTGAACTGATGTAGGATCCATAAAGATTGAAAAGGTCTTTTAGCTGGCTTTCACCCTGGTGCAATCTTTTCTACACTGGCGTGGGGCCAGCAATATTAAAAATATTTGTAGAGTTCTTAGTGCAGAGGTCGGTTATTTTATTTGCAGTTATAGATAATCCGTTTATACAGATGTGTAAGCATATTTTTGACGCTCAAAGTTTCTTCTACAAAAAAAAAAAGCCTGAGCATGTGTTTTTCTCTGTTATATGAGATATGAGAAATTCTTGTAGAAAGGATTCATATTTTTTTTATGTCTCGGATAACATGAATTATGCTGCTGGCTTCCTTTTGCAGAAAAAATGCTTAAGCACCATCAGAAATGTTGCTAACGTATGCTGTGTTCAATTCTCTTCTCACTCTACGCATATGCTAGCTTTTGGATCTTCTGATTATAATATCTATTGCTATGATTTGCGGAATCCAAGAATCCCGTGGTGTACATTGGTGGGCCATGGAAAAGCTGTTAGTTATGTCAAATTCTTAGACCCTGCAACTCTTGTCTCTGCTTCAACAGACAACACCCTTAAAATTTGGGATCTCAACAGGACTACTTCTGGTGGGTTGTCTACCAATGCTTGCAGTTTGTCTGCAAGTGGTCATACTAATGAAAAGGTTAGTGTTTTCTTTTCTCATTCCATCTTGGTAAATACTTCTTTTTTCTTACCTACCGAAGTTGGCATGGATAATAATGAATTGCTTCGTTTATCAGAATTTTGTAGGTTTGTCTGTTTCGGACGGTTATATAGCATGTGGATCTGAGACAAACGAGGTGCTCATCTTTTTTCTATTTGTTTTGATGATGTAATGTTATTCTATTGTACTATGGTATATGAATATAATGTGCTGCATGAACGTCCCAGTCTGAGTGCTTTTGAACTTTAATGGGGAAGTCCTCTTTATGTGTTTTGTCATTTATGACACTAAACACGTAAAATCCAATGGCTAAGCAGGACCAACTATCTGCTATCAATCACTGGCTGGGTGTTTGTGTCTGATGTGTGAGGCCTTTTTTATGATATCTATCTGCCTGAAACTAGCATGGGTAGAGCCGATGGTACAAGAGCAGATAGCAGAAAGCTGTAACCAAGAGCAGTCATCAGTACATCAGAGAACCTCAATTAGTAGTTTTGCTGTTTTCTTGTATGCTTGAAAATGCTCTGTCTCAGCTTTAATTTGAAAAAGCTTTCTGACGTGTGATTGCCATCCACAATTTAAGATCCACGTTTTCTTAGGCTTGCTGTCTTTATTTTTCTCTTTGTTTTTGTTTTTTTTCTCCTTGTGGCTGAGTGCTGATTATTTCTTTCTTTCTACATTCTCAGGTTTATGCTTACTACCGTTCACTTCCTATGCCGATCACCTCTCACAAGTTTGGTTCCATAGATCCTATCTCTGGGCAAGAAACTGATGATGATAATGGACTGTTTGTCTCAAGTGTCTGTTGGAGAGGAAAGTCAAACATGGTTGTTGCTGCCAATTCTAATGGCTGCATAAAGTTACTCCAATTGATGTGAGAAATGGCTGACCCAAGCTACATGGTATATAGTTCAATGCAATTTTTCGAGGGCTTGCGTAAATGATGCATGAAGCATGTCACAGTTCAGGATTGTTGCTGGGGTATATTCGGTGCTTTTTTCAAGTATTTGCCGATAGGGTTCTCAATGAGATATCATGTAGAAAATTCTTCGTTAAAGAGTAAAGACCACTATACCTCGCACTGCTTTTTGGAAATTGGGGCCCAAAAGCATGCCAATTTGGGGCTGTCCCACCAAAGGGGCAATGGCTGCATATAAACACGGAGGCCTTTATGAACAGATGGTGGGCAAGAGTTGGAAGATTGCAAGTCTAAAAGGCTTCGACCGGTGACAAAAGATTTGGAAAGACGAGTTGCATGCGACAATGAATTGGACATTTCTTTCGGAGCCTGGGACAATGCTTAATTCTGCAATTGTATGACAAAAGGCGCATGTATTCCTTTTTGTGCATTCTTTTGGTCTTCAGAATGTTGAGGTAACAGTATGCAGTACTCATAATGTAACCTTACATTTCTTTAAACCTTTGTAAAGCTCTAGAGTTACACATTCTTGACACACATTCTTTTAAATTTTTTTGAAGGGGGATGTGCGGAATTCAGACATGGCATTATTAACCTTATACATTACCTTAAATAGATGTTCATAGTTGAATACAATGGAGCAGAACTTGAAATCTTGTCTGTACATAAATCATCTTTGGTCTATATCCTGTCTAAGCTGTAGCAATGTATGATGATATGGATAAATTGTTAAAATAAAGAATAAAATATCATGGCTGTGGCAATTTGCAATTCTTTCTCATTTATTTGGAAAAAAATTGAACGATTTAAGTACGTCTATGTAACCTTTCCTATTCTTCCTAAGATACAATTACGTCCTAGTTTATTTGAATTGTTCTCACCCATTTGTCTCTCATTTTGTTCATGGTCACTGCAACAAGACTATAATGCCTAACCAATGGGGTGTTGGCATGATGACCAAACCAATGGGGTGTTGCATGATGACCAGGGCACTACCTTGAAGCAGAGGTCTTAAATTCGAACCTCCACTCCGTTGGCCTTCCATAGGGATTATATCCCGATTTAACCGGTGTGTACGTTATTTGGGCTGTGTACGCACCTGGGGGATTGGCGGGAGGCTGGTCGCCCTGCCCCTTCTAGTTGGGCTCTAAGGACTTAGAGCCCCCTTTACAAAAAATAAAAGACTATGATACCTAAGCATATGTTGTCACCTTTCTTTTATTGTCTTAGAAAGCCATTTCAGCAGACTGTTGGGTTATAATATAATGCATGGAGCTACTGTTTTTCTTTTATTTTGAAAAACTGGAATACAGCAGAATGGTACATCACAACCAAATTAGAAGTTTTATGTCAATACAAACGGAAGCTATAAATCAGAGCCTCTTGGCTGACCGTTGCCTACCCTGGAAAGGGAGAGGGCATTACCTAGGCAAGCACAATGTCACTCCAAAATCCAAATGCTTCCCTTTCCTTCAATACAAAAAACCTGAAAGCATGAGAACAGATCAAGCCACCTTGCGCTTGCATTTGTTACTCACAGATAATCTTGACAGCGAAAGAAGGCTTGCTACCCCTATACCTACTAGTAAGTGAGAGCTGTAGAAAAATGAATACTTCATTTTAAGCGACTTGGGTGATTTTGGAGTAGGAAGTGTACAAGCGATCGATATACAAAATAAAATAAAAAAGACTAGATGTTGCAACTGCCAAGAATAGAGTTTTGACATATATATAAAAAAAAGAAGAGTTTTGACGTGTTCCTATGCTGGTTGCTATTGGGACTGTTTTCATGATCAGCCAATTTTTAGGATCCAACTTAATGAGGGTTGTATCATTTCCTTTCTTGGTCAATATTGACCCTTAGTAGTGCTACGGTTGTTTTGGTTGAATATTGCCCCAGAGTTGCAAGAGTATTTACTTTCTTTTTGTTAAATGTGGCACTAGTATGGAAAACTAATTATCGTATACGAAAGCATTTGTGTGACAGAAAAGCAACGTTTCCCCTGGATTAGCTTGATATTTAAACAATAAATTGAAGCTCTAACCTCTTCAGATCTTTTTGTTGTTGGGATTGTCACGTATAAGAGGGCTAGAATACTACCAAATATACACATTCAATCATGGTTTTCAAAACCGGACCGGACCGGCCGGTCCGACCGCGGAGAACCGGAACCGGCCGGAAAACCGGTCCGGTCCATCGGGTTTACCCCGGTTTTCCAAACCGGACAATTTTTTCGAAACCGGCCGGTTTTTCCGAACCGGGTAACCGGAACCGGATTGACCCGGTTTTTTAGTTTTTTTTTTTTTTTTTTTGAAAATTTTTTTCAAAGAGGGGCTGCGCGGGGGTGGGGGGGGGGGGGGGGATTCGAACCCAAGATGCCCTGCTAAGGGCCCCTGCGCCTTAACCACTTGGACTACAATAGTTTTGTGATAATATTATACAAAATTTATATTTATTATATACTTAACCCTATTTACACCTAAACCGGGTCATTCCGGTTTGACCACAGTTTGACCGCGGTCCAACCGGACCGGCCATCAATCCGGTTCGATGGCCGGTCCGGTTTTGAAAACCTTGCATTCAATTGATAAATAATTTTATGAAAATACCAGAAAGAGATGAAGAAATTAAACCAGGTTCGAGGCACGTTATACGCTGTCCTTGAAATAGATACGCTGCCTTCCGTGCACAGGCAATCAATGACGTTCCGTTCCCGAGATACAACGAACTACTCCATCAGTTTAAAGGTGCATACAAATCAAACTGACTGGATCACGATTAGAGGAGATTCTATTGCTCAATGATAGACCAAGAATTGAGAGAAAAGAAGATTGAGTTCTTTTTCTGTTTCTGTAACTTTTTTCTGAGAAAAATCATTCTCAATATATAGAAGGACTCTGTTAGGCCTTTTCTGGAAGAAAAGACATAGTTTTTCGCAGAGAAACGACCATTTTCCCGACTGTAACTATATAGCCGATCGATCGCTTTGCGATCGACCGCTCAAATTAGCCTTTCAAACCGATCGATCAGTTCATTGCGGTGCACAAGTCCTAAAATTTCAGTAACTACGATCGATCACTTTCAAAACGATCGATCAGTGCCAATGCGAAAACAACTTTCAGAAAATCATAGTAGATACGATTGATCGGTTTCATCACGATCGATCGCAGTTACTTGCACGATCGATTGCATCATTATTGTCAATCGATCGCTATTAAAAAATTAATTTTTCTTTAATTTCAAGTCAAATTTCAACAATCCCCACAATGACTTGATATTAAACTAGTCTTTACATTAAAATGCATATGACACATGAATGAGACATTGAGCAATAGTACTCTAAGTTTTTGGCGATAGGTACCTTGCGGGTTTGAACCTACACCTAGTTTTGTAAGCCGCCACTCTCACAAGTTCGAAGTGAACTAAGTCTTGAACTTGAACCTTAGAGCAAGAGCTTTGACAAACCTAACAGTTAGAGTAACTCATTTTTCGAGATTATTCGGGGTAGCGCTTTACGGCTATACGCCTTGTATCTTTTCATGAGTTGCACATTAGAGAACAAGCCCTCATTCTTCTTAACTGCGACCTCAGTGGCACTCATATAGGTGACAGTCTCCAAGGATAATCTGCATAACAATACCCTGCCATATAGGCCTTGACCTCATTAAGAATTTCGTCAACCTGTTTCATATGTAGTAGAGCACTCTCATCATAACACGGGAATGAGCATACAATTTATTAAAATAGTGATCTCCAAGTCACGCATTAGCTTGTTGTTACCCATTGAATCTTCATCGTAGGATCTCCACTCAGAGAGATTGGGTTGCTACTAACGATGACTTAATCATAGGCTTTCAGCCCCATTCCCCTAGATGAGTTAAGGACTTGTCTTGCCGACAATCCTTTCGTAAACGAATAAGCCAATTTATCCGCTGATCGTATGAAACTTAAGGTAATGACTCCCAAGGTAGTCAACTTGTGCAAGATTTTATACCTTAGTTTAATATATCTGGAGGACCTCTTATTATAATTCTTACTCTTAATCTTATCAAGAGCTGATTGGCTATCACAGTGAATCGAAATTTCAGGAATTGGCTTATTCAACTAGGGTATATCTATTAATAGATCCCTAAGCCATTCCCTCATTCCTCCAGTTTTATCAAGAGCTACTATCACGCCCAGAATTTTAAAACCCCGAATAATGCGCGGAAGCACTAACTCAGTTAAGGTCATGAGGCTGAAACCCGAGCCGCGACCGAATACTCGATCACACCTCTTCTCATTCCAGAATGCTTAACCAATATCCGTTATACAAAAATCTTAAATAAAAAAACAAACTATGCTATTACAATAATCCAGTCAATAATTCATTAAACATCAAAATAAATTCAGCACACAGGCTGATAAGTTCTCCGCGAACAGAAAATAAAAACGATAAATAAATCTACATCTTATCAACTTCTGTCATCGAGCTCCAAACACGAACCTTGTCAGTTCTTCTCCACTTTAATTCCTGCATCGAGAGATGTATGAGTATTTCGAAAGAAATACCCAGTAGAAGCCAAGAAAAATCCACAATAAATAATAACAATGGGAATACTGTAAAATGAGAATTTAAGACACCTTTAAGAGAAATCAGGTTGAGTAAATACAGAGTTCACTTACCTGCTCGATAATCATCACAAAGGACCACCAATGGTCAAGAATAAAATAATCCAGATTCCAAACGTACAGAGCGTCGGGAAGATCAAATAAGGGTCAAGAATAAAATAACTCAGATTCCAAACGTACAGAGCATCGGGAAGATCAAATAAGAATACTGACTCCAAACATACAGAGTGTCGGAGACAACAATTTCTGCTCTCTGTTCAGTCCACTTCCCCTATGGACATCAATACCAGATCATCCTAGAGGTTCTACAGAGGAACCCAGCCATGCGTCTAGGGATGCTGGCCCCATCGGTGCTTACGGACACAATGGGTTGAGACTGCAGACCTTCCATAATATCATACAGTCTAAAGCGCACGCGTTGCCGTCATCGGCTGAATTACAGAGGTTCAATAATATAATCTGAGATCTCGCAAGTTCTAGCAATGGCTCATGAGCATACTATGATTCCAATCTAAGAGTGTTCATCAAAACTCTTAGTGGAGAAACAATTTACATAGAACTGATCCAATCTAGAATTAATAAAGGGTTCTCCCATCTAGAGACCCAGACCATAATCTTTAGAAAAATGACTCTCAGAGGAGTATACTGGATTTCTTAACCTCTCAATGGAAAATCGACCCACATAGGAGTGATCAACGAACTTTCAATGTTCAAACATAGAGTGACTCATAACTGAGACTTATCAGGAATGACTCGTTAAATACCTTCATCATGCATAGCTCCCATCAAGACCTTATGGATTCTAACAATACTGAGGTTTATATGTCAAAAATACAGGATGGTAGCTAGGGTCTAAGAACCTAAACCCTAACCAAGAATCTAAGAGTTCAAGTTCGACACCAAATGATAGTACATTAGCAGAGCAATGCACCACGAGTGAATGACTCGGTCAGATATGACTCAATTTCTGGATTTTATATGATTACTACAATTTATCAGTAGGTATATCACCTAGGTTTTTATATAAAGTATAGTTTAACCACCCTAAGATATGCTGTTATCCACACAATAGCTCACTTCCCAAACTCTCCACAGTCAGCACAGAACATATTTTGGTCTGAAAGTTTTATGACAGACAGCCCCATGTCTCGAGTTTCTAACCCAATTTACGACATAATTTTATGAATTTTTTACATTTAGTTATAATTTTTCTATTACAGTCTGTTGGTGCAGGACTAAGTTTGGCTGAGAGCATTAATTATAAACTTACTTAATCAATACGGTCTGTTACTCAATTAAACACTTATTAATGCATTCTAGACTTATTACATTACTCTCCTGGGCGTTTACTAACTCCCAATTGTTCTGTAATTAGTTAGTTTCTTACCTACATTATTATTCCCAAAACCGATTGTACATACTCATACGGTTTAAACTAATAAACTGTAATTAGGACAATTAATTAGGGACACACCCCGCACTGATTATTGCCGATCGATCGCTATTAAAAAATTATTTTTTCTTTAATTTCAAGTCAAATTTCAACATTTGCATCCCAAACTTCCTAACGCATGAAGTTGGCCATTCTTTGTAGGCTTAAATTGGAAGCAGCTAGCAGCATTTGGGCATTAGTACTATCCGGGAATGAGTATGTCTTTTGATTTCTTTTTCCATTGATAGTCATTTTTTAACTATGGATTTCTGCATTGTTAGTTTCTGATTGGGCAATAATTCCCATCCATTTCCCGCTTGCAAGTTTCCCCGCATATGCAAGCCGGAAGTGGATAATGACCGATTTGGATGCAAATGGAGGTTATAATATGAATAATTTGGTTCATTTTGGAAAACCAAATAGGAAACTTATAAATATGGGACAGAGGGAGTATTTCACTAATATTTTTAAGCACCGACTAAAACCTGAGAAGAAGGTGGTGGATGCTTAACAAACTACAACTTCGTCCAGTCCCACTTCTACTGACCTTTTGTCACATTATTTCAATCTGACTCATGAGAACATGCAGGATTAATTAGATGATATCCTTAATCAAAAAATTTAAAAGTTCTCTACCACTTTTGTCGAGTGGTAACATAACTAAAGCCTAAGAAGTTGTTTTGGTTTCAGTTTGTTTAACAAAATAAGCCTCACCTCTGATCAGGCCATGCAACTCTCTTTATCTTCTGCATATCTAAAGAAATAGTCATAAACCAATATTCACTAAGATTGGACTTCAATCTTATACTCCGTTCCACGATAATAATCCTCTTTGTCTTTTCAAAATGAACTCATTTTGAAAAACCAAATAAGACCACTAAGAAGAGGTAGTACTTTCTAGTTCAATATTCATCTTTGCATATCCGGAGACAGTCTAATAAGCCTAACTAATGGATTAAATTGGACTGCAATTCTATAGTATTTTCTAGCTAGTTCTTCATAGTTCATATCCCTTCCCTGATTATCATGTCCACCCACCAAACCAAATGACTCTTAACTGCTGTGGGCTCCACTGAGTGGCCCAGTACCCATACTGAATAAGACAAGAGAAACCCTTATGAATGGTGGATAATGACAAGAAGAGGTTCCCTTCCCCCTCTATAAAAGCCAAGCCTAAGCTTCACAGCAAGCAGGTTGATAACAGCAAAGAAGGGTCCATTTCGCTTGATAAATTTCCGTCTTCCTAGCAGAGAGACGAGAGGCATGGAGTCAGTGAGATCGGAAGCAGTGCCGGAGATCAGAGGCGGACGGAGGGGACAAGGGAAGGCTCAGGCCGGGGAGAGGTGTGGATGCTCCTTCCAGATGCCTCTGCACTACCCCAGGTACTCCAAGGCAGACTACGAGGCCATGCCCGAGTGGAAGCTCGACTGCTTGCTCCAAGAGTACGGCCTTCCTGTGTTTGGCGATGTGAACCAGAAGAGGAAGTTCGCTATGGGTGCTTTTCTATGGCCTTCTTACTGAATGTTGCTACTTCGTACATTAACTGAGCTACATGTAATCTAAATATATAAGAAAGAAATGCTGTATCTGGTCTTTAATCTAAAGAAGAACTTGTTACGTCTGCATTTGCTATTATGTACGTGTATGTATTTCGTGGGCATGCATGGATATTCCACCTGGGAGGTTATTTGCTAGAGATTTTTTATACGTTTGGTGTTCTCCCACTGGATATGGAGATCATTGAGTGAATATCAAGTAACGAACTGCTGCTTGAAATCATAAGTTTTTTTTCTTTGATACATACAGAAGTTTCCTTCTTTTGATCCATGCGCAACGTAGATGTTATACCCCAAAAGATTGTGCATAGTAGATGCATTTGGTTAACGTGGTTTCACTCTTACGCGGGTTATGTTCCATTTGCAAGTCGATTGCATCAGCTCAGCAATAGAGGGAGGGCGTCTGGTTGATTAGCACTCAAGCCACTTGCATAATGAAATTTTCGTACAAGACAGTCTCTATGGTTTTCTTCATATATTCGTCACCATTAACCTTTTCTTTCAACCGGCCATCAGCATATGGATATTGTTAAGGCTTAATCAAGTGTTCTCAGTTAAAATACCATAACAGTGTCTACTAAAGTGGATCAGCAATCCATTACGACTTTTACGTTGATCACAAATTCTACTCCAACTCACGCTTTCATTGTATAATATTTATAAATTGGAGAATTTGACTAAAATACTCATGAATTTTGCCAAAAACACAATTATCTACCATTGTTCATCAAAATACCTAAACTGCTCATACCCAGTTAAGAAGTGGCACACACAATTTTCAGTTAATAGCTGTCCATTATTAACTGAAACTCACTTAAGGGTATTTTGGTTTATGGCGCGTGTGTGCCACTTCTCAAGTGGGTATGAGTAGTTTAGGTATTTTAATGAACAATGGCAGAGAATTGTGTTTTTGGCAAAATTCATGAGTATTTTAGTCAAATCTTTTATAAATTTGTACACTTTTAAAAAGCTTCACTCTAGAGTATGGGAAACTTTTTTTTAGGAATTAAGGTCATGTTGAACTTTTTTGAAAAGTAGATAATGGCATCTTCCATGGCATCAGCAATCCCACCAACGCCGCCTTGCGAGAAAGGTAGCCCTCGCGCGCAACTCATTTTATGTGTGGACGGTTAAGCATACTCGTCTTTCTTAGGCTTAGGCCTTGCAGAGATGCTGGCTGCTGCGCAAGCACCACTTTGAAGTTGAGCATCATGCAGTTGGGAACAAGAATGTTCTACTTTGTCCCATCCAAATCTACCAATTTGTCTTCTTTTTTAAGGAATTAAGGATGTTGGGTGAGTATATGTGGATGAGAGGGGGGAGCCGTGACAGAAAGCCTCACCACAGCTTATCGAAGGTGACCCTCGGAAGCCTTCACTTCCTCGTGGCTGCTGGTAACATTTATACACATTGTGGATAGGTTGATGAATTTGGGGGATGGTAGATGAAGAGCATTTATGGTCCTTTGATTATTCATCAGCATAATTTCCGAACCTATGGAGATGGCAATTCTAGCGACCTAGCTAGCAGCCCCCAAAGGTGGTATCCAATTGCGAACATAGGATTTATCTAGTCTCTTTCAAGTAGTTGGATTGACTGGGTTGGAAGGCGACCTCTGGAAGCCTCAAATGTGGTCTCCATGCATGTACATGCCCCAAAAGACTGAGATTGGTATCTGTGTTCTTCATCAATGAGCGGGTCCCATAACTTGAACAGATGAATTGGTAAGCATCCTTGCTGATGCTAATTGTTATATCTGACCATGAGATTAGACTACATTCGTTCAAGTTGCAAGATTGCGCTGGAGAAAGGCAAAGTCATTTATTGGTGACACATAAGTCTTGAGTGACCATAGCTTCCATTTTAGGTAGACCAGTGACATTTTCCTACTAATTGAGAGCCCAGATTTTCTGTTTTTTTTTTTAAAAAAGGAGATTGCTCATCCTATGAAGTGAAGGTTCCTAGCAAAGATATTGCTACTCGAATACAAACCATTAGAAGGAAGATGCAATTACAAAACAATGAGTATCAAAGGCCTTTGGGCCTATCTCACCCGAGGTCGATCAAATCCGCTGGTGGAGCTTCAGCAGCTGTGGATTAGGAATTAATAACACATCCATTCTTGTTATCCCAATTCCCAGCAAAGAACATGCCCCCAGGCTTATTTGTCGACGAGGAGGGGAAAGTGGGAAATTGCACTTAGTAGTCAGATGGCCCAGTTCTAGCCCATCAAATTTTGATGGCTGCCCAGTGGGCTGATCCCTAAGCTGATAACCCAAATCCTGAAGTTTAAAATCGGCCCACAGTTTTCTCAAGCTCTTTCTGACGCGTGGGTTCCAGTGATATGCAAATATTGACCCAGTTTCTGAAATAATGGGCCGACTAAAAATAAAAAGATTGTGCTGCACGTTCTTATGGTTTACCGGGGTGAATAATAGCAAAGCTGCATTGGCCCGTTTGGGGCGTAAAAAATCAGCACCATCCAGCTGAAAAATAATCCAGCTGATTAGGATTTTTTGGATAATCTACTAACTAGGTAGATTTTTGGGAGTAGCTGAAACTGATTTTTCACTCCTCAAACGGCTTTTAATTTGTGTGTGTTTTTGCTACAACCGCCCATAGGCAGTGAACCCACTCGCTTATCTCACCAAACCATATTTTGGGCTCATGTGATGAGGAGTGGGCTCATGGGTTTACTTGCCAATCAAATTAATGGACTTGTTAAATGTCGCATTGTTTGCCATTTAATATCTGTATACTATCACTGAAACTTTTGTTTGTTTCTTTGGGGAAGAAGGAGGTTTGCTTTTCAGCCCTTCAATGAGGATTCATCTTGTGAAGTCCATCCAGATAAGAACTTTGATGAGCTCCATCTCATTTGTAGAGGAAGGATATCCCTACCGGAAAATGGCAATCAAAGTTGAGCGACCAACAAAGGCCACATACTCCTATGTATAGTAGTACACTGCACATGTGTGCAACACATATTTGAAGGGACCATTCCCATGGAGGGAGGGAGGGAGCACCGTCAATTAGAACGTTAGGATTCGATGTCGACAGCTGAAATTCGTTTTGATTTCCGTTTCTATTTCGTGGTACTGACCTGCCTCCCAATTAAAAAGCCTGGCTGGCACATGCCAATTAGCCCAATTTAAACCTGAGGGTTTGATTTTCTTAACTTTTTATCCTAATAAAATCTTGATTTCTCATATAAAATAAAATCATAATCAATCAATCGAGCCATCCACCGTGCCATGAGCTGGAAAAATCGAAGAATCCAAATCCCCCAAGGCCGTCCCACTGCGAATAATCGTTAACTAGTATCAACGTGGCTATAATCTAAGCCGCCAACAATACAATAATTATTATTCCCTCCGTACACTTTTACCTGTCTGGATTAGAAAAACCAAAATGAACTAAATCCAGACAGGTACTTTTGAGACGGAGGGAATACGGTTTTGTTAAAGCACCATCGCGCCATTGCAAGTCCGACACGTGTAGGAATCTCAAGCGTCAAAGCCCGGCCACAACTGACAAAAAAAACAGACTGGGCTGAGCGGCTCACATGGGAAGTGGGCCCCCAGCACATCATTCGCGGCCCAGCGGTCTCCTCGCACTGATTGCTCGCGTCCATAAATAGGCGTCGGAGTTGACGGTTGACCCCGCCGCTGCTTCCGAAGAAACCAGCCCATCCCGGAGCGTCTCTCCTCCTCCTCCTCCGCCTTCTTCTTGCCGGAGAGGGAAAGGCGACTTTTGCGGTGGGAATGGCGATCTCTGCGAGGTTCTCGGTGGGGGTGGTGGCGCTCGTCGCTCTCGTCGTCGGCCTCGCCTTGCCCGCGGTTCACGCGCAGAGCCAAGCGCCGGCTCCTGCTCCCGCGAGTGACGGTGAGGCTTTGTGTTCTTGATCTGTGGATCTTTTCCCCTTTTTCTCCTGCGCTTCTTTTTTCTCTATTGATTTGATCTTGTTGTATTATGTATGCGCCTGAATTACTAGATGTGCTTGCGTTTTACTTAATTCTTTTGCATTGTCTCCTATTTTTTGCCGCCTTTATCGTAATGCTTCTGTAGATTGTTCTATTGCATTCTTCCTGGCATCTTCTGATCGTATACTTGCTTTTGTTCTTTTTGATATATTCGTATGTTCTTATCATTTGGGATATGCAATTTTAGTAAATGACCTAGCCCCTTAGCCCCTATGAAGGATTTTACAGTTTGCTGATACTTTCCAATCCCTGAGCCTTTTATTATAGAAATTTGAAAATCTTGTTTCTCAGATTGCAAAACCTCGCGACATAGCTGTAATACCTAGCCCACTTTTTTAGGATGTGTCAGTTATTTTTGGACGGAGGGAGTATTTCCCATTTTTCCTTTCATGAGTTCATGTCTTTTTTTGTAATTATATTTTTAATGTCTTTTATGAGTTCATGTACAAAGCTATGAGGTTCTGCTTTTTTGCTCTGGGATCGTTCGGTTTGTGCTCTTTCATTCATATGTTGAACTGCATTTTATGGGCTTCTGCTGTAATGCAATTTGAAATAATAAAAGAAAACGCATTTACTTCTCCAGCACTAAAATGCTTTGATTCGCATCTACCGCAGCTGGTTTGTCTTGGTTGGATATATCAAGGCACCCAAATTTCAAATTTGTCAATGATTGGTTTCTAAGGAGATCTGTGCCTAATTTTCTTTTAAACAAGGCCTCTTTATTAAGGCTGCTTGGTCTTTATTTAACGATTGCGTTTGTTTTGGGGATTATGCAGGAACCTCCATCGATCAGGGAATTGCTTACGTACTCATGTTGGTGGCGCTTGTGCTCACGTACCTCATCCACCCCATGGATGCCTCCTCACCTTATAAGCTTTTCTAAAATGGAACAGAACTCAAGGAGAGGGACAGAGATAAAGAGAGCACGGGAGAAGAGAAGATGACGAATGTACTATATTTCTCTGATTTTGCTGTGTTTAAGCATTTGGTATGTCGTGGTTGATCGAGTCATAGGACATCTTTAACTCATTTTCTTCGTATGGGACTAACAGTTGTTCTTCAGTGTTTTCATTTAGACTATATAACCAATCTCTTCTATTGTTATTCTCTTCTGTTTTTATCACTGTTCCATATATTGTTAATCCATCTGTTGCATTGGTAGATCCTTCTGTTCTAGCACTCTTCCATAGATATTGTTAGTACACTGCACTTGGACGTTCCAAATGAATGGGTGACATTAACTCTGGTTTTATGAAGCAACTCATCCAGACAACGCTTGTTAGAAATGTACTAAAAATAAGCAACTGACTAAAATACTTTCCGCGAATCAGCCAAAAAGTCTTCTTGTCTAACTTGTATAAATTTAGTGGATCAGGGGAAGATGGAATTGAACTGCCTTCTCCCATCCCAAAGGTTGTCACTTGATTTAGTTGTGTTTCATGGCGAATGACCCACATGACATTTCATCCATGATTCTCTTTAATGCCGTTGTCTTCAAAGCTGAATCAAAGAAATTTTGAAGTCTTTTTTGGCTTGTTCTTTCATTATAGATAGCGTAGACCTCTCCCGTGTTCCTGGTTGTCTGCAGACACTTTTCTCCTTTCTTACAATCCATGAGTACATGCCAGTATGCCACAAATAAATTTCTTCATCCATGAGAGCTTGGAATGTTAACTTAATGATCTTTATATTACTAGTTTACAAAATACTATGTTTACAAGAACCATAATCAAATTCGTATGCAATAAATTCGTTTGTACATGACTGCATTTTCCTCAGAAGTAATCCCCTCCCATTTTCTCTAAGAACAAGATAGTTTTTTGAATAAAAATCATTATGCAGCATATTAACAAGAAACAGGTCAACCATATTACCAATATGTGGCAGTGTTGCAAATCAGCTCCCGCAAGTTTGGTGAGAGGTAAATTCGACATCCCACCAAAGGTAATAACTATATCAATTATAGACCTTTCAAATTTGAACCAGTCAAAAAAATAATTACACACTTTTGACCGAGCCACTGATATTCACGGTTGATCCCTGTCCAAACTTATTATTTTCAAGCAGGAATGAATTTCTTGTTTGGTAAAAACTAAATTTACATGAATTTGTTTTGTCCTTGCCAACTTATGCTCATTCTTTAACCCTTCTGCTGCTTCTTCCCCTCAATGAAATAACAGCATTTCGATATTTATGAAAGGTCTCCATGATGATCTCGTATGTCTTTGATACATAACAGATTTGACAACTTCATAAAATGAAACAACAATTCCAACTGAAGGGCCAGCTCGCACAACCCGGGGGCCAACACCCATGAAAAGTCCTTTCATCCCTCCATCTTTGACACAGAATTTCTTTGTTATCACAACAAAATGAAGTTATGCAGTAACACATTAATCAGCAATTATGTTTCAATTGTATCGCTCCTGCAAGTAACATTGGACAACAAAATTGGAAAAACACATGACATAAGGACTTACCTCCAAACTTCAAGTAATGTCTGCCTAGTTGTCTTCTTCATCGCCTTAACTGGATCCTTCTAATATCAATAACCATTACTTTTTAATGTAAGAGGATTTCATATTTAAAATTTCTTCTAACAAAGTTCAAGATATCAGAAATGAACAATTTTAGGTCATTCTGGATTTGCATCAGACAATTAATGTGGGACGGAGGGAGTAGCATATAGTACAGTAGTCTCCTAACAGCTTCTGTTTGAACTTTGCATCAGACTTCTAAAAACTAACCTCTATTAGCCGACGGGTTTTAGAAACATCTAGAGGGCATGTTGCAGCAGCAGCGAGGCTTCCGGCAACAAAACCAGCAGAAAAATTTGCCCCTAGAATATTAGCGGCATCTGCCTTTTCACAAATGACACCAAGTAACCTTCTCCGGATCTTTTACTTGCAAATATAAATGATTATGAGTGCTTTGACTTTACGTTATCATTCATACGACATGTGAATATATTTGTGTAAATAAAAATTAAGAGGCTCAAGGGTGGACCAGCAGATTGCAGAGAAAGGCACATCTCGAGCAAGTTGGGCACCAATTCCCGTCCATAGAATTCGATATCCCATGACTTAAAAAGGGAACCATAACGAAAAGACATTCAGAGATAAGTTAGAGCAATATATAATACCACTACTCTGCAAAGATCGTCCCTGATTAACATGTATCAATCCATGTATGCAAACCTTGTAGGCAAGCCAAATCAACCAATTTTAGCTGGTCAAGCATTAACAACAAATGAACAAGCCAATGGCCAGTTTAAGATTCCAAATACATCAGGATCAGCAGAAATTTTACTTCATTATTATTTTTTTTTGCTATGTGCATCTTGATTATGATACGATTTTTGCTATGTGCATCAGCTGATATTAGGTACGTAAAAATCAACTTAAGATCTAACTCCTTACCAACAATATGGAAATCCGTACATTAAAACATCCATTATTAAGTAAAAAATTATATTTAAAAAACATACCATTCAGAACATTATGTGTATTCTTAACAGAGGAAAGCACCTCGAATAAAGTCTTCAACACTCCTTGTTGAAACTCTTTATATGCCTTTAATCAGGATGGAAGGTAATAGTCATTACTTTCAGCAAATATTGCAGAAAATGGAGTACAGTAGCAAATGAACAGAAGGAAGACAGATCCCGCACGTGGTCATACATGATAGTATTTTCAGCTCATGAAGTCTGTCTTATTAATGCAAGCAACAAGCTTAAAGCTTGGGCATACCATTCATTGCTCAATCAGCCACCAGCCTTAAATCCAATTCATAATGGAGAAAGCCACTGACAGGGGGTTTAATTCTGCTGGTGGTGCACTACCACTGGTAGTGTCTCACATGAGCCCAGCATGCCATGACAACTGCAATCATGTGGCACTACCAGTGAGAATACACTATCAGGGATAAGGCTCTAGCTAGCTCTATTCACTTGGTTTGTTATTTTCTTTTTCATTCTAGTGCATATTTATGATATAAAAATCATTACATATGCTCTATACCACACATCGAAGGCGTCACAGAGAGCATATCATTTTGCTACGTACTTGGTTGTACTTGACGCAACAAAAAAATCAATTCTAAGACAGAGTCAAAATTACGGCCAACTTTTCTAATATATTTTCTTCTTGGTCATTGTCAAAGGTCTCATATAAGGATGGTTTAGAGGGGCTTATTGCATAGCTAGCATCAAATGACGAATTTTTTACAATCAGTAGTTTGACACAGCCAATACGAATTATGCAACCCTGAGGAATCTTGAGCTTGTCCCCATTTTCTTGCATACTTAACGCAAGAGATCTTGGCTTAATGATGCAGGTTGATTGGCCCTTAACTAGCTCCTTGAAGCGGCCTATTTACATTTAAATCATTTACCCGGTTGATTGGTTTAAATAGGTAGCATATCCAACTGTGTGCACCAGCTAAGTGATTCTAATATGAAAGTAATTAGGTCATTTATAAAATCTTAACTGTCCTTTTTTCCTAAGCTCTTGAAAGTAACTTAATCTATTTTCTTTTCCCTTTTTGTGGTATAATGTGTAATATCAATCATATGATCCAGAACTGGTCCACTATGCCACGGTTTCTTTTAGTCAAAGGCCGGACTGCGACCAGTCCAGAATGGGGTCTACATGTGGATTACTACTGGAAAAATTGGATAATTCTTATTTTTGCAAATTGTGGATCTTAACTTTATAGTGAAAATAAATGAAGAATGGCAATGAAGATTCTTGTTATTTAAAATGCATTTGGGTTCTGGCAAGTTCTATAGGTGAACAAGCAACGCATGCCAATGAACGTGCAATTGAGCCAGCAATTAAACGAACATATGGTGTTAAACCTGGGGTATTTTTCTCAGAAAATTCTTCAATTCTGTTGCGTAATGTCATAGCAAGGTAGATATATTCCAACCTATTCACGTAATTTTGCCGAACAAATTGAGCAAGCAATAAACTCAGCTGCAACTAATACAAGAATCTAGTAGACCATGGGGTATTGGAAGTTCTCAATATGTAGAGAAAGAAAAAGTATTTTGAACATACAATTAGAGCAGGTATCTGTAATTCATTTACGTACAGTCGGTATAGCTAATGCTAAACTGGCATTTGTTCCTCGCCACAATATGGTAAACCCTTCCTGTATGACCAAACATTAAAAAATACTGCTTATATGTCAAAAAATAATGAGCCACCATAAGTTTTCAAATTTCAATTCACGAGCCAAATTTTTGAAAGACTGTAAATACGGAGGCCGCCAACTTGTCTAACAATTTTGTAGAAGACATCAATTGTTCCCGTGTACTGAAACAATCAGGAGGAGAAAAGAGTTCAGTACAAACAAACCCACCTTGAGTGCGTGATGGAGAACATCTGAAATCCGGAAATGTCTGCACGATTAAAATAAGATAAACTTCCTACAAATGGGGACAGCAAACTGCTCCATTTGGTCTAAACAATTCTAAAATTCCTACACTCCCATGCATATTGAAAGCTGATACAAATTATATACAGTAAGGGACAAGAATCACCAGCCAGTAGCTTACCATGTTTGCACCCGGGGATGTAATGCTCCTGTACATATGATGTCATGGATGCGAGTAAGGTACCCCAGCCGCCTGCGCTTGTAGCCTTGTCTGAAGTATGTCGAATGGAAAATGCTCTTTAAGTATCGCACAAGGTATTGATACTAAAGCCATAAAATCTACTTCGTATTAAAGTAAAATAAACAAATACTTCCTCTATTCCATATTAATTGTCTGGATTTGACAAAATTTGTCCCATATTAACTGTCATTTTTCATGTAGTCTGTCTATAGCAAGTACTGGATGGAACAATAAGGTTACTGTATGGAGCAAAAAGGTTAATAAATTGGCTTCCGTAAATACTCCATCCGTCCTGGATAAGTAGTAACATTTGAATGAACTGAAATCAGTTTCATTTGGAAAACCAAATGTTACTACTATTCCGGACGGAGTGAGTATCACATTTCAATCAATATAGGACAGAGAGAGTATATCTGTAGGATTAGGAAACGTTCGCATTGTATAAATAATTCATCGGTGAATTGACCAAGGAGATAACAGATTCTGATTTATATAATACAGCAGTTGTGTTGGAAATGAACTTCATATCCTTGAAGTTGACAAACCATTACACAAAAATCAACCAAAGTGAATAACAAGAGAAATATAATCAGTGACTAGTTCAATTCCTTCTCCCGTCGCCACAGCATACAGGCAAAAGAAACATCAGAAGTACAAAAAAAGCAACCTCCATAGTTTTACAAATGATGACTAAATAGATAGTCCCAGTAACACAATAACCCACAAAGGCGAAAAGGAAACAATTTTAATAACAATCGAACATAGAAGAGGAACTCTGCAATATGCCAATATCAATTAAACTTCACAGTTGAAGGGAAAAACATAATCATAATCATAATCAAGTAGCGCCTTTTTCCAGCTATTGGAAAGGAAAAATATTTCAGACAAAAAAGAATAAAAAGGGTTCATTTAGATACCTTAGCAACATCAAGGGGATTGACAAGGACGGCCGAAAGAACAGCAGCCTCGGCAGCTGAAAGTTCTGTGAAATCCAAATCGGAATCGGAGAGCCTGTCAGGCTGAGCAGAGGAGGAAGCCTCTTCTCGACCTTCTGATATGGTGCCATTAGAAGAAGACCCCCCTCCATCAAATTCAACTTGCGATGCGGTGCTTAACCAAGAAGAGGCGCTAAGCTGTGGACGTTCCATCGCCTATTGCCGAAGCGAAGCATATCAAAGCATAAGGAAAAACCGGAAACACGAGGAGGCCGGATTCAATCAAGTATAAAAGGAAGAGAAAGAACCTCACGAATGATAGTGGTTGACAGCTCAATAGTGACCCCTTTCCTGGTTATTGGTGGAAGGAATAAGTGAGGAGAACACCATAGATGAACATCACATGCAGGGTGTTCAGCACTTCAGCCCCAGGAGTTTCCAACGTGCATGGCAGGGAGGGGTTGGGTTGCCTTCTGATATGTGTTTCCGTGAGACAGAATAGGGATGATCAAAGACGTTTGGGATGCCCCCTGCTTCAAGCCAAGTCGAAGCAGTCAGGCTTTCAGCTTGAAATATCAACTTCGAGTTTGAGTCAAGTTCGCGGGAGTTTCAATTTTTTTTTTCAGTTTGTACCTTTTTATATAGTTTAAAAAACTGAGGTTGTCATGCATGAAAAAGAAAATAGAGAATTATATAAATAATGGAAAGAGTTTAAACTTGAGATACTGTTGTCCTCGGTGGAGATTGATGGCGGCAAATATGATGGTGGTGGATCGGGGATCGGCGGCTTGGGCAAAGGCAGAGCCAAACCAAAGACTGAATTGGAAGGTGGTGGCTTTGGTGGTCGTAAGCGCACCAACGAGTCTGAAGGTGGTAGCTTTGGTGGTGGCAGAAGCTCGGTACTAGATCTGTAGCCGCCGGTCATGGAAGACGTCGATGTGGTTCGACTGGAAACCCATCAGGTGGAAGAGGCGGTGCGACAGAGAAGCACATGCCAATGCCTGGAAGCAAGTAGTTGGTAGTGATGGCTTGTTAGTAGCCGAAGAAAATGAGCTCGTCGACCCCAACAATGGTCGACAAAGAGTGAGCAAAAGACAAAAACTTTATATCGTCAATCATATCTAGTGCAATGGCCATCAGTTGTGGCTTTAATTCTGTTTCAGCTTCTAATTCCACGGGCAGTCCGACGACGATTTGATCATCGGTGATGTCAACTTGTGCTTGTGCAGGTGTCAACAAGGATAGACTTGCTGACACAAAAAAAATCATAATCATCAATATCCTATTTAAGCTTGGCTAAAGAAACTTCATAATCCCATGGTAGAAGAAGCACAGGAGGATGGGAGGGAGCACATGTTTTCGGAATTGGCTCTGATCCAATATTGTAGATCAAATGATCTACGGATAATTCAATTGAAGAAATGGGAGAAATAGTAAGATTAAGGTTAAGAGAGACTAATATTAAAATATTCTAAATAACTTTAATTTCTATTGATCAAGCATAATGAATTAGGAAAAACTATTTACATATTTATAGACTCTAAATTATAATCATAATTGATATAGGAGTCTAATCCTACGAATCTAACTAATGAAGGAAAATAATAACTTATTTAAAATTCTAATTATAGTAGAAAACTAATAAGGGATCCGAACATAATTAAATTGGTGGACCCGACACTATGACGGGTCAAAGCAGATACACATGAAATCCATATATAAAGTTTAATATATGTATGTATATATTCGAAAGAGGACAGTTTACATGAGATTGTTCTCACATAAGAAGGATGAGGTTAATCTTTTGGGTTGTTAAATTCCAATATTAGGATGAGTATCAATAGGTAGGTGAGTGTCAAATTAATAAGCAAGTGAGTTTTTTGTAGTCATTTTTAGCAATCGGATCAAGATCCAATGGTTAAGACTTATATTGACCTCATATAAACCATATGGGCGATCTCATTTAAACTTTTCCCTATTCGAAAACACAAAATGCATATTGTGAGTTCAATTTTTTTTTTTGAGTTTCTGAGCCTAGCTGAACATATGCATGATTGAGCCTCGCTTAACCAACTTCGTGTTGGGGCTCGATCACGAGCCAAGCTATCAAGTTGGCTTTGCACGGTACCTTTTTTGGGCACCCAAGGGAGACGATTCCAATCATGGCTGAAAGGGTTGTGGTAGCCCAGATCCATTTCCATCTAACCCTCAGAAGAAGTTTTGATAAAGAGTAAGGCTAGCCAGTGCACCGCGCAGGCTAGTTTTTTCCTTTGATAAAAGGAGAAAGGTAATATGCATCCCTACATGTTGCTCACCATTGAATTTAAATTTGATGGTACACATGAGTTAGAGGGGTTGGGCAAATGTTTTATAAAAACTGCATCCTCGAAGGGCACGGAATCAAAATCTTGTGGCCAAAAAAACACACGCCACACATGTCCGCTGGATAAACATAATTCTTGATGGAAATACAAGTGCATTTTTTTGTTTAAATTAGAAACAACACAATAATACTCATTGTTTGGCACATTCCACCTTTGAGCGTTGAAGCATGCAAAAGTGAAAGAAGGAAAGAAGAAAGTCAAGGGGAACATTAATACATTCACCATTTCAACCTTTTTTCCAATGGAACTCGACAACAAGGTGAAAAAGTATGCTTCCAATATGCAACCGTAAGCATAGATTGGACTGATGACATGCACCGGCCAGAGACCATTTCCATCATAACAAACTTAAAACTCCAGCGTTAATGGAGATATCCGAATGCTTGGCCAAAAGAGATAGACAAGGGGTTCAAGGACCACCAGAAGGTGACCTGAGCTAAGCACCTAGGACAAGCATATCAAAGCGAGTTAGAGTTATCAAACAGCACGAGAACTGCAACTTGTAAATCAAATTCCTGACTAGTCTGTCCTTCCAAATCTCCCTCCAGTGGCCGGTCTGAATCACTATGCTGGAAGAGAGGAAGTAAAAGTGGGTTGGGGATCCGATTGCTCGTCCCTAAACCCAACAAAGTTTCTGTGTGAGTGTTTAGTGAAAAGTTCTCCGAAACAAAATTCCACCAAAATAACCAGTTTGGCAAGGCCAAAAGCCTCTCCTAGATTCAACCATAAATATTTCCCCTTCTAACTCTTGGGTCCTACTATTTTTTCATACCGAACTGTTCCTTTTGTTGTTAGCACAATTCACATGTAAATACAACTTCGAGTTTTAAGATGGTCTACGGCATCTTCCATACTTAACGGCCGTTTGGTTTGTGATTAATCCAAAACATCTACAGTAGAAAATCCACTTTC
This sequence comes from Houttuynia cordata, assembly GCA_039654745.1. Lineage (NCBI taxonomy): Eukaryota > Viridiplantae > Streptophyta > Magnoliopsida > Piperales > Saururaceae > Houttuynia > Houttuynia cordata. The sequence continues at coordinate 18,010,300 of CM077506.1, forward strand.
ACTATTCATTTGTGAATTTTTCACTGTCCTAAGGTGTTTCAGCTGAAAGTGAAAAAAACGGAAAATGAATAGTGAAGTGAAACATCTACTGTGGATGTTTTGCTTTTTATCACATCCCAATCGGCTAACTGAAACGAAGAAGGGTGGCATTGGTACAGTACCTATAAGGGCCCAGCTGCCATGCGACAGCGCATCATCAAGGGTAACCATGTGATTTATGCACAGGCCTTTGACTCCTCACTGGCCTGCTTCCTTCAATCCTTGCGCAACTATGGGATAAGAATTAGGATCTAGGACAGCAAGGCAAAGGAGATTCCACATCCCACTCTGGGGCCCTCATTTGTGGCTACTGGATGTTCAAACTTTTGTTCATCAACCATAATTGTCCATAACCACTCCTGAAAAACCCTAAAAACTTTTTATAGGATGTCCCTTTCTTTGAAAGATAGGGGTCAAGCTCGCTGATTAAGGACTGAAGGCGACATTAAGCCCCTTCTTTGTTCAATCATGGAACAAAAGGTATTTCGTGGACAACTAAAGCCCAGCTGATATCATAACACGACACTATTTTATTGAGGATCTCAGGCCCCAAAAGTATCATTGAGCTTAATCATGACAAGTTTTGTTTCCTAACCATTTCATCAGCAGCTGTCTTCAGCATCATCGACAGTTAAATTGGGTTGGAGAGGAGGAACAAAGAATCATCAACTTTGGTAAGTGTGTGACTCAGTGAGTCCGACTTACCCATGCCCATGAGATGATTCAGAGCTACAAACTGAAAGTTCTTTGTCTGTTTGTTCCTCCAATGATCCCCATAGAATTCAATCAACGATTCAAATGGCGCTCCCTCCCTTTCAGGCCTCAGAATCCTATTGTGAAAAGAAAAAAAAACGTCTCACAGGCGGACCATTGCCGTTTGTGGGTTTAAAAAATTAGCACCATCTAACTAAGGGGCCGTTTGGGGCGTGATTAAAAGTAAAACATCCAGATGGGATGTTTTGCTATACTGTAGCAACTGGATATTTTATATATCCAGGAGGTGTTTCAGCTGGATGTAAAAATCCACATGGATGCTACAGTATATATCCAATATCCAGTCTGGATATTTTGCAATAATCACGCCCCAAACGGCCCCTAAAAAAAATTCCAACTGGTTAGTTTTTGAAAGAATCAACTAACTAAGTGGATTTTTGGGAGCGGATAAAACTAATTTTTCATGCCGCAATCGAAAACGGAATGAAAAAGCAGGCCGGGGTCCACACGGAGGACCACACCTCAGTCACCAGTCACCACTCATTTGACCTTTGGTGCACTTCATTTACATTGCCTCACATATAATGCCGTGAAAAAGAAACAACGAGTAACAAATGCATTAATGCAGTCCAGCCCTGATCTCCTAAGGCTTCTGCCCTCCATTACTCGAGACCTACGAAGCTATCCAATAATAAAATTTTGTAATAAGTATTTTGAGTTCTGTACTCCAGTTTATACGCGCCAAGCTTATGTATGTTGGCGTGCCCCAAGGCACCGCATGCCGTGATTCCGATCGGGCGGCACGCATCAATACAGGGGCAGGCGTGCAACGCGTGCTGTTGGATCTTGTTCCGATAGCGCACAACACCTAGCTGCACGCCACCGCTTGTGAGCCAAGGCGCATATTAACTCTTTTTTTTTTAGCAATAAATACCCAAAGATTCCATGCACTCCACTAATTACGAGTTTACGACTCCATGGCTAGAGTAGTATTTACTAATTATCAAAATACAGTTTGCAGAAACAAAATAATAAATTCGCCATGGCTGGATTCACATGTTCTCCAGCTCCAGCCGCAGTCCCTCCCTCCTCCATGTTGATTTTCCATAAAAAAAAACTCGGCCATTTATGTATACTTTTCATTGTAAATCATCCTAATAACTGCCTAAACAGTGATTTTTTCAAAAAAAGAAAAAAATATATGAAGTGATTGCCCCCTTCCAAACCAAACGTGTCAAATTTTGTCTTGCGCGTCTTCCCAAACAGCACCTCGTTTCCGTCGCGGCACCTTTACCGTTTTCCGGCCTCATGAATCAGACAGATATTGTCTGAAACAGCTCCAGCTACGGCTACAGCAACAGCAACAGCAACAGCTAAGCTCTCTGAACTGCTCGTCCTCCTCCTCCGTAAGTCTATAGAAACGCACACTCCTCAGCTGATTTCTCTGTCCGTTTTTCAACTTCTTGTTATTTCGTCTGGTAGTACTGATTGGCTTCTTCAGTTATTCTTTTCTTTTCTGCTTGTTTGTTATGTTTATGTGGAGTTTTTTTTTAGATTTAATATGAGAATGGTCAGAGACAGAGGACTTGACCTTTAGTTTGGTAGTTGGTTACTCTGTCTAGTATATTTGTTTCATGATTTGGCGTTATGGGACGCGATAACCTCTTCTTGCTGTTTCTTTTTCAAGTTTGGATTTGAATGAATTTAAATTTCGTCGAACTCGAGCAGGTTCATAAGTACAAGTTCCTCTTACTGTATGAGTGAGCCACAATTATCTATATCTCTCAAAACTGAGATGATCAAAGAGCCTTGAAACATAAAAAAATTAAAGAAATTCTGGAGAGTTGAACAAATTTCCTTTTTCTTTTTCGAGCATGACAAATTGCCTACTTAAGATGAGATACACTTATGTAATTTTTCGAATATTCAGTTACTTTATTTTTGTGGCACAAAATTTGTGGACAACGGCTCTTAAGTTAGAATTTGGGTCTGGAGCCATGTCAATTCAGATACATCTGTTTTAGGAGTCTCTTTTTTTTTTTACTTGTTTTGAAACTTTCTGAACTTCTAACCATGAACTTAAGACAGAAGGTAAATTGTAATAAGGGAGCGTAACTATCTCCATATCTTTCAAGGTTTCCTAAGCTTTAATTACATTAATAGAAAAAGAAATCAAGGACATTTGCTAAATGATTGTTTGTGCAATATTAGCTGCAATGACTGAGGATCTTATGCGTTTTATGTGCCTTTATTATAGTGAAAATCATATGAGTATTCAGTGCGTAGTTTACCTTTTTCATTTTTGATACAAAATGTTCTTTTCTTGAACCGTACAAAACGTACTTTACCTTGCTTCAATAGCAAATTCGTGTTCTACATGTTTGTTTTTTAATTTTAGATATATGCAATTAGCGAGAACATATTAGCATGAGTTATATGCAGGAGTAAAATAATTCAAGCAATTGTAAAGTTCATCTGTCTCTTCTTCCTTCTATTTCACTTATATCTGGATATGCTTTTGGGCTTTAACAACAGTTATATAGCCTCAAAAAATTGGACATTAATTCCAAATAATTGTTGTCTGCAGATCTTACACCTTTTGACATTTGCACATTTAGTGCATGGATATGAAGCAAAATCTTCAATAACATTTCCGAGTTTTGAGCTGAGCAGCACAAATGAACAGTCACAGAGTTAGAGGCTTTCTATCGTCAATATTCAGGGATCACTTTGATTCTGATAATCCTGAGTGGCTTGAGGAGCATAGGAAAGGTGATTCTGCTTTAGCATTCAAAATAAGTAAAATTAAATATTAACTAAGTGAGAATGATTCTCAATTGATAATTGCATATAAAATTGTTCTATACAATCAGATAAGTCAAATGTCTAATCCTTAATTCTTCTTTTCGGAACCAATTTTAGTTTCTATGTGCTGTGTTGTTGGTTTGGATGCCTGATTGATGATGATCTTGATGATACATTAATTTTTAAGTATCCTTACCCGATAGAGGGGATGATGGTATTTCTCTGTCTAATTGCATGACTGTGGAAGCATCTTGTAGATGCATATTGACTTACACTGTGTTTATGTATTATTTTGAAAACTTTTCATTCAAATTTTAGCAATATCTGTTGCAAATATAAGTGACACTCTAGATATGAAGGAAAGATTGAGCTTCTTGATGCTGGTTCAACTTGGAGACTTTGTCTGTGCAAGGCAATAATGTTCTCTTAGTCTCTTTTAAAATTCTGCAAAATAATTCTGGGCCTTATGCAACTTTTACTGTCGGACAGGAAGTCAGTCCATCCCTGTTACCACACCTTCCAAATTTTAAAAGTTGGAACTGCTGTGAAGTTTTCATAATTTTGCACAGATGTCAGATATCGACAATTGTAGTTAAAATCAGAAGAGTACCATAGGTTCTTTTTTGTTTAGATTACTAATAGAAAAAGTTCTTTTGGTATGACAGAAATTGAGAAGAATGTGAAGAAAATTCTGAAGTTGATTAATGAAGAAAAGGAAGGGAGCCCAAATGAAGGGGAGGAACTAGCCAGTCTTGTTGATGATTTTTATAAAAACTACCAAATTCTCCATGAACGCTATGATCGTTTGGCAGGCGACATAAAGAAAAATGTTAATGGAAGTGAGAACACTCATGTAAGCTCTTCATCTAGCTCCAGTTCTGACTCAGAGTCAGACAAAATTAAAAGTAAGAATGATAAGGGTCGCAGCCACAAAAAGTCTGCTTCAGGCTACAAAGATCTGCAAACTCAAAATGAAAATTTGAAGCATGAGTTGGAAGCCTCTCATGAGGTAGAAAACGACATGAAACAGAGATTAGTGAGTATTACTGAAGAGAGAGACAATTTAATGTCACAAAATGTGAAGGCTTTGGACAGGATCAAGGAGGCAGATATAAAGATTGAGGAGTTTATATTGGCATCTGAACAGTTGAGCAAAGGTAGAGCGCAATTGGAGATTGAAAACTCAGAGCTGAAGCTACAACTGGAAACAGAAAGAAATGAAGTGGTTGATTTAAAGAATAGATTGGAAGCTACAATTAAAGAAAAGGATGTTTTAACTTCGGAAATTCTAGCAGCTCTACTCAAGGCAGAGGGTGCAGAAAAATCCCTAGAAGATCTTAGAAGTGAAGTCACGGTTCTGAGAGAGGAGAGTTCGAGTCTGCTATCCAAGATTGAAGTTTTCAAGCAGGAGAATTCTGTAAACATGGGCAACTTACAGCAGGCTCATAAAACCATAGAAGATAACATCACTGAAATGGAAAAGTTGAAAACTGAAATATCGGTTTTAAGGGCTGAAAAGGAGGATGTGAACAAAGAAATTGGAAATCTAAATGAGATATTAGCAGCAACGCACACTGAGAAGGACATATTATCCACCAAACATATGTCAATTTCAGAAAAACTAGAAGCAGTGGAAAGACAAATTGAAGAACTTAACAAAGAAACTGAAACATTAAAGCTTGAGTTATCTGAACGTGATAAAATCAATGGTGACATGAAGAAGGAAATCGAAGGGGCTTATCGGGAATATGATAATCTAAAGCAAGTTCTTCAATTGGCAGAGGAAGATAAGAACAAATTGATCTTGGAGAACTCGGAGGCTTCAAACAAACTACAGCAGACTGAGAAGAGCTTACAAGAACTGCAACAAAGCCACAATGCTTTGCATAGTCAAATTCTGGATCTGGAGAAAAGACTTCAGGACAAAGAAGAACAAATCCGTGATCTTCTCAAGAACTTTAGAGCCCAGAAAAATGAAGCCTTTGATCAAATTGATGCTTTGAAACTTCAGATAAGTGAACTTGAATCGCAGCATAGCTCACTAAGCACCTTAAAGACAGAATTGGAAGAACAGATTGATATTCTAAAGAGTGACGCTCTTATAAAGCAGAAAGAGATGGAAGATATAAAGGAAGATTCGGAAAACAAAATCAGGAATCTTGAGCAGAAATATGAAGGGAGAGGGGAAGAGCTGTCCAACCTTACCAAGATGCTTGAAGGGGTGAAGAGTGAAGCCTCTCATCAAATTGATGATTTGCAATTAGAGTGCTCTCTGTTACGTTCCCAGAAAAAGGAATCCGAAGAACAGATGGAAAAGGATCTAAGTAGCAAGATTTTGGAACTTGAAAAACTGCTAGAAGAGAAGGAAGAACTGAACCGTCTATTAGCTGAGAATCACAGACTACTCGAAGTCGAGTTCCATAAATCCTGTGACGAACTCCAGAAAGCAGAAAGCAAAATAAGAGATGTGGAAGAAGGTCATCAGATGCTAAGCCTTCAGATGAACGATCGAACACTGGAAGTGGCTTCATTAGTGTCTCTAAAAAGTGAAATGGAAGAACAACTTGGAAAGGCAAAAGGTGAATTATCAGAGCTAGAGTTGCAGAAGGAGAAGTTATATCAGGAGTTACAGGGCAAGATTTCTGATCAAGAGAGGATCCTCCACGAGCGTGATAATACTCTGGAGGAATTAAAAATGAAATGCAAACAGCTGGAGGACCAGGTTTTTGATTTATGCGAGAAGCTTAAGATTGCGGAACAGAAGATTGGAGAATTGGAAGAGGAGAGACAAAGAGTAGAAGAGTCTAAAGATATGTTAATTCAGAATATGCAGCTATCTATTGAAGGGATGAAAAGGGATATTGAAACTGCTGAAGAAGAAATTAGCAGATTGAAAGGAGATATTGCCAGGCATGACGAGAACTACAAGCTACTCCAGATTTCTGCAGAAGATGAGAAGGCCGAATTGTCTAACAAGATGGCTGATCTTCGCCAAGTGAATGATGATCAAAAGGAGGAGATAGCAAAGTTACAAGTAAGCGTGCAAAATGCTGAAGTTCAGCTCCGTCTATCAACTCGGAAGTTTCAGATTACAGAATCTGAATTCGAAAAGAAAGAAGAGATATACCGTAAGAAGGAAGAAGAAATGCATGAGAAACATAAATTACTTGAAGAGCAGGTTCTGATTTCATCCGAAAAGATGAACATCCTAGAAAATGAAAAGAAAGAAACATTTGGAAAAATGGTAACTGCAATGAAGTCCCTGAATTTTGGTTTTGACAATCTGTTGTCGAAGCTAGATGAAAATTATTGTCAAATGGATACTCGATTATCAAAATTTTCAACAGAACTTCAAACCATGAGGCGATGTGTTTCAGATATGGTCATTCAGAAACAGATGCTTAAGAGAGAGATCCATGATGTAACAGAAAGACTTGAGGAAACAGGAATATCCAAGTCCGTGTTAGAAAAAAAGCTTGGACTTTTGGAGACAACAATAACTGAAACAATTAGAGAAAAGAATAAATTGGCGGGAACTGTTGCGGAGTCTGTAAAGAAAATGGGAGAAGCAGAGCTGAAAGTGCAGAAAAAGGAAGTGGAGATGGAGGAAAAGAATGAGGAGAAGAGGGAGGCAATACGGCAGTTGTGCATCTACATAGAATACTACCGTGAAAACCAGGACTTACTCAAGGAGTCGCTATTGAAAATGTTGAGTAGGTCCAGAAGAAGATGAACATGATTGTTTTTTTTCTGTTTCTTGATTTTTTCTGAGCTATGTTATGTATTTCTCTTTTTTAGCTTTCCATGTGTGGGCTGGTGATGTTATATTTGTTCATTTTTTCAATAAGGTGAGGACAATACACCCCAACTTAATTTCCTGCATCTCATCTGGTGTCTCAGGAATATATTTCAAGTTTCTTCACTCTATTTTGGTTTTTATAACCCCTATGCTGAAAAGATTTCTCCAAGAAGATTTCTCTCCTTGTACTATGATAAACTTTTGTGAATTTGATTTCGCTGAGAAGTAAACTTAGCATCAAGATACAATTCCTGCTCAATCCTAGAATCCTTCCCAAACCTGCTCCTTTTATAGTATGAGTAAATAAATAAACACATTCCATCCTTGCTACATTTGTTAATTTTTCATTATCAAGCACAAACTTATTGAGTTCTATAAGGTGTCATGGAATACTTCTTTCGTGATGAATCCAGAAAAGCAATACTTTGACGTTGGTCAAATAACTTTGTAAAGGAAAAAGTTGTGTCGGGGTTATGCAGAGACATAACAGTTTTTCTACTAAAGTGTAACTCCCTCCGTCCTGATTTATTATGGGGTTTCGGGTGGTAACTAGATAGATAATCACTCCGGACGGAGGCAGTATAGTTTTACTTTCAGCGAAAATTACCAAAATCGAAGAACAAGGATGAGGTCCATGCATCTTGCATTGATGTCGCTGCATTCTTAGTTCTTTACATTTTGTGTTGCAGGATCTAGAGCTCAAAAATGAAGCTTGACGTCGATAACTTTGATGTTCCAGCTTCTATACCGTTTGGTTTGCTAAAAAGCTAGATGTGAGTCATGGAAGAAGAGTTCTAACACACAAGATAACAAAGATATTTTATGTTTTATGTTCTTTGTAACTTTGACAACTTTCTCTTCATAAAAAATAAAAGTGCCCAATGAGTAAATTCGGTACACTCCTTACTAGGGCTGTTCGCGGCCGGCCGCGTCCGAGGTGTCCGTGGCCGTGTCCGCGCCGAGAAGAATCGTCCGTGGATTCCGGCCACGGATACGGCCAAGGGACCTCGGACAGCCGTCTGTTCGAGGTCCGAGGAGGAGGAGGAGTGGAGGAGGGGCGGCGGCCGGCGGGGTGGAGGAGGAGGGCGGCGGGGTGGGGGGAGGAGGGGGGCGGTCGTGGAGGGGAGGACGGAGGGGGCCGTCCCCGGGTCGTCGCCGGCGGTCGCGGAGGAGGACCGCCGGCGACGGATAAAAAAAAAATAAAAATCTGTTTTTTACCTGTGGCTTCCGGCGCGCTGTGGCTTCCGGCCGTCGGGGCGGTCGCGGAGGAGGAGGGAGCAAGGGCGGGGGTGGAGGAGGACTGGAGGAGGGAGCGAGGGGGTGGAGAGGAGGGCGGCGCCGCGGCGGGGTGGGGGTGGAGAGGAGTGCGACGGGGTGGGGAGGAGGGAGCCGGGGGTGGAGAGGAGGGCGGCGCCGCGGCGGGGTGGGGGTGGAGAGGAGGGCGACGGGGTGGGGAGGAGGGAGCCGGGCGCCGCGGCGGGGTGGGGGTGGAGAGGAGGGGGGGGAGGAGGGAGCCGGGGGGTGGAGAGGAGGGCGGCGCCGCGGCGGGGCTGGGGTGGAGAGGAGGGGGGGGGTATTTATAAAAAAAAAAGTCCGTGTCCGCCGGACTCTCGGACACGGACGCGGACATAAAAATGGCGGATAATTTTATACGGACACGGACGCGGACAACCTCTGTCCGCGTCCGTGTCTGAACACCCCTACTCCTTACTAGAAGGCAAGGGACCAATGTATCTCACCAGAAATTATTAGGTGGTACGGTTTTCGTGCTCACCACCAACCATTAGATGACACGCACCAGTCGGTTTTGGTAAGGGCCCACCAAATTGCTGTTTATGCCATTCACCAGTTGGTGGTGCACGAAAACCCCGTACGCTTAGGTCTCCCCTTCCAACACGTAAATTGGCTACACATGAGCTTCCCCGCGCCAAGAGGTTCCTGTGATACTCCATTGTGACTAGGGAACTCTACTTCCTTAGGCGTGGTCCTGACCATTCCAAGAACAATCATTTTCCTTGTTTCTTTTTCTTTTTTATTTCAACGGACAAAAGGGCAAAGGATGCAATCCAACAAGCACAAACCATACAAAAAGACTCACAACAGAGGTATAAGCGACAGAGGTGGGGCGGTGAAGAACACTCCATTTTTACAATAGGACCATCATTAATGTTAAAAAGACCAAAGTATACACACCAGGCACCAGCTAACATGCCTTAAATGCAGTGCAAGATAAGATAGTACAATAATTTGCTGGTATTTTGGTAGTGGCTTCCTAACCAGACGCTTGCCTACACAAATAAAAGGGCCAGAAAACTAGTGATACATTTGCTCCTCATGTATTGATAATGACTCTGGTGCAGCTATCACTTCTCTTTAGGGGCTGTTTGGTTTGTGAATTAAGCACCAAATTAAGCCTGTATTAGGAGATTATAACCAGAATCATGTTTGGTTTAATAATTTGGACCGAATTTAGAATTAATCTTGGAAGAGAATTTTCAGCAAATTCATGCTTAATTTGCTAATCTCCTCATGAGGAGATTCACACCACCCTGCGGTGTTGTACCTGAGACTGTTGGAGGAGCTGCTGGAGAGGTTTTCACGGATAGAGTTTTTGCAGCTTCACATGCAATCGAAGGGTCTGAGCTTGGTCTGGGACTATGGGAGGTATCTTTCAGCCTTTGATTGGAGTTTAATCTAATTGTTTTACCAGCATTTGAATAAAAACACATACATATTAGTATTCCAATCAATTTTTAGCATGAATAAACAATGTTGTTATAGATTTCTTTCAGAGCGTTTGATGAAATTCCTACATAGTGTTTTATTGATTTTGATTCAAATTCCTGTGTTGTATTGATATGTTGGTCAACGGGACATGCTTGTGAATTTTGTGAAGGTCTTATAAAGATGGAACCGTCGATACTTATATATAACCATCACGAGTCAGCTCTGTATACCGTAATGGTGTCGGGTGGAAATATCCTATCAATATATTTTACCCCCAGACATATAACAACATCAAGAATCAGCTATGTTGTGGCTCCCTGGCATAGAAGTGACGTGGTCAGGCCGCCGTACCCAATAACTTCTTCTTTGATAATTGTAAACATACTGCAAGCTCAGTATGCCTTGCCCAATCTCCACCTCAACCTTTCTTCGTATGGTTTCAACCTCCAGCATGGCCCATGGATAGACAAGTTGCATCAGGTTTGGTGGCTCAAAGGATGGGGACACAATAAGGATCTCTAAAAATATTGAGGTCAAGATTCTAGCTTATAGAATTTGAGTCGTAAATTTTCTAATAGTCGGTTGAGGTGCTTTTGGATTACATATTGACGTCAAGATTCAATCCTTTATCTCATTAAGGGTAAAAGCATCACAAGAATCATTTATTTTTTTTCTAAAATCTGCCCCATCCAAATAAGCTTAAGGGGGTGGGGTGACACTTGACAAAAGCGCAAAAGCGCTTTCGGAGTAGGCGTTACTATACGGGTCACGATTTAATTTTTTGTTAACAAAAGCGATTTTGTTAAAAAGCCATTTTTTGAAAAAGCAAAAGTTGTTACCAAACGGTACCATAGTATCACTATGTTGTTTAATGGGACTTGCCTCCATAGTATTGATATGAAATTTTTGCATACTATGGACATTCAAATTCCTGAAAAGTATTCCTGCATAGTATTGGTTGATTGTCAGATTTAAGTGCGTAAAGCACTGAGAATACTTACACCATGATTTCAATAAATTCTCTTTTTTTCTCTCAATACTTAAATTTTAGTTTGTCTCTCAATGAATGCACTTCCAAGGTTTGTCAAAAAAATAAATAGTTAATATAGTTTATTAGTTTAGTCTTGGACTGTTGAACACATTTTATCAGAGGCAAATAAAATTTGTTTACTTGGACTGTTAGCACAGTACACCTACTCTCATATTCTAATTTTATCCATATTTCACAAATTTTTACAGGTGTCTTTATTTTTCCACTAACTTAGCCAACTCTTACAATCCACAAAAATGAAAAACATAACTGAAAATTTTAAACCTGAGCTTGTCTTGTAACACCTTCTAATTCAGCTACCACATATTTTGACTCCTCGTTCAGTCCTCCATTTTACATGTTTCCATCTACTATAAATTCTTAGCATTTGTAGATTCAAATGGATCCTATAAGAGAACCACTAAAAACTATTCATAGTGCACACTTGAGAGTATTTACTTGCAATAAACCCACCATATCCAACTTGCATATTCTAAGTCCCAAGCTCATAATTTGTAACATACCCCAATAAATTTTACTATTGCAAATTCGAATGCCAATCTTTTACTCAAAATATCAATAGAATGTAGGAATTTGAATCAAAATAATAAGAGGCAAAGAAAAATGACTAGTATGCTTCAATCTTGTGAAAAGCTATTTTGCTAAGAGTTGCATACCCTGTCATTTATATGACGTGATTATGGTATTTTCCTTATCGCAATCTTTTGATGGTAAGTCATTCCATGCTTTTGTGGTACCTCCTTAAAAAGTCAAGTTGAGCTGAGTGCAGGAGATGAATCCCCCTAGAGAAACAGATACGAATAGAAAGTTTTCTAGGTTGGTTGACCAGAATCAACAAGAACACTATACTTCCTTGAGCATGTAATTTATGCCATCAGTAAAGGCCACATGAAGAACCAACTTCTTGACAAGGAAGGGTGGGACCAGGCCAGAATCGGTTTAAGGGAAAGGCATGACATTGATCATGTAGATCACCAAGCGCTGAAAAATCATTACAACATAGGTAGGAAATTGTGGCAAGGGTGAAATGAGCTGAAAAGAGTATACTGGCCTTGGTTATAATGCCCACACATGCACTTACATAGTTCCCACACATATTTGGAAAGCATTCATCAATCCTCTTTGGAATTATGATGCCTACCATCCACAGCATGTGAATGAGCCGCCCAATGAGAATGTGGCTCATGAAGACTAAGGGGATGCCACATAGCCAACCATGTTCCCACGCCAGCCTCACTTATTTGGTTCCACTAGTCACCATATTCCATAAATGTCACATACTCATTTGACGAGGGGGGAAGGGGTGGTCCCAATGCGCAAAAATCTATTACCACAAAGGTTGGTCCCAATTCGACTAAACAGGCTACCACTAAGGGGGCTACACTTATTACTAGTCAAAAGAAGATCAAAAGGTAGAAATCATGTGCATAGGTCATATAAGGGATTGTTAGAAACAATGGTTGCTCGAAATGTCATTGCCGGGAGAGAGAGGGGGGGGGGGGAGATGTTGAAGTAATTTTGAGAAGCCCATTCCTGGCTACAACATCGCTAATCCCATATGAAATGTTAGTATGTCTTTTTTCGAGAACAAAACCATTCGGCATAGGGCTTTTTACATATTACCTGGCGCCAAGTTTGATATTATCATATCACCCGAAAAAAGATAGTTCCTTTCATATGACCTAGAAACTACCAAAAATACCCTTATCTTTATGTATATATGGCAGCAGGGGTTTTAGCAATTTTTGGAGAAGGCATTCCGGAGAAGAAGGAAAATGCGGTCCAGAGAAGGTGTTTCGGAGAAGTTCCATGCAGCAGCTCCGGCCATAACGTCACCGGCGCCGGCGCCGTCCAAACCAGAAAAAGTTATCTTGCTGCCAAAATACGAAAAAAGAGCGGGAAAGCAGTGGATACACAAACACAACTGCCACAGAGTCATCGTTCATTCAAAAATGGTACGTCAAGTTGAAATTCAACGTTTAATATAATGTAAATTTGATCCAGAGATGAAAGTTGAAAATTTGCAGAGTTTTCTACTTTTTCCTACCGTCGTGTATTCCCTAACACGACAATAACAATAGTCGTATATTTTACAACATGACTATTATACGACTATTTTCAATCACGATTTATTTATTCATTATGTTATTGTAATGCCAGGTAAGGATGGATTTGATACCTTTGTGCTTACACTACGATGGAATGTTCACAAATTCTGATGGGTATGTGGGCGGGAAACTGAAGCTCATATCTATTGATACACAAGTAAAGTACATGGGACTGTTGCAACAAGTGGAAGAAAGATTACCGCTGAAGTCTCCATCCAGTACATTGTCTTTGCCATATCTTGTTCATTCTGGAACCCAATTCGTCCTTGAAGACGATAAAGATGTGAAGACAATATTCGTCCTTCACAACAAGAGGCGATGCACAGATGGAGTGGACTTCTGTTGGAAATAACAACATGGAGAATTCCATTACCAATAAGCAAATGGTTTCCAGTGCGGATAAGGACGGCGAGAATTCAATGCCTCCAAAAGGGAGGCCGGCCAGTAAGACACCACAGGAGAGGCCGTCCAGCCCTGGGAATAAGTCACCTACACTAGCAGTTGAAGGAGGAAAAGATGAAAATTGTTCACTTGAAGCTGTGAGGTAAGGGCTGAAATTAACGAGTGGACATGTCTTAAAGTCGTGTTGCATACGACACGACTGGAATTCAAGTCGTGTTGTATATGATGAGACTAGAATTATAGTCGTGTTGTATACAATACGACTGGAATTCAACAACACGACTAAATAATCAAGTCGTTTAGACGTTTTTGTACAATATGTATGCCATTCTTACAATGTTGTTCTCGCAGATTGGGAGATGGTAATAAAAATATAAAGGATGAATTTCCGAATGAAGTCGATAACCAGTTTCAAATCAATGGGTTCAATGGTGAAGATGAAGATGAGGATCAAGACGAGGATGAAGAGAAAGATGAAAATGAAGACGAAGATGAAGATGCAGATGAAGAAGAATTATTTGACTATGAACAATTACCGTGGTCTGCAGATGACTGGGATGAGCCTCTCACACTACCAATTTTTCCTGGGCCGTATCCCACGGGAGGAGACCACTCTGTGTCAGGTATAAAACTCTAACAAGCAGTGAGAGCATCCACTTCTAAAGGAAAATTTGTCGTGTCGGGGGCACAAGACTTGGACGACAATGAGTACAACAATATTGATGGTGAAGGTGGTTGGGATTGGGGTACCTATTCACCACAGGCCAGTCCTGCAAAAAAATATGAGGAGGAGACGATGTTGACCGGCAGTTTGCAAGGAGACAACTATGAGGCACAACTTGCCTTAGGGGCTAGATTCGAAAGTGTGAAATAGTTCAAGATGGTTCTTACTGATTTGGCAATCAAGAGGAAATTCATGTTCAAAGTGGCAGACGAGAACAAGGACACATTTGCTGCAAAGTGCAAGATTACAGGGTGCAAGTGGTACATACTGGCTTCGAATCTAGTTGAGGAGTCACCGTGACAAGGAGTAAAGGAAGGCATACATGCGACATTTTGATAAGTTTTAAAGATCATCCATTGGCCTCACACCTATGGATTGCACGGAAGTGTCATGGCCTCCACAAGGATTCAAACTTCATAAAAATGGCTAATATCCAACAGTACATTGAGAAACATTGGGGCGTCAAAGTGAACTATCAAAGGGCATGGAGGGCGAAAGAGGAATTGATACGATTGATCGATGGCAACCCGGAAGACGCATATCGTATTTTGTCCCATTATGGAAAGGAGTTAGACCGGTCTAATCCAGGTACATATGTGGTGATTGAAAGATGTTATGATATTCCGAAAATTGAAAATGAGGAAGCCGGATACGAGTTCAGACGTGTCTTTTGGATCTTCGGCCCGGTCGCAAGAGCATTCCGAAGATCACTTAGGCCGCTGCTCACTCTTGATGGAACATTCCTGAAAGGAAAGTACCCCGGAGTGTTATTGGTTGCAACAGCAGTCGACGGGAACCAACAATTAATGTGCTTTGCATTTGCAGTTGTGGACAAAGAGACTATAAATTCGTGGTACGTATGCTAAGAAGATTGTATGAGTAGTCGTGTCTTCGAGCAACACGACTACTCATACAGTCATGTTGTTTCATATATGACTGTGTACCCCCTATCTCTTCTTGAATCTGCTTTCACTCTGATTGCTGCCTTGCAGGACGTGGTTCCTCAGCCTACTCAAATCCACCCTATTTACGGATCCCCCGACGTCTTTGGATACAATTGTCTCGGATAGACAGAAGGGACTTCTGAGAGCGGTTGCTGATGTATTTCCTGAGGCTCACCATGGGTTTTGTCTAAGGCATATGGCCGCCAATATGCTTAATCAATGGAAGGATAAATACTTGAAGGACCTTCTATTCTGAGCTGCAAAATGCTTCAGGAGACCAGAATGCAATAAAATCATGCACAAGATGAAGGACCACAATGAAGAGGCATGGAAATATGTTCAGAAGATCAATAAAAGAAATTGGGCTAACGTGGAATATCCGGGTAAAAGATATGGCACTCTCACATCAAGCATATCAGAAAATGCAAATAATATGCTATTGAAGACTAGATTTTGGCCAATAACTCGGTTGATCGAGCAAACTCGTGTGACCACGACCTCCCATTTTGAGAGACGCTGCATGGAAGCAGAAGGGCTAACGACGCCATTAACCAAGTATGCACACAATCATATTAACGAAATGAGGAATAAGAGTGCTGGAACAGTCAGAGTGCAACCGCTATCATTATGGCAGTTTGAAGTCATATCTTTATACCATGTGGTAAAAATTCATTCCACGATGGGTTCTGATAATTCAATTCCGGAATAGTCGTGTCGTGCGATACACGACTAATGATATAGTCATGTTGTCGGCTACACGACTAATGATATAGTCGTGTTGTCGACTATTCATGTTGTTGTCATATTTTTTCCTCAGGATGTTATTGACCTAACGAAGAGAAGCTGCACATGTGGGTTCTTCCAGAGCATGGGACTTCCGTGCAAGCACGCCATTGCATGTATCGATGAGAGGAGTTTTGACCCGGTGGAATATTGTGAAAAGTGGTACCATGCATGTTTGTACCGCACAACGTATGAAAAAGTAGTTTTCCCTACTTTAGACAGGAGTCAGTGGGGGGATTACGGGGTTTTATTCAAATGCGAACCGCCCATGCTCGATGCTCCAAAGAGGGGTAGGAGACAGACAAAGAGAATCGAGTCACAGCCTGACCCGCCAGAGAGGTTGAGGGTGAGATGTGGCAACTGTCGACAAGTTAGTCACAACCGTAAAAGGTGTACTAACCCAACTGTTGCGAAAGAAGCAAGGAAGCGCAGATATCGAAGACTCCCTCAACAAGGCAATCTTGTAACGGATGAGTCAGCGCCGAGACGATGCTCCGGGTTACCTAAGGCCCCACCCTTCTTCACTTAGGTTGATGACAAATTCATGTATAATAAAGATTACTCTACCGCAATGTATGCATGTAGTCGAATATTTCTTTGAATGCAAGTGTCATGTTGCATAAGTGTCGTGTTGTATAAGCGCCGTCCCGTCGTTGAAAGACGCCGATAATTCTTTGTTTCCTCACATACATGACAGAAAAAAAAATTAGACTCCGTCATAGTCAGCGCAGAGTCGACATAAGAGGAATATAATTGTCGACGACAATCGTATACGACTAATATACAGTCATGTCTTATGCACCACGACTATATAGATAGTCGTATATCATACAACACGACTATATAGATAGTCGTATATCATACAACACGACTATATAGATAGTCGTGTCATATGCAACACTACTATATCAGATGTCGTGTTGCATAAGAGTCGACACTAAGCGGCTTTCCAATACACTGAAGAGATGAAAAAAATGAATTCGAATTTATTGAAAGCATATTGTATGTACATGGAAGAAGATTCAGAAAACCACAAAAAAAAGTCGACTGTAATAGTTTACATGTACAAAAAAAGCACGAAAAAGAGTTTTAGTCTTCATCCGACATCCTAAAAAACCCCGCAACTGTGACATCCTGATTTTGCTTTTCGATTGAATCGCCGTCAAACTCGCTATCGATAACCCCGCGAATCATAGTTGCAGCAATTATTGGGTGCCACTTTCGTGTAGTTGTTGACTGATCAAACTCAGGTGGGTTGACATTGGACGCCAAGTGCGCCACGTACATCATGATGAAGATGCCACAGTCTTTTGAGTTCTCTTGGCAGGGGGCTTTGGCGATCTGAGTCATCTTCCAGTCGATGCAACGGATGAGTCCCAGTGTGTGTGCCATGACAATGTTCATAAAGTTTGTGAATTTCTCAGCTGCGACCTTATGATGTGGATACAACTGGGGTTGTAGAAACGCCATACACCAACTGGAAAGTGTACATAGACGAGGTAGTAATGGGAGCCAGTGCGGATTGGGAAAAAGGCGTAGAACATGTTCCTGTTCAATCCCTTGAGCATCCTCCCAAGCT
Source organism: Houttuynia cordata (assembly GCA_039654745.1). Taxonomy (NCBI): domain Eukaryota; kingdom Viridiplantae; phylum Streptophyta; class Magnoliopsida; order Piperales; family Saururaceae; genus Houttuynia; species Houttuynia cordata. Next base: position 18,027,975 of record CM077506.1, read on the forward strand.
TTTTTTATCAATTTTGTATTATTGCCCCCTTCTATGTATTCCTGCAAAATCGCAATAGAATCAGAAAATCACGAACTGGAAACGTGAAATTATTGCTCGTGATGCAGGAAAAACTTACGTTGTCAAATATTTCTTTGAATGCGTGACATCCAAAAAAACTGAACGGATACTTCAGTCATTCTCTGTCATTGCGCTCCCGTAATAGACCCAAAAATTCATCTATAACATGTATAAACCAACAACATATTCAGAAATTGGCAAGATTCAAACAATAATCGACTTTAGGAATAGTCGTATCTTCGACATACACGACTATACGTAAAGTCGAGTATTTTATATACGACTTTATGAATAATCGAGTATGTTATATACGACTTTAGGAATAGTCGAGTATGTATACTTACATTGGTGTTAATTTCTATGGTTTGCAGGAGGGATACATAGTCATCATCACATAGCGTTGGGATTGGATAAGCCTTCCTCGGATTGGCTATCCATCCTGATATTTCCACTCTATCCCGCTCTAACAACACCCCTATGTCGAAGCATAACTCCAAATTGCCATAGTTTTCTGGGAGTTCAACTTTATGCTTAGCCTTTTGTGTGGTTTGGAGGACATCAACGTCAAGAGGCTGGGATGACGTTAAGCCAGTGGCCTCCTCCACCTCCTCCATCACCTCCTCCGTTGCCTCATCCTCGTCCTTCTTCTCCTCCTCCTCCTTTGCCAATTCATCCTCGTCCTTCTTCTCCGCCTCCTCCTTTGCCCATTCATCCTCTTTGGCCGTTTGGATATCCGACTGCTATAGGGAAGAGATCACCTCATCGATGATAGAGGTTGTTTGTCGGTTGGATAAGGTATCTTCAGAGTCGGCTTTCGGATCTTCTGCCAAATTCTTCCTCGCCTTCTCCTCCGCCATTCTCCGTATATGGTCATCTTCCCTAAGCCTTTGCAATTCCCTCGCGGAGACAGTCCTCATTCTCCTCCTTACCACTACACCAGGGGGGAATCTGTCCCGACCGTACGTCGGACAGGACTCATCTTCTGCATGCTCCATGTGTTCGTCGAATTCTGGTTGGAGCTTCTTCAAAAACAACTTCGCGCCGGATCTCTTTACAGCCCGTTGAATCTTCTCTTCCACATCTGCCTGCTTTATGGGAGCTAAAATGACATTTTCAATATTTGTGTTAGTAGCAGCAAGAAATATAACATAGTCGTGTAGAATTCAACACAAAACATTGCATAGTCGTGTAGAATGCATCACAAAAAATTAGCTAGTCATGTTGAATGCAAGACGAAAAATTAGCTAGTCGTGTTGAATGCGACATGAAAAATTAGCTAGTCATGTTGAATGCAACACAAAAAATTTAATAGTCACGTACCATGTGGTACGAAAAATTAAGTAATCATGTTACAACTTACCTTTATCCCATTTCAATGAATCGCCGGCTGACTTGTGCGCCAGCTCCTTTCTGCTCATGGCCATCAGAGTTTGCTTCACATGCTCCTTGTCATCGGGCCGCTTCTTTGCCTCCTCCTTGTGATGAACCGATGAGTTCATTATCCTCTCCTTCTTCTGTGATTCCTTCATCTCCTTCTTCGGCTCTTCACTCTTCTCCTCCTTGGGATGCTCAAAGTTTTGACCCTCTAACATCGTTGACGCTGTGGTGGCAGATGCCTTGATAGAGTGAAGAACCTCTCGCAGAGGTCCGACACTCCTTCCCATCTCCTCATACGACGACAGAGCGATCTCAATTAGTGACTGTATGCCCTTAAGCGAACCCTCCAATCGCCCCAGGGCAGTAGACTGAGCAGCCGTGAGGCGAAGGAATGAGAGATGCCTCTTTGGCCATGGGGATGATGACATCGACGATGTCTTCCCATACGTCGAGATTATCGAATAGACCCTTCCAGTAGTCGGTCATACGGTGCTTCTTCTGTGCACCCATCTTGACCTCTGTAATTAGGGCCCCACTTCTTGGCCACCTTTTCGCCCTCGGACAGGTAGGGCCGAACGCAGCATGGAAGATTGTCGTGTGCTAAAAAAACCAAATCTGCATAGTAATCAAATGAAAACATTAGTAAAAGTCGTGGATACAGTCAAGTCGTGTACTATTATAGTCGACTATAAGAGTACACGACTAGAAATTTAGTCATGTCGTATGCAACACAACTACATAATTAGACGTGTTGTGTAGTAGACGACTATAAATAAAGTCGTGTTGCATAATAAACGACATTAATAAAAGACGTGTTGCATAATACACGACACTTAGAGCCTTTCGAAGACTGTAAAAATATACAAATACTACATACCTGAAGGACATATGAGGCGCCGTTTAGGTATCCACCTCCCAGCCCTTTACTTCTCCCACCCACTAGTCTGCTGGTGTGGGTTATATCAGAAACCAACATCGTATGAATAGCCTCAGCCCAATTGTATGAGCTCATTCTTGGGAGGTCTTCAATGTAAGGGTAGAAAGAGGGATGCACCACTCTCGTGCTATGTGGAAACAGCACCGTGGAGATGAGGAGGCAGATGATCATCCTCTCCATGTCCTCCTCTGGCAACTTCATTTCTCCCTCCCTAAGCTTCTCAATGATTTCTTCAATATTTGGAATATCCGATTTCCTGACAGTGAAGTACTTTCTGAAGAATTCACATTCCGTTCGCCGTGGCACGGAGGGAAGGACCTCAATTGTTTCGCCCTTTGCGGGCAATCCAGTGATAAGAGCAACTTCTTGCTCTGTGAAATGTAGCGTTCTCCCCTTGATATTGAAGACTTTCGCCGACTCATCCCAATACTTAACCAAATGGTCGATGAGGTTCTGAGAAACAACTACATCCTCACCTTCAAAGATGACAGAGAACCCAGCTTCTCTGATCAGTTAGCAACATCTTTGGTGACACCGTAGGAGGGCCGCACACTTTTTCATCTCCCCTGGTTGACAAAACGTCCGAACTGCCAATCGCGGATTGCATATTTTCTTGCCTGATCGGTCCATCAGAGCCTTCCTCTTCCTGCCCCTCTGTCTTCGCTCCCGAGGTGCAACGAAGAATTCCTGATCTTCCTCCTCTTCCGATGGTATTTCCACCATATACTCATCTTCTTTTGTATTCATCTGCAATGAGATAGGTAGAGTGGTCAGTAGAACAGTCGTGTTGGAAACACAGGTTATCATAATAGTCATGTTGTCGCGTACACGACTAACGCTCCAGTCGTGTTGTATATAATACGACTTTATGCTTCATCTTAAAAATTAGAAATCTTAAATTCTGGAACTAAAATAAGTAAGGATTTTTCTAACTTACCGCAGTTTAGTGGTGTGTATGTGTGTATTTCCTCGTACGCGCCTTTCACACGCTTCCTCGCCGCAAACCGAACCTCAATCGTACACTTCGCCGGTTGCTCGAAGGCGCCGGGAGCCGCAGGGGAAACTCAACTTGTTTGTCCCCGAAATCCCAGGAGGTTTACGCGAAAAATCGCAGCCCAAACCGCACTCTCCGTCAGTCGTGTCGTCGAAATCCAACAGGGGGCACCGGAGAAATCAAGCAGGGGGGATGTTAATCGGATCTCGAAAACCTTGGGGGCAGCTGAAAATCGTCGGAGGACTCGCCGGCAGAGTCGCTGCTAGAAATCACCAGAGAAATCGCCGGAAACCCTCTTTTTTTTTCATGTCGTATCCAACACGCCCTCTTCGCACATTAATAATACGAAAAATATACAAGATGGGCATTTTTGGTACTCCAAGTCCAGATTCTAGGGGATATAAGATAACACGGGAAAAACAAGGTCATATGGAAATAATAAACTTGGCACCAGGTAATATGTAAAAAGCCCTTATGCAAAAACTTGGTTGCTTTGATATTGGAATGAGCGACATGGAGCATAGTTAGATCTTCCATGTTTAGATTTGCCATTTGCGGGTCTTGTAAAAAAGGGCTGTTTGGTTTGTGATTAACTTGAATCTGAATCTAAATTCACAAAACTAATGGTGTGCTTGTCTAGCTCTATGTTTGTCGATACTTATGGTGTATTTGCCTTGAAATGATTTTCTATGTTTATATTGACTGAGACTTACAATGTGTTTTTTCAAACAAAAGTTACAGTTTTTTTATCATACATTTCATGTTCTACTATATTATTAGTTTGTATGTGTTAACTAATTACTTTTCTTGCTTGCTTTCTACTAATTTCTCTTAGTAATATCTCTTCCATCCACATATTTGGTGCATAATTGTGTAGTTTTCCTACTGAATTAGTTTGTGATTTCATTAATAGTTGTTGGTTTTGTACTTTTTATTTTTTTGACTTGAAATGTGTTGTATGAACAAAAGGCCATTTATGCTATTGTGTTGGAAGCTAGAACAACTTGGATTGAAGACAGGAAAAAAATTGTTTCAGTTGAAGAACGAGTGAGAACATTTTAGAATTGTTAGGTCACAGTCATGGTTAGCAGTTACTTAGGCACTGCACATCAAACTCACCGGAAACTATAAACTGCCACTTTCATGATGTCTTGGTTGCCCTTTATGTATGGTCGAAGGAGAAGATTAAGCCACTCTTACCATTAAAGATGACTTCTTCATATATTGCCGGTAATCCTAAGTACTACCCTTGGTTCAAGGATAGTATATGTGCTATTGATGGCATTCATATCAGAGCCAAAGTAAAGTCAAAATATGAACAAGCATTTCATGGGAAAGCAGGGCAAATCACTCAAAATATAATGGCAGTTTGTGATTTCAATATGCATTTTAAGTATGGAAGGTTGGATGGGAGGGATCAGCTCACGATTCAAGGGTGTTTAAGTATGCTTTGAAAGGCTTCAATTCTGGATTCCCACGTCCTCCTGACCATAAATATGTTGTTGATGTAGGGTATTCGAACAAGAAGGGTTATCTTGGACCTTATAAAGGGATGCGATACCATGTCCTTGAATTTCAGTGATGCTCACCCACTGGTAGGATTGAAAATTTTCATCAACTGCATTCTTCACTTAGGAACATTATAGAGAAACGTTTGGAGTGTGGTAGGAACGTTGGAAGTTGTTTGATAACATCCTAAGGTATAAGCTCAAGATTTAAGTAAAAGCTGGTTCGTATATCCATGACCCTCCATAATTTTATCCAAGAGCAGAATAATGGCACTACACCTTTGAGATGTATTCTTCACAAAATGGAAAAAAGGAAGATGCATTCAAGATGGTGAAGAGGACGACGAAGAAGATGATGAACAAAGATTAAGTGATGACTAGTGGATGGGGATATATCGTGATGGCCTTAGAGATCTCATAGGTGAATTTTATAACTTGCCTCTTGTTCCTATAGTTGCAGCACAAAGTCGACAACATTGGTAGGTGGTTGTGGTTCCTATTCAATTGATGGTTGTTGTCTCTATTGTAATTAGAAAATTCATGAAATCTTAAAACTAGTTTGTGCAGAACTACTACACATTCTCTGTTTGAATGCCTTTAATTTGCTACTGTTTCAAAACCCTTTTCAGCAGCATCTTATGTAGGGCTGCTCATGAGCCGAGTCGAGTCGAATTTTGGCTCAGCTCGACTCGAGCTCGATGTTTAGAATTCGGGCTCGAGCTCGGCTCGGCTCGAGTCGAGCCCAAGATTCGGCAGCTCGACTCGAGCTCGTTCTTGAGTTTGACAGCTCAGGCTCGGCTCGAGCTCACGAGCCGGAGCTCGAGCTCGAGTGGCAAAAACATTTTTGCCATTGGTGTGATTCGAACCCAAACACAAAGCACCACACCCTACGCCTTAACTATTTGGGCTATAATTTTTTTGTACTTTTTTTGTACAAAACAAATCTTTATTACATATTCGAAATGGGCTTCCTTAATATTTTTTCTTTTATAATGACGGATATCCAATATGACCCGACTAAAAGGGGCAAAGAAATTGATCTCTTAGACCACTATATCCCGCAGCCAATCTCCTTGGGTGCATATAAGGCTCACCCATCATATGCATTGGGTAAATCAGGAAGCGTGTTCTATTCATCACACAAACGCCTCATTGATCAACTTCACTACTCTTAATATCAAACCCCGGGTCAAATCTGTTATCGGGGACCTCCACATTTACAACATGAGCTCGTTTAACGTGACCGATTTCCAATACCATATTAAATGACCTCAACCCACGTGGGCATGGGGCCCAGCAATTGGGCAACCTCCGCTCAAATGAAACATATTCTATTCATCACACAAACACCTCATTGATCAACTTTACTAATGTTGCCTCTTAATATCAAACCCCGGGTCAAACCAGTTCTCGGGGATCTCCACATTTACAACATGAGTTTGTCTAACGTGACTGATTTCCAATACCAAATTAAATGACTTCGGCCCACGTGGGCATGGAGCCCAGTAATTGGGCAACCTCCGCTCAAGGGAAACGTGTTCTATTAATCACACAAACACCCCGTTGATTAACTCCACTAATGTTGCCTCCTAATATCAAACCCCGAGTCAATCCAGTTCCCAGGGACTTTTGCATTTACAATATGAGCTCGTCTAACGTGACCAATTTTCAATACCAGATTAAATAACTGGGCTAAATTGGTAGGTCCCAAACCCACGTGGCCTGAGGTCATTTAATTTGGTATTGAAAATCAGTCACCTAAATATTTTCCTTATAATAAAATATAATAATAAAAAAATATAGAAAAAATACACAAGGAGAAATCTAATAACTCATTTGAATACGCGGACAGGTTTTAAAGAGCCTAATTTATTTAAAATATTGAGATCACGCGCTAAAAAGATTTAAGTCGCTGATTTACATCCCAGAAGATTACGGGTTTTTATTTTAAATAAAGATTCGTTCAAATTAGATCTGGCGGAGGAAGTTGATACAACGGGTCTTAACTCTTAACCCAATAAATAAATAAATAAAATAACCCGAGCTTTTCGGCTCGGGTGTTTTACCCAGAGCTCAGAAGCTTCTGGAGAGGCGACAGGCGGCGATGGCGACGGCGGCCATGGGCTCGAGCTGATGGAGGCGGCGACGGGCGAGGCTGACAGGCGATCGCCGGGGCTCGAGCTCACGATCGGAGGCGGCGACGGCGACGGCGGGGCTCGAGCTCACGGCGAGGCGAGGCGACGGTGACGGCGGCCATGGGCTCGAGCTGACGGAGGCGGCGGCGAGCGAGGCTGACAGGCGATCGTCGGGGCTCGAGCTCACGATCGGAGGCGGCGACGGGCTCGGCGAGGTTGACAGGCGACCATGGGCTCGAGCTCACGGCGAGGCGAGGCGAGATCGACGGCGACGATTTCTGGTATGGAAAATTTCCGATTTTGCTTTATTTTTCGAGTTGAGTTTCGAGTCGAGCTCGAGCTATTTTTCGAGCTGATTATCGAGCCGATCGAGTCGAGTTTTCTCGAGTCGAGCCGAATCGAGTTACAGGGTGGCTCGAGAGCTCGAGCTCGAGCAAAGTCGAGTCGAGTCGAGCTGGCCTCAAGTCGAGCCGAGTCGAGCCGGAAAAACTCGCGAGCTAACTCGGCTGGTGAGCACCCTTTATCTTATGTCTGCAGGCTACATAAACTGCCATTGTAGAATTTTTTCAATTATTTTTCTGCACTACCTTATTTTTTATTTTCTTACTATGACTATGTAGACAATCAATATGATAGAAAATTAGAAGGGACATCAAGGTCCGTTTGAACAGTAGTTTTGAGTAGGACCTGATGCTGGTGGACTTTTGTGAAATTCTAGAGATGGAGAGTAGTGTTAAAGGTAGGATCTGTGGAGCTGCATTCTGAGGTTAATAAGTTGGATTAATGTGAATTAATTGATACCCTAGGTTTTCGTGGTTAACAAAATTTGCTTAAGGATAGGAAAAGGTTGATTTAGGTAGGAAGAGTTGTCAGGGAAGCTAGTTTACAGTTGAGATAATGAAAATTCTGCTTTGGTGGTCGAATATTGAAAAGGAGCTAAGAAGTGAAGCTCTGCTCCATGTTTGCTAATATTTGCTGAAACTATGTTAATTATTTTTCATAGGACAAGAGAGAAGCGAGATTTAATTGTGAAAGAAAATGGGACTCAGGAACAATCTCTCGTCAGATTTCATTGATTTGCTTTTGAAGAAGTTGAACAAGGATAAAAGGTAAAGAGTTAGAAATTCTAGTCAGATTAGTGTTTAATTATCTTTATTGATTGTGGCTCTAGCACTGGACAGGTTAGGAACTCATGTAACCATGCCTTCCTTCAGTAGTGAGCTAGTTATTCTAATATATTGCAGTTTTTGGATGAGGAGAACTTCAAAGAAACTGTCCATAGGATATGTGCTTGAGGTGAGATAAATCATTTACCACTGTGCATTATGTTCTTCACTATTTCATAGCTTTCGCTTTTGCACTATTGACTTTCCTTTTCTTGGTGCTAAGTTAGTCAAAATAAATAGTTCAAGCCTGGATGTAGGAGCAGATATCAAGTTCAAGCTTGGTTAGTGAAGAAAGTTGAGTTATTATTCAACGTTTGCAGTCATTCCTCTTTTTGTTTCATTTGAGTTCAGGGTAAACTAGGTCAATTTAAAAAAAAAAGAGTTACTGGTTCACCAATTCCAGCACTACCCAATGTTTTCAAGTTCAATTCAAACAAACTACACTGGCTAGAGTGTGGTTCCAGTGTAGTTTGGAGGAGTTCGAGTGGACACATGTTTCCTGTCTTTTTTTTTACTTCTATTTCGCTTTAGATATTGACAGTTCGTGAAGATCTCTCCAATGAACTGTAATTTTGTACGGATGTAGTAATTTGTATTGACTAATCTCACCACTAATCCAACATCATTACAAGAAAAAAATATTCAAGATTGTGTCAGGAGTAATTTGTATTGACTAATCTCAGGACTAATCCAACATCATTACAAGAAACAAATATTCAAGATTGTGTCAGTCTTACCTCATATTTGTACTCCATCAGTTCACCCAACCAAAAATATACTCTATTTCCCGCATTAATAGCCCAAAATTTAGACATTAGTTAATTGCAAAAACCATTGGGACTGTTAAATTGGTACAAAGTAACAAAAATCTCCATCAAAATTTTGGATAAGCCAAACGAATTAGCTAACCATCCCTTCAAATTCTAAACCCAAAAAATAAAAATAAAAAACCTAACGGAGAGTAGTAATTACAGTTCACTGGAGTGAAAATTTCCTTCCATCCTCTAATACACAGACATGTAATTTTGGAGGGAGTAGTAACTTACATTCGGGAGGTGAACATGTTCCTTTGTGTGGCTAGGGGCAATGGAGGTCAATATATTTTCATGCAAGAATATTTTGGGGTTTTTGTGTGCATATGCAACATCGAAACACAATACCAAGAAGGGTTATAGAGAGAGAAAGTCCAACCTCTGTGTGGAACTCTTCTTCCCCTTTTCTTTTTCCCAACTCAAATCTCTTACTCCTTTCTCGGGCCTTCCCTCCTCCCTCAGCGCCTCCCTCCAACCTCGTGTGGCCACATCGGTCTGTTACACCTTGCGTCGCTGATTGGGGTTGTGAAGGAGCTATGGGTTGAGGGAGGAGGGGCGTAGAGAGGACGGGAAAAGGTGGATGTGGGACGAGTTGAGGGCCTTATGCCCCTATGCCGCTTCCCGCGTCCCGCTTCCTTTCCCTCGACTATCCACACTCATTGTCCCACATTTTGTTCTGTTACTCCCTTGTCCTTTGCTGGCCTAAGGTGGAGCTACCCGGCGTAGGTCCGTGTAGATCGGGTTGTCCTTTGCTGGCCTAAGGTGGAGCTACCCGGCGTAGGTCCGTGTAGATCGAGTAAGGAGACACTCCCCATTTTCTTTCCTTTTATTGTCTTTTCTTTTTTATGGGCTTTGGTGGTGCTCCTCACCATCTGCTTGGAACTGGTGAGGAGGCGATCATTTCCCAGTGTTTTCTCTTCTCCTCTTGTTCCCCCTATTCTTCTCGGGTAGTATATATATATATATAGAAAAAAGTAGCCTCCGGTTGACCGGAGAGAGCTTCTCTCCGGCCGACTGAATTAATAACCGTCCAATGGAATCGGATGGTAGAGACGGGTTTTGTAATAAAAACCCGTCCCTTTAACCCCTCCCCTCCCCCGATACCCTTACCCAGTCCCCTTCCCCGACCTCTCCCTCGTCGCCGCCTCTTTCGCGCCTCGTCGCCGCTTCCCTCATCACCGCCTCCCTGGTCGCACCTTCTTAGGTTGGGAAATTGAAACACTCCTCAATTCATTACGACAGGAGCGGAATATCAAAGGTATTATAAAGGAATGCTTTTTAATCCTTTAGTTCAAAGCTGTAATTTTTGAAGAACATAAAAATCATATTTTTGTATCATCTTTGGCCATGGCAGGCAAGAAAATTGTTTGTTGATTAGGGTGGAAAGATTCGTGGCAAACTTAGAGCTGTATTGCATGGCGTGGATGGAGTTCTTATGGAAGAGGAAAGTGCTAAAGAGGGTGGAAAACAAACTGCCCAGACTGGTATGCGCAGGTAAGAAAACTGTTACTTATGGGGTTTCCATTTCTGATCTGTTGGTGAGAATAGTTTTCTGGTTTTTGGAAAAGTACTCAATTGACGTTATTCTTCTACTTTTTGGGTCCTCAGATCTATATTTTGTCTCAGTCCAGCAGGAGATACTCCATCATCTGCTAGATTGTTCGACGCAATCGTCAGCGGGTGCATTCCTGTGATAGTCAGTGATGAGATGGAACTCCCTTTTGAAGGATTACTTGATTATCGAAAAGTATGAATCATTTAGCAAATATGTCTTTTTTATGGTACTAAATTATTTATTTTGCAATTTTCCTTCATTTCTTACAAAAGGCTAGTAGTTAACATCCTTCTCTGCTAGCTGGTTTTCATCTCTCCTGTTTGTTCTTTTTGTAAGAAGTGGCTTTCCACCTATCAGAAAGTTAGTGGTTTCACCTTTTTCATTAGAATTTGACAGATGATAATGGTAACTGATGAGGAATTTACCATGTATTATGTTACATCTGTGGTTACGGCACTTGCTGTGCAGGGCTTGGTTTTGGGATATCATTTTATAGCCATTATCTTGATATTTTTTTGCAGTATCAGAGTTGTCAAAGGTAACAAAGTAGATTTTAGAATGATATACCATTTAATTCACTCTTATGGGTTATTATGACTTGTATGGTCTTGCATTATCCTTAGTTCTTTTGAGTTCCATTTACCTTTAGCCAAAAGTGTTCTTTTAAAATGAAAGTGATTTATTTGGTAGTTGGTACATTCTTCTTACGTTAATTTTGTAGGATCACACTAGTCTTTTGGCAGCTGAAATTCTTTCTCACGTTTGCAGATAGCTTTGTTTGTTTCATCTGATGATGCCATCCAATAGCTTTGTTTGTTTCATCTGATGATGCCATCCAACCTGGGTAGCTCATAAACTTCCTTAAATAGTATTATGTCTAGACAGATCAGGGAAATGCAAGCTAGCCGCTTGAAGGTAAGACTAGTCGTTGTTTATTTTATAGGATACTCTTTTTTTCTGGTGCATATTATGAACTGAAGGTTGATCAATATGAGAAGTACTGACATATGCATTCTAATTTGACCAGTACTCTCGGCACTTTTTGTATTCAAGCCCTGCTCAACCATTGGGTCCAGAGGACTTAACTTGGAGAATGGTATGTAATTTTCCTTGATGCTAATAGTGCAGTTATAGGTTTTAATTGTTCTATTGGTGGTGGAGCATTTTCATTTTTCGTTATAGGGTTAGTCTGCACTGTAATTTTTAGAATATGGTTAAATTAGGGCCTCAATTTTTCTAGAATGTCTGGAATGTTGATACGGTTTGACCTTAAAACCTGGGATGTTTCAAGAATGAATTGTAGTTTTTCCTGTGATTATGGCGTTTCATGTTTTTGAAGTCGATTTTGTGATTGTGGGTGCTTGCAGCTGGCCCGAAAGCTAACAAATATAAAATTGTATATTCTACGGTCACAGCGTGCTGTTCATGGCACCAAAAGCGTGTGTACTTGTGATTGCCGGCTGGTCAATTCCACGAGAGCACTGCTATGATTTCACCTTTTTTCCCTGAGTGAGTTCTTGTGTCACGCATACTACTGAGGAGTACAGGAATTTATGTGCTCTGCATTTTGTTTTGTATAAAAGGCGCCATTCAGTATTGTACAATATATGCGTAATTGCTTTGATTCATGTTAACTGTAAATGCTTTTATAAGCAGAAATGAACATGAATGTACGAATGGCAATGCTCCTTTAGCTCTTGTATGCATAAGATTTTTCCCATTCTTGAATTTGTTAAAATTTTCCAATGCAAGTAACGAAGTTCTTTTAATTTTTTGTTTGGTACATAGGAAGATTTTTCTAGTTAGTATATGTCGCATGCTAGTAATTTTGCATGGGGCAGTAAGCCCTGCTATTCGATCAGATCGAAAGATCGCATAACATTGTTCCCCAAGGTCGGTTCATTAGATGTATAATTTTGACTGACAGTGCAGACTAACCTTGCCCTTAACTATTGCTGACTGGGGGACATCAGATCTAAAACGCCAGCCGCATAAATAAGTGTTCTTAGCCAATAATATACTTCCTCCGCCTCATATAAAATGCTCCATGCGGGAAATGAAAGAGTTTGTTTACTATCCAAAAAAAACACTTATAATGTCTTCCAATGAAAGAAATGCTCATTGGACTGTAAAAGTCAGCCTAGATCACAGGCAAGGCTTGTGCACATCCATCCAACCATCGACGCACCAAGAACATAGGAATTAGAGTGCCGTTGCCCTCCCAAAGTGACTGGAGAAGAAGTTCTGCCGCCTTTCTAGTGCTGTGATGGGGATGAATGGTTGATGTTAATGAGCTTGGTAGTGTCGTTGGTATCCTCGGGTTGTTCACAGCGGTAAGGAAAGCGGTTTGAGAGGAAGAAGTGTGGTGACTGGTGAATGCCCCCAATACAAGGGTAGTGCACTAGTGTCTTGAGCATACCCCCCAGCCCACTCTTGTGAGCTCATCTTTGATCGTTTCCGTAGGCGACACGGGAAAAGGCACCAACTAAGCACTTGAGTGGAGGAAGGTTCTTTCCACTTGGTTGAAGTAGCTTTTTCAAATGTATTATTCAGTTAAAAAAAAATTACACAGGTATGCTTTTCCAGAAGCTGTGATAACTGATAACCATGGAAATGCTAACTCCAAAACCTTCTTGTTAGGCTTGCTAGCAGAAAAACTTAACTACTTCAAACAACATGGTTTTATTTATAAGTTACACATAACTCAGTTCACAAAGCTGCTAACAACAGCCAGGTCTACAATTGAATTCCCGAAAGCTGTGCAAATGGAAAAGCTCAATGTTCCCTATAACAGAATGTCATAATCGAACATTAGTACAATGAGAAGTTGAGCTCAAGAAATGCATCGAACCCTGGCACCATTAAAGCTTCCTACTTGCATATGGTCTTTGGGAAATTTTGTTGTGTGTTCTGCATTTGCAATTGAAGTTGACAAGTCAATAAGTACATAAGCATATAATAATTTTCCGATTAAAGAAAAACCAGTTGACAATAATTTTAGTCGCTAGGAGAACCTATTCCAACAGATAAGGTACAACCCCATGCAAAATTTTGCAAGGCATTACCGACAGCATTTTTTTCTTTCACTATCATTTACAGCCTAGCCGAAGTAACCCCTGCACTTGGATAGTGATCATCATTATGGTCATACAACACAAGCTGCGTAACTGTGGATTTCTGACCTTTGCTAGTAAACCTTGTGGGGATGGAACCACCATCAGTAGAATCGCTGGTATACATGACTAACTTACTGACTTTTTCATATGAACATGCACGAATAACATTGAGATTACCATAACTACTCACCAGAACTTCTGCTAAAGATTTAAATCCATCAAGTACTGTAGAAAATAAAATAGGACATTCTAGAACCAGTCATAGACAGAGGTTAAGCAAATGCTGACATTCGATTAATGTAGAACTAGTATCATGTTCATTCTTCATTCAGCTGCCCCGATGAGTTGATTCATCAAAATCTATTGTCTTCTCCTGTAAAGGTATGTGATTACCAAACCTTGGTTCAACACAAGAAAGAAAAAAAGACGATAAAACAGGAAGCAAGCAACAATTTCTTAAACCTCATTTCTTAAAAGATTTTCTCCACAACTGCAAGAATGACAATCGCCTGAGTATCACCCAAGAAGAATAAACAATCGCATAAGAAGATGCCATATTTTCTATAAGGCATTTCATCGAACATATAGCACGCCATAAAATTTACCAAACAAAAAACACAAAAACGCCATTGAAACAAGGATTCTGTACGTGTAAATCTCCCATCACTTGCTTCATTATTCCTAAAAATCTCCAAAACCCACAACTGAGCTTCTCTCGTTTAAAGAGAAAGGAATTGCCTTGGGTGTGCTGCGGAGAAGTTGGGGGCGGCGACGAGGGAGGAGAGAGAGGGTGGCGGAGGGGCGGCGATCTGCTCGGTGACGAGGAAAATAGTGAGGGCATAGGAGGGGCGATGATCTGCTCGGCGACGAGGGAAGAGGGTGAGGGCGGAGGAGGCGGGACAAGGGAGAGGTCGGGGGAGGGGGAGGGGGAGGGGAGTGGGTAAGGGTACGGGGGGAGGGGAGGGTAAGGGACGGGTTTTTATTAAAAAAACCCGTCTCCACCGTCCGATTCCATGGGATGGTTATTAATTCAGTCGACCGGATAAAAGCTATCTCTAGTCGACCGGAGGCTACCGGCTCTCATATATATATATATATATATATATATATATATATATGAGACTATTAGGACAAATCTGGCCTTGGGTAATATAGAAGGAAGTCTTGTCAAAACTAAGAGGAAATCTATAGGCCCATGGAGCAAAATACTTGATTTATTAATGCTTTTCTTCAGATTGCTTGAGAATCAAGGTAAACTATTTATTGAATTGAACTAGAATGTTCCTTGTCATATTGTTAGATCTACTTCCACAAAGTCGGACTCTGACTCTCCTATCTTTTGCATTGTAACCATCTGGTTACGGATCGGGGTAGTCTCTTGACTATCAGTGATATATCTACCGCCAGGCATACTGCTCCACCTCCAATGCTCTTAAAAACATATCAGGCTCCTCTTGTAGAAAATATGATTAAATATTAGTTGTTCTTCAAGATACATCAAGTTCCTCTTGCAGGTTGGATGACTAATTACCTGTTGCCTCCTAAAAATCTAGGAAGATCATCGCCATCAATGAGCCTTAAGTCGACCTTTTGGAGTTTTGCCGAAGATGGGAGAGTTCTTTGTTTAACTTGTTGGTGGAAGGGGCCTCAATGTTGTGTTCCAATACTTTTTGTTCCCAATTATAATGTAATATTTAAATGATTATATTTTATCTGTGTTATGTTGGAGATTACCCCTCTAGTTGTTGTTTGTGTTGTAGAGGGGACTCCTTGTTTGTTTGTTTTGTAATTTTTTAATTAAGGTATTCTCATTAGCAAAAAAAAGGAGTATAAGATCCTTCCTTCTATCAAATTCACAAACCAAACACAATTCAGACTAAATTGTGATTCTTCAATTCAGCAACCAAACGAGATTTACATTTTACACTAATTTAGCTTGAATTAATTCTCTAAATTAAGAATTAAATTCACTAAAATTCATGACCCAAACAGCCCCTTAATGACAACTACTTAAGCAGATACCTCACCAAACAAATAAGAAGAGACACTTTGTAAGCATGAGCCGCATAATGGCTCCTCCCTCTGTCAGCTTCTGCCTTTGTTTGATTTCTTTCATGAATGAACTGATAACAACACAACGGGGTTTGAAGATCTGATCTTCTGCATTTCATATCTCTGATGTTAATTGGAATGGGGCTGCCTCTTACCTGGTCCACTAGACCATCATCTTTTCTTACTCAAGAGTGTAGCCTAGTAGCCCGCCGTTTCCCGGGTCTTCTAGAAGTCGGCAGTTGTGGGCCCGTTGCCAGTGTGAAACGGACGAAAATGGTGACTCTAAGCCCCAAAAGGAAACTCATGGCATGTGCTGGTGGGCCTCATCTTGAACCTTTAGTGGGCCATCTGCTCAACCATAACAGGTACTCCCACAGTCGACTCCATTCTCTTAGGCCCACGTGCCCACATTTTACATCTATGGCCATGACTGAGCCTTCGTAAACAGTAAAACCCGTATTCATCCCGTGACATCATCTGGAGCTAAATGTTAATGCAGCTGGAGGTCGGTGAGAACGACTCTGTCACATTCTCGATCCTCAGGAGATGGAACTCTGGGCTCGTAATTTGACGGAGAGCCGATGTCTTTGCCTCCTTCAGTCCTTTGGGCCTGGCCGGTAGCCGTTTTGCTGCATGGGCTCGTGTCAACTGAGCACGTGCAAGTGTGCACCTTCTTTTCTTACCTTGTCCTTTCACTTCAAAGTTCAACAACAGCAATTGATGAGTTGGACGGAAAGAAAAAATGATATGAGTTGGACGGAAAGAAAAAATGGTTAGTTTTTTTGTTTGATGGTTGGCCCATCTCTCTCCATTGCTTTTGTTATTGAATCAAAGAAAGATAAGAGGCAGTGGGACAAAACTGGCCGTATAAGAGATAAGATCTTTTGTTTGCATGCGTAATGTTTTCTTCAAGAAAGGTTGATTAGCTCAGTTTTGTTCTTCAAAGACTGCCAATCATTTGTAGTCAGTTGGATTTGATGCCTCGATGGTGTGCCATCGCACTATGAATGATGAAGAAACAACTGGTTGTCACTTGAATGGCGCAATGCAAAAATTACTAAGCCTCTCCGTCCAATGAAGCTCGTCTGCACTGCAAAATATGAGATTTTTATAAGACTAGGACCTGTACATAAATGCTGGTTTTTTGTTCCTCTTGCATTTGCCTTAATGTTGGACCCATATGTTTCTGCATCCAAACAAACTAAATTGGGTGGAAGGAGTATAAAGAAGGCAACAGAACTGTTACCGGTCCCTCCTTGTTGTATACAAGGGGCATTATGTTGCCAAAAAAATTATAAACAAGGGGCCTAGTACTCTGGAGCTCAAGTAAGGTTTTTGGTACATATTATTGTTTGACATGTCAAGTTAATTTCACAGCAAATTAATTATAAAAAGAAAGTTAGTTTCACAGCGTAACTATTTGATGAAGAAATGGAATTGGTTTAATTACTAATCGAACCAAAGAATAATATCAACAAAAATGCAACTTTGACTTGCCGATCAGCAAATCCTTCTATTTCCTGTGGATATAATTACCTTTTTGAACATGTGGTATATGGCATGCATGAAGAACTCACTTCATATGTCTTGCATCAAATATCACAAAAAATCAAGTCATGTGATTGACAAGAAGGCTGCATGGGATATATGTGAAAGATAGATTTCTAGTCGTTATCTTAAAGATGAAAGACATGATGGAACTTATCTTAATTATGTTAACTTAAAAAGTCTAAGCAGATGTAACTTTTCACTTTTCTTTCAGTTTTTATAAGATGCTCATAATAAATTCACATCACCATTGAGATAGCAATATCCTACCAAATTTTGTCCTGACATTTTGGTCCTCCCCCCATGATCACTCTGAACTAGTCAAGCAGCTTAAACTTTGGAGCTCAGTGCTTGATCTCTTCTTCAAGAAAAGGATGCCTGCCCACCTACTTTGATCCGAGACGCTTGAGGAGGAACCGCCAGGCTCACCATGGGCCACGATGGCTTTCCCTGTCCATTTATCTTAATTTCTATCTGAATTTTACGAAGATATAAGAAATTTCAGTGTCGCGGGTCTTTTCCTGCAACGGAGATGAAGGCTGCTGCGAGTTCTTCATGAAACGGTATACGTATCCTGGATGTCGGCCCAGTGTCAACTGGGCATATAATTAAGCCAGCTGATGAAATCATCTCGTGGTCCCATGCAAGATTATTTCTGAAAGGTTAGCTGATTGGTACCACATAGCTATTAGGGAAGAATGTAGCTAAAAAAAATCTAGTGGGGGAGAAGATTATGACTTTGATTTATTTGTTATTGTTCGGTGAAGGGTGCAGGAGAAGAAATATATTGATTTTGTTATATATTTTAAAGAATGCAGCTTTGGGTACGCTCATATTATAAAAAAAAGTTAATATCAGGGCCTAATATCTCCCTAAAGAGGCCTCTTTGTTGGGATTTTAGTGTGCCTTGAACTCCCATGGAGGAGAGGAGGCAAAGAGGAAGAGAAAGAATTGGATGGAGGAGGAAGAGAATGTAGGAAATATTGGAAGAATGTAACACTAGTCACTGGCCGATAGATCACCCCATCAAGATGATAGATCGGTTTGACGACAAGTCTCACTAATAATGTTACATGATGGGTGATAGATCACTCCAACACGGTGATAGATCTAGATTCAATGTTATAATTGCAATTTGTACAAGGCGATCGATCGGTCCATTAGGGGGTTTGATCTGGCCTTTGCAGAAAGTTGCAGATACATATAAAATCTTCCAATTAAAGCGTATCTTCATAGAATTTCTTCTCCTCTTAAGCTAAGGGACTATTTTCACATCCAAGGGCCTATACGGGGGCTTCCAAAGGTTATAATCTTTTACTTGTATCTTTGTATTTTCTTTTAATGGTGGCTCTAGGGTTTATGGTATTTGAGAGAGGCCTTGTAGTATAAGAATTATTTATGCGAGCTTTTTATGCGCTTGTTTTTTCACTGCAAGGCAGTATTAGCTGAACTACATTAAATTATTTGTTGTGTTTGTTATAAATTTTTATCTTTATTGATTTATCAAATTTTCTTATATCTTCGGTCCTCCAATGAGTTAAAAACCCGACTCTTGTCGTTATGCATTCAACCGAGCCAAGTACAAATATGCTCTTTAGAGGACAGAAATAGTTAGACTTGGAAAGATAACCACAAAAAGGTAAACTTGGAGACCGATCAACAAAAGTTAAAAGAAAAAGAAAAAAAGACTTGGAGCATTACCCAAAAAAAGGTAGAAAATCTTCTTGTGATAATATGTACGTATATGGTGGGTGAAAGAAGTAGCATCATGTGATTTATCATTTGAGTGCAAAATATGGAATTAAATCACCTTAAATTCTTGGAGCTCGGTGAGGGGGAACTATAAGTGGCACGGACTTTTTAAAAGCAAAAAGGATGGACGCCCACTTCCTCTTTTTTCTGATTTTTGTTAGTAAGGGAACATCCCCTTTATTTTCAAATGGCATAAGCAGTCATTGTTGAGTCATTTCAGTGGGCATCACTAGATAGGGGAATCTCTCATATTTGGACTTACATTTTAGCCTATTTGGTGGAAATGTTACCTTATAGACTGATTTAATACTGATTTAACTGCTAATGCTTGCTTTTTCTTGATTGTTATAGTGTACGCGAATATGCAACCAATTTAAGCTAATTTTTGGACTGATATCTACAAGTGACACATTTGACACTTTCGGGTTGTTATATAATTACATTTGAAAGTATTCTTAGCCACAAATTTTAAGAATATAGCACTGCAGCACAAAATCTAGTTTGCACGAACCCTGATAGCGTATGAATGGCTACAATTAAAAGTTGTCTGCTGAGTGCTAACAGCTAACCATTCAAAGATTTCAGCGAAAATGACTACTCACGTCAGTTGTTTACATATAAGTGATCAACCTTAACAAAATATATTGAAAAGCCGCTTTAAAAGCTACATTCAGTGTTCTCAGGCAGTACCTTAATGCCCGAAACCGGGGGGGGAGGGGGGGCAAAAAATATCCTCGAAATTTTACCAAGACAAAAATGAAGAAAATAAAATGTTGTAGAACATAAATGTTCTAAGCAGGAAAGGAGTGCTGGTCGGTTGGCAATAGTATGTACATTGTTGGAAAAAATACGAAGTGTGTAGATTTCTTTTTGTTTGTTTAAAACTTACAAAGACAAAGCCCTTCTCCCATTTCTTTGTCTTTTTGTCTTTTTGCTAAACTAAAAAGACAATCCTAGCCTGCACTGCAGGGCAGGCTGCCGTCCACATGATCTGACGGCTGCCTGCCCTGTTGGACACATCGCTGCAGCGGAGCTAGCTTGACTAAACTAAAAAGGACAAATCACCTTACCATGCGTCAGTGAGCCCGTGCAAAAGCTAACTTTATGGGCCCCATATAAATATAACTTTATGGAAACGGCAAAGTTATACGAAAGCTTGCCCCCGTGGCTCCGCCAGAGCCTGAAATATGACATCTTCTTCATTATAAAACTTGGTTAGTTTTATTCTCTTTAAAGATAATTGAATTTTTGTTTATTTGTGCCCCAAAATTAGTGAAGAACATAAAAATGGAGACTAGAATCATAAATTATTATGCAAAGAAAAATGTTAGAGGGCACTTCATGAATTAGTTCTCCAAATCTTTGACTCTAGATTATGAAACTTTCCCTTTATGTGTTAAAATTTAGAATAAATACATGATCAAGTGGAGAGAAAATGAAACTTAATTAATCAGGTAGTGGTTCTTAGCATTTTGTTGTACAATGCCATAACAGTGTTGTATCATACCATAGAGTACATTATTATAGAATCAATTAAGGGGCATTTCTACATATCATAAAACACAATTTTAGCACTCAGGTGGCTACCTGATTTCTACATATTTATCTTATACCTAATTGAACATGAACTCTCTATAGAATTTATCTTTACTTAAAAATGGAAAAAATATTATCATTGACGAAAATTTCTTGTCCCTAGACCCTCTGTGACAAAGTAAGCGTATTAAATGTATTTTCTATGTGTACAATCCGTTTTTTTCACCGTGGGTGTTTTTATGCCATATTAAACATGTTTTGTAATGTCATATATCCTTTATGTATAGTGATTTTTGTATGTATTAGATGCATCCTATACATGGTTTTTGCATTTTTTTTGTCCATACTTTGCACATTTTTAACTTATTTTAGCTTCATATGGTATATTTTTTTGAAGGGAAAAGTTTAAATGAGATCACTCTCATTTGGCTTATATGAGGCGAGTTTAAATTGTAGCGGTTGGATCTTGATCTGACGGCTACAAAGAATTCACCTACCCATTTATTTGATACCTATCTTTGGATCGGAATCCAACTATCCAAAAGATTAGCCGCATGCTTCTTATATGATAACGATCTCATATAAACTGTTCTTCTTTTTTTTTAACTATAGTTCATTTTTCTCCATACTTTTCTCTTTTTGTCCCCTTTCCCCCTTTTTCTTACCATTTTTTATACTTTTGCCCTAACCACACTATTGTCATACCCATACTTAGTTTGTAAAGATGGAACTTGAGCTGGTTTTTAAGCACTATCCGGTTCCGGTTCCGGGTTTGAAAGAGGAACCGATCCATCGGGTCGGGTCTGGTCCGGTGTAAAACCCGGACTCGACCCGGGTATATGATATATCTATATATATACTTGGACTCATATTTTTTTTATGAATATTTTTTTTGGACGTAAGCATTCGTATCTCTTGATTTGAATAGTTTGAATTTTTATGAATATATATTATTAATAAAAAAATTAATAGTTTAATGTATATGATATTAAAAATATAAAATTTCTGGTACCGGGGCGGGGCAGGTTTGGGTTTCAAATTATGATACCGGGGCGGTTCCGGGTCCTTGAAACTGGACCCGTGGTGAATTTGGAACGGTTCTGAGCTTGAAGAATTAAATGGTTCCGGGGCCTGGTATTGGCCGGGTATTCCAATACCCGGCCCAAATCCGCCCCGGTTCCATCCCTATTAGTCAGGCCCACAATCATAAGAAATTCTTAAACTTAGCGAGGCCGTCAATCATAAGAAATTCTTAAATCACTTAAAGGTAAAGCTCTTAGAACATTAAAATACACTCTATTGTGCCAATTCAAATTCCAACTACTAGAGCAAGGGAGAAGTCCCGGGTTGGATTAGGCCGGTGGCACGTTTTGGCGGTTGGGGCTTGTACTTGTAACAAAAAGAAATAAAGAATTCAATCTATTATGAAGATTCTCCCCCACCAAGATAACAAACAAAATAAAATAAACAAAATTGCCCTCATCGGGTACACACCTTAACCTGATCGCCTCACTTGACTCTGAGCCATGTCACATGCATGCAGACAAAAGAAGGGGCTGGCCTTCTTAATTACTTTTCCAACGTATCTGCTCCAAGAGTTTTCAAAGTGGGCCTGCCGCATTTAACTTCAGAAAGCTCATCCCAGTCCCAATTGGTCTGCCGATAAGATGGGTACAAAGGCCTCACCAATGTTTTCAAGAAAAAAAAGGGCCTCACAAAATCACTTTTATGCTAGGGCACCAAGCAACCGTTAATCTCCATAATCGATACACGTTTTATTTATGCACTCCAACTGTATGGCACCAAAGTGTATGCATCAAGTGTGTGCGCCATAATTTTGGAGATCGACATCTCCTTGGCCAAGGAATTCGATATCGATATCGGGTCCCACCCGATAAAACGAGACGGATAAATATCGTTTTTTGAATTTTTTTCAAATATTGCCTATATATTGGTTTTGCCTTTTTTTAAAAAAAAAGAGAAAAAAATAACTTTCCGGTTTGTTTCCCATCCTAATATGCATTTTTATAGATATTTTGAAATCTATACTTTATCTAAATTAGTATAACTTATTTTAAAAATTAAATTATAAAAATATACAGTAAAAATTAATTTTCGACCATTGATATTTTTTTATAAATATCTTCGATATTTTGTCTCTTAGGCGGACGGATATTTTACCGATGCTCGTCATTGGCACCCTGGAAGTAGTGCCTTAGTCGGTAAGCAGACAATGAAAATTGCAGTCATCTCTTACTTGAGCGCATCTCACTTTTAGGCTAAAGAGGCAGAACTGCACCAGAAGAGGCCTGAGCGTCTATCAGGTCATTATTACCCTATTATTTACGGGAGACTCATCTCTTCTTCCCTCACCCAAATTAAATAAGAGCATGATTAACAAAGAAGACTGCTAGCTCAAGCCCCAATTATTTATAAGACCCAAATGACTCATAGTCCTCTTTTTTTGCTAGATAAATGACTCATAGTCCTACAGTCTCGTGGACGCACTATGATTGTATCTAATAAAAATGACTTCTACTTTTTAAACTATGCTACATTACTAAACCATGATAAAAGACTCAAGAAGGTATTGCCCATGGATGATCAACTAATCCAGCAACCCAGCCCAGCTCCTGCCACTGATGAGTACTGAGACAGGAAGGAGCTTCCTTCAACCAGAATGTTTTTCTCCAAGAAGAACAAGAGAGAAAAAAGAAGAATGAAAAGTGCTTTGCATTACCATAATGGTGGGGCTGCAACAGACAAGATGCCACTCCTACAGCATATACAGCCCAACCCTTCAACAAGCGGATCATCACTTCAACGGGTCGTAATTTTTCCAGTGGAAATTCCTTGAACTTTTCCTTTTAGCTTATATAGTACAGAATAATAAAAATTAATCTTAAACATTAATAGCTAGCACGTAATCATCTCTCTCTCTTTTTTGTTAATATGGGGTGTGGGTCCTCGAGACCTGACAGCAACCGGCCTCTTAGAGCACTGCATCTTGCATCCATTTCCCTTGGGCACACGACCTACATAACCTGTGCACCGGGTAAGCCATTTGGATAGTTAAAAATCCAAAACATCGACAGTGAGAAATCTACTTTCATTATTCATTTCTTGATTTTTTACTGTGGATGTTGAAACACCCCAGTGAAAAATCCGGAAATAAATAGTAAAAGTGGATTTTTTATTGTAGATGTTTTGGATTTTTCATGATCCAAACGGCCCCTAAATCGTAATTTTCATGTGAATATTCCGGAAGCTTTATGTTATATATTTTATAGTACAGATTAATCAGAATGTCATATCTTAAAACATAAATAGCTTGTATTCATGTGTCTATTAATATTTTTAAAACACGCATATTGTTTTCTTACATACTTTCATTCACTCAGCTACCCTTTCCCGTCTTATAATTCTATGGTAACTATTTCTAAGTCGTTGTCATCTTGTCCGGTTTTGTGGTAAGACATTGAATTCGTAAATCGTAATCTTGAAATGCCTTGTCTAGATTTGATTCCATAATTCTGTCACAGGAGATTCCAAAAAGCCATTAGTCTTTAGTTCCGCGGTAACTATTGATACATGCTACATGCAGAGTAAAAGCGTCAATGTCACACAGACTTTGGTTTTTGAAGGAAATCCAGTCTAGACGATAATGGCAACTGGTGCAATTCAAAGTAAAAGGCATCTTTTTCTACATGGGAAGGTGAACGGCGCCTATTTCCGGTCTTCTCTATATATACTCCACCCAGGCCAACAGGCTCTCACGGCTCACGCAAAAGAGAAGAGAAGAAGAGCAAGAAATCCGACAGACGAAGAAGAATCTCTTCCGTCTCTGTCTCTTTCCCCATTTCTGGAGAGACTCAGTTGCCGTCCTCTCTCCAGCAAAAGGAGCCCTCCCCCCTGGCCTCCCTGTCCCTTTCTCTGTTAGTATAATCACGATATTTTGTATTTTTATTTTTTCATGTTCATCTAGTGGGCAGATTCTCGTGGCCACCAATGAGCTTGTCTTTCCCTGTTTTCACAGAGATAACCTCAATTGTCTCTATTCCTCAGTTCATTGTTTCTGGGTCCTTGAAAAAAAGTTTGTTTCTTCAATCTGAGTGGTTTTGCCAGAAGGAAACATCATGATCATGAAGACTTTTGATCCGGGCACTGTTCATGTCTGCTGCTTTTTTGTAAATTCTGCTGAGTTTTTCATTTGGCTAGTTCTCGTTTGAGTGCCTGAGAAGGAAGCTAAGAAGCTACTGTTGTTGGTGATTTTAAATATTTAGCATGAGTGTTGGAGTAGATTGGGCAAGCTTTCTGCTGTTTGTTTACATGGAATTTTAGTACGGATCTCATGGATCTGTTCCTTCACTCTCTATTAAGTCATCTCTTGCTCTGTTTCGGAGCATGAGAACTGTAATTCCTCTTGTTTTTTTTTTGTAATAAATTGTACTTCCTTTTATAAACATGTGAGAACAGTAGCACCTTTTAAGAATGCACTGAAGATCGTTTTTTGAGATTTTCAGTAGCATTTAATGGAAGCTAAGCTTCTTGTCCTTCCTATATCTGTTTATTCATCTCAAGGCTTAATTTGTTCACTAGATAAGCTACTTGCATTTTACTGCAAGACCATTTTGTTAATATTTACTAATCTGAAGTTCCTCTCTTGCAAGGTCTTTGAGAACTTGATCAGCTTCCAACCATGATCATTGCAACCGAAGTTGCATCCGACAAGATGGAGTTCAACCAACAGAGAGTGATCGACGAATTCGAAGCAATGACAAAAGAAGCAGGCAGAGTCCAGAGAGACACTCTTCGTAGAATTCTCGAGGAAAATGGAGATTCTGAATATCTGCAGAAGTATGGACTTGATGGAAGTACTGACCCTGAGACCTTCAAGTCTCGTGTCCCCCTCTGTACTCACTCTGATCTAGAGCCTTACATCCAGAGGATTGCTGATGGTGAAGATGCCCCCATTCTCACTGGAAAATGCATAACCAGCATGTCACTGAGGTACATACATTCTCTGATTTGGTTTCTATTGATTTACTTCTATGACAACACAAATCTGATTCAAATTCCTTATCCAGCTCTGGAACCACAGGGGGAAAGCCTAAATTCGTTCCTTTCAATGAAGTCCTGTTTAATTCCTCCATGCAGATTTTTCAGACATCTTTTGCATTCAGAAACAGGTATATTTACTGTTCAATCTCCATTTAGTACATCATTCTAGTTATGAAGTACTTTTCAATACATCTCTGTCTCAATTCCTTTCATGATCACTTACACTGACTCTGTCTTCATTTAAATAATCGGCAGAGAATTTCCAATTGACAATGGAAGAGCTCTGAATTTCATCTACAGCAGCAAACAGTTCAAAACCAAGGGAGGGCTGCCGGCGAGCACGGCCACCACAAACCTCTACCGAAGCAAACAGTTCAAGAAAACCATGAAAGCAATTCAGTCCCAGTGCTGCAGCCCCGATGAAGTCATATTCGGCCCCGACTTCCACCAGCAACTCTACTGCCACCTCCTATGTGGCCTCATCTTCTCCGACGAGGTCCAAATCATCTCCTCCACATTCGCTCACAGCATCGTCCATGCGTTCCGCACTCTCGAGCAAGTCTGGGAGCAGCTTTGTACAGACATAAGGGAAGGAGTGCTCAGCGAGAGAATTATCGTCCCGTCGATCAGGGCCGCCATGTCCAAGCTTCTGAGGCCTAATCCTGAACTGGCAGATACCATTTATGAAAAATGCTCCAGATTGAGCAATTGGTATGGAGTGATACCAGAGCTCTGGCCCAATGCTAAGTATGTGTATGGAATCATGACAGGCTCAATGCTTCCATATCTGAAGAAATTAAGGCACTACGCCGGCAATTTGCCGCTGCTGAGTGCGGATTATGGGTCGTCTGAGGGATGGATCGCGGCGAATGTCAATCCATGGTTGCCTCCTGAGTTGGTTACTTTTGCTGTACTTCCTGATATAGCTTACTTCGAATTCATTCCCCTTAGTGAGAAGCTTGATCATCAAGTAGCCGAAAGGAATGCTTCTACCATTTGTTATGACGAAACCAACCCCATTTCTCTCACTGAAGTGAAAATTGGGGAGGAGTATGAAGTTGTAATCACCACTTTTGCAGGTACTAATTCTGCCTTCAAACACCCTTTGCATCATACTCCAAATTTTTTTAAGATCTTCACAACGTTTTTAAACTGAAATAGCCATTTTCTTCATCCATTCATTTCACGTGCCCTCTGTTTGAATATTTCCTTCTTGTTGGAAACACCCTTTCCTTCTTGAATATTTATAAAGTGTTTTTCGTCTTGGTACTTTGGATATATAGGTCCTCCTTGGTCCTTGACATGGGCTTAGTACCCATTTGTTTTCTAGGACTGATTGGTACCCTCCAGCATTATCTTATTGTCTGTTCACATGGTACTCACCGATGAGAAAAGATTTGGCCTCTTGAGCCTTTGTTGCTGGGAGGTGGTAAGGGCCTATGACCATTATTAATTGAGCTAATAGCTGGACAGAAAAGAGTGTTTCTAGGGGGAAGTTGTTAAATTAGCTTACGGATTGATCAAGGCAGCAATTACCTAAACCTGGATAGAATACTAGGAAAATAAGAAAGAGTCTGAACCAATAGAGATCATTGGTAGCTCAGTTCATATTAGGCTCTGTTTGGTTAGGGATTTTAGGGAAGAAGTTAGGAGTGGGAAATAAGGTGTTTGGTTGGTAAGAATCTACTTTCCCAAAAGTTTACGTCACGGTGGTTATTTATTGTAATTTCTGAAAAAAGATAGGGGCATTTTTTTTAAAAAAAAATGCGATCTCGTACGAAACCACATTTTTTTATAAATGTCCTTGTCTTTCTACAAAAATTACAGAAAATACTACCGGAAGAAGTGAATTGGAATTCTTTTGGAAAATCTTCTTTTTTGGAGATTTCTCCAAAGAAGCTAAATTCTTTTAAGGCTATACCAAACGAAGCCTTAGAATCTGCTCATGGTGACAAATCGGCATGGAAGAAATTGCTTGGTCGAGTGATATTTAATAATGTGGTGATCATTGTCCTAGGTTTTTAAGCTCTAAAGTTTTATGTTTCATGCACCATGTTTTCAGTTGTTACAGCATGGAAGCTAGTTTTTGAACTGGTAATAGATACTGTTGTATTTGTAGTCCAAGTAGAGGAGATGGCGCATTGTATCATCAAGTGGATTGAACTTAGTCACTAGGGGGTTTAAAAGAACCAAAGGAAAAGTCTGTCCTTACTTTTGGTCGTTTTGTTGCTGTTCTTGTCAAGTCTTGTATAGGCTATTGCTTTCTTCAATCCGTTTCATGTGATGGATTTAGGTTGGTCAATAATGACTGCTTTCCTAGCTAAGGATACTTACCACTTGCAACTCTTTGTCCTTGTCCTCGTGATCAGGAAGTTGACAGATTGTATATAATGAAGATTAGGTGAAATCGGTGACATGTAGTGCTTTCTTTAATCCCATATCTTATTTGTTGGGGCACTATAATTCTTTCATAACCCTACCCTGCTCTTAGAAAATGGTGCATGAACGCATAAAAATAATGACAAAATCCAAAATAGTGATGTAGAGGTGTACTTACGTGCTTTAATCTACATAGGAACTTTGGAAGATGTTCTCCTAAATAGGCCTATCTGTTAACATGACAATTTAATGAATTAATTAAAACTCGGAGTAAGATGTAAGGACTTTAAAATTAGATGGATGTGGTGTTCATGACCTTTTCCAAGTCTAGCATACATGAACAAAAATAAAGGCTCGCTTTTGCCCGCTAAACTACTGATTTGGGACATCATGCTATAGTGCAAATATTCATAAAGAAATGTGGCATCGTTATATTGTATACGAATCAGGAAGTTGCTTATAGAAAATGTCTAATGTTATACCATTGTTAATGTCTCTCGTCTGTCTATTGAGCCGGTTTGGGCTTTGATATACATTGTTGGCTTCTCAAATCTTTTGATGCCCGCCCCTGCGTATTCTGTGCACATGACTAGCTCATACTAATGAGTTCCATGGCTGGATTACAGGTCTGTACAGGTATAGACTAGGGGATGTGGTGAAGGTGATGGGCTTCCACAACTCGACGCCGGAGCTCCAGTTTGTGCGCCGCAGGAGCCTTCTTCTGACCATTAACATAGACAAGAACACTGAGAAGGATCTGGAGTTGGTCGTGGAAGAAGCCAGTAAGCTCTTAGCCGAAGAGAAGATGGAGATCGTCGACTTCACGAGTTATGTGGACGTATCGACCGATCCAGGTCATTATGTGATCTTCTGGGAGCTCAATGGGGAAGCAAAAGAGGAAGTGCTGGATGAATGTTGCAACTGCCTGGACCGATCCTTTGTGGACGCAGGCTATATGGGGTCACGCAAGGTAAAAGCCATTGGGCCCCTGGAGCTCAGGGTTGTCCGAAGAGGAACATTCCAGAAGATTCTGAATCACTATCTGGGTCTAGGTGCGGCTGTCAGCCAGTTCAAGACCCCTCGCTGCGTGGGGCTGCGCAACAGTGCGGTGCTACAAATATTGTGCAACAATGTTGTTAAGAGCTGTTTCAGTACTGCCTATGATTGATTTAGTGAAGAGGTCAGAGTGTGTTGATGTAGTGAGGAGATGAGAGCGAGGAGGATAGTTGGATGTATATATGGGAGAAATCCGATATTTGTCCT
This sequence comes from Houttuynia cordata, assembly GCA_039654745.1. Lineage (NCBI taxonomy): Eukaryota > Viridiplantae > Streptophyta > Magnoliopsida > Piperales > Saururaceae > Houttuynia > Houttuynia cordata. The sequence goes on from CM077506.1 coordinate 18,057,226, forward strand.
ATGCTTATGTGTATCATTATCATGTTCAATTTGTAGGAAAAAATAAGATTGTATCAGGCGACAATGCTATGTTTCATGGGACCCTCTGCCTCCATTCTATCTGCCAGGATTTTTGCCATACGGTCGATCATCAGAATTAAAGACGCACACACAGCAACTATCGCTCAAGCAAAAAAGTGAGTGTGCAATTAATGCGTGTGCATCATTGATCCTGAAGTTCGACGGCTTGTATTGAGAATACGCTGGCGGACAGCCTGGGGAGAGGTAAAAAAATGCTTCCCTGAAAACATGTTAGCGTCAGATACATATATGATTGATGGTAATGGTATATGAGGATCTGTATAAGAGCAAACTAGTATTTTCAATACATCTCATGCGATTTGATGAAGACGGGGATCCGAACGCAAGACCTAGGCTATGAAACCATGTTACTTAAACAACTAAGAAAGTCTAATCATCACCGAAGATATTTAACATTTTGAATCAAAATGGGGAACTCTTACTATTGAAGAACATAGATCATTTTCATAGACTACATGAAGGAACCAGAAAAGAAAGTGTAATGCTTGAAATTGAATAATGTACCATAGTTACAAAACATCTACATGGATGGATCGTGAGACTCGAAGGAATGGAGGTTGGATACAGAGGAGCGATGTGATATGTTGTCGACCTTCATCTTCCCCTCAATTGTACGCTTCGGAGTGTTGGGGAAGTGCCACGAAAAGGTTGAGACGAGTCGTGATCAATTGGAAGGGAAGATCAATTTCTTTAAGGGTTGTTCTAGTGTTGGAGTGGTGAGAGGCTAAAGATATAAGACTTAGGGTGCATTTGTTTACTGATTCTCTGAAAAAAATCAGGCTGATTCGGCCTGATTCTTCTGATTCTTGTTTGTTTACTGATTTTACTGATAGGAGCTGCTGATGGTGATAGGTGAAAAAAATCACATATTTTCACCTATCACCTGATAGGGTGTTTGGTTACTGATTTGCTCAATTTTCACTCCTGACAGTGAAAACTGAAAAAAATCAGCAAATCACCCCTGAAAGAGGTGATTTTGCTGATTCTCATTCGAATGAGCATTCGCCTGAAAATTTTTTTTCGTCACCTCCACCATTGCCACTGCCCACGGCCGGCACCACCCACTACCACTACCATCGTCCACCATCATCGCCACCCACCGCCTACCACCATCGTCGGCCACCGCCCGTCGGCGGCCACCACCCACCACCACCATCGCCACCGGCCACCGGCCACCGCCCACGGCCGGCACGACCTACCACTACCACCACCCACCGTCCATCGCCGGCCACCACCATCGCCGTCGACCATGGCCATCGCCGTCGACCACCACCGCCGTCGTCGCCGGCCACCCGCCCGCCAACTCCACCGACCACCACCGCTGCCGACTACCGATGACCACCCACCACCGCCGACCATCGACCACGGTCACCGCCACAGCCCAACTGCCGCCGCCAGCACTGCCTTCGTCGCCGGCCACCGACCACCTGCCGTTGGCCACCATCGCCGCAGACTACCACCGCCGACATCGCCGGCCACCCACCGCCGGTCGCCGACCACCACCGCCGCCGTTACCAGCCACCGGCTACCCACCACCACCATCGCCGTCGTCGCCGGCCACTGCCCACTTCGCCGCCGGCACCACCCACCACCAATGCCGCCATCCGCCGTCCAAAAAAAAAATTTTCACCGGCTTTGCCAAACACAAATCAGGCCTGATTTTTTTTTTAGGTTCCCAAACGCAAGTCACCAATCAAAAGTTAGGCTGATGGTGAAAGACCGAAAATATGATTAATTTCAGGTTCCCAAACGGATTTTTCACAATCAGAAAAATCACCTACAAATCACCTTGATTATTTTCAGCCTGATTTTTTTTTTACCAATCACTATCAGTTTCCAAACACACCCTTAGTTTAAGTTCAAGGTTGAGGAAGGGTTTAAGTATTAAGTCTTATATCTCAAGGGCTCTTTTGATAAAGCATCTTTGTACTTTTGTATCGTATCTACAACATAATGGAAGAAAAAAAATTTCTTGGTGGTGAAGCGGTTTTGCAATCCACGAAACCTATTATACTAGTTTATTTGCGTTGGTATCCCAAATTGATAGCTATAAATGTCGTCGATCTAGGATATCAACGGCTCCTTGGCAGCCTGGAGTAGTGTAGCAGTTGTACCAATAATTTCTCTTGTATTTGGCAACGCTCCTTTGTGGATTGAGTAGACAGGCAGTTTAAATCCAAACACAACACACACATTATTCTCTTAACAAAATCAAATTTTGATTTTTTTAAGTATAAAATAATAAAAAGTCGAAGGAAATAATTTGTCTATTGACAATTGAGAACGGTTCGGTATAAGGGAGTGACGTACACGTGATATGAAACGGGTTTGGGTTTAATAAAAACAAAAAAGGGTTTGGGGGGCCTTGTACCACATGTAATGACTTTCCATTACACATGCATTTACAAGACATGGGCACACGGCAAAAACTTTGTTTTAGTGGGGGACCATCTTATTGGCTATCATGGTAACTCAATGACACAGGTACACTCTGGCAATTATTGCCTTGCCACCTGCTAAGGCGCATGCATTTACAAGAGCTGGTGCAGCTCCATTCGTACTAGTATACTTACAGAGATTGGATGCTTGCTCTGGCAATATCTTAAACTATAACCTAAATTACCCTAAATGTCAAGGAAATTTTAAAAAATATCATATAACTAAAAAGAATGCATTCATTTTACAGTTCGGCCATTCTTATTTCAAAGTTCAGCCAAGAAAAATTTTTGATTTAAAAGAGTTGTGAGGATGAAACAACAATGCGAAGAGTTGCCGACACACTGAAATCACTTTCAAAGCATACTAAGGCTTTGAGTGTAATTGCTTCAAGTTCCAACCACAGGTAATCTCTGCATTTAAATTTTATTTATTTCTAAAGTAAAATTTAATATTACAATCTTTTGGTTTTGATGATGATATGGGCATAAGTTATGACGTTGATGACAATATAAAATGAGGTTTTGCGCACAGATGGGACAAAAGGCACATACATAGTTTGTAAAAAATCGTCAAAAACAAACCAATCCAGGGCTTTGAGTGTCCCTTTTAGATGAGACTTGACCTCTTAATCATTTTTAAATATCATTGCTAAGTTGTGAATGCATTTTTTACACCATTATTAATATTAAGCTGTTTGCAGTCTGGTTCTTCAAGCTGGAGCAATGATATGACTCATGAGGATGGGTAGCACCAGAGTTCTTTGTACATTGCTATAGTTTAAAGTTAAACAGCATAACACATTGACATTTAAATAATGATATGACTCTCAACAAGGAATGTTGGAGATATATGGTGGGGCAAAGATATAAAATCTCAAAGACATATCGGAGATTTATCAAAGAGATTGTGTAAAATGATATTAGTAGCCTTAAATAAGTTTTAAATATGTTTTGGCAATCCAACATTTGTAAGCACTTAAACTAATCATAAAACAAGCATAGATGGAAAGAAAGCATGTACTTAGCATAATTTACTTAGTGTACCAAATTTGTCATTGCACAATTCGTTACAAGGGTGATTTAATTTATATAAAACTTATCCAAGTAAGCCATTAACCAGAATATATATTAGTAAGGGTCATAGTAAATGATAAAAATTTTAAAATTATAAAACTGCAACAATAGAAACCTTATTTTTCCTTTAACCATCGAAACAAAGACACTTTTACTTTCTTTCACAAAATACATTACGTAAATGATGGTTTAGTGTAAGTACAAAGTTATACTAGCATAGTACATGTAAGAGATGTAGTGCAGAACATCAACGTGCATATGGGTGAAGCCAGCTAGAGGCATCAGATCCAAGCCTTATTTTTCCGGTGCTTGGTCTAGTAAACCAAGTGAGACTTCACGATCTAAATTCAAAATGTTTTGAATGAAATTCGTCTAGAAAAATACCATGAGTACCGTTCATCTATTCCCGTCTCCCTTCTATCCTGTGATTCTTAGGGTGCGTTTGGCTACTAATTTGCTGAAAAAATCAGCCCGTTTCAGCCTCAAAGGACTGAAAGGCGTTTGGTTATTGATTTTTCTGATATGAGCTACTAATGATGATAGGTGAAAAAAATCACATATTTTCAACTATAAGCTGTTAGTTCATTTGGAAACTGAAATGAGCAATTTTTACTCTTGACGGTGAAAACTGAAAAAATTAACAAATCACCCCTGAAAGAGGCAAAAATTTTGATTCTCATTCGAATGAGCATTAGTTTGAAATTTTTTTCTCATCACCTCCACCACCGCCACCGCTCATGGTTGCCGCCACCACCCACCACCGCTGACCACCCGCCACCGCCCATTGCCGCCACCCATCGTCGCCGCCACCATCTAAAGCAGAAAATTTTCATCGGCTTTGCCAAACACAAATCACACCTGATTTTTTTTTTTAGGTTCTCAAACGCAAATCGCCAATTAAAAGTGAAAGACTGAAAATATAATTAATTTCAAGTTCCCAAATGGGTTTTTCACAATAAAAAAAATCACCTACAAATCACCTTAATTATTTTCAGCCTGACAATTTTTTTTACCTTTCACTATCAGTATCCAAATGCCCCCTTAGTTGGAAATAATACTCAAGGGTGTAAAGAAGATATTTTATCCTTAAATTTGATGAACCTCCCAAACAAACGTTTACATCCTAAATGACCTAAATGAAAATATGAGAAATGGGCTTCTTCAAACAATCATTTTGGGGTTGTTTGGGTAGCCATTTGATGACAGTAGGAAAGGTAAAAAAAAATTCATTTTCATTTTCCCAAATGAAATGAAAATGATAGTTTGTTTGGGAAACCCTATTTTTCAATTTTCCTATAGATCATTTGGGATGTAAAAAGTTGTTTGAAAAGTTTATTTAAAAACCCATTTAAGGATATTCATGGTCTATTTTTACCATTCTCATTCTCATTTAACATTTAAATGTCCTCATGTGGACATTCACATCGTAAAAGAGAAATAACCCTTCAATGGCTTTAAATGATACTTTGTCATATGAATGTAATTCACTCCATGAATATGCCTCCCAAACAGGTTTTAGTGGGAAATGGTCTTAAATGATGTGGGAAATGACCTCCCAAACAACTCTTTAGTTATCCTATACATTCACCTTAACACCAGCTATATTCAATCTATCAATATGATTTTTCTTTGGGGCTCAACATTTTATTTTGTATATAACAAGCCAAATAGTTGTCCTATAAAACCGTCTTCAAGCATATTTGGAATGCACCTATCACAAAATACTCTTGATGCTGCCCTCCATTTTACTCACCTTCCATTTATCCTATGTACTACATAACTACCACTGTCCCCCTTTTTGTGAATAATGAAGCCTAAATAGTACTGTTGTTCACATCTTGGAACTTCTTACCTGTATTTCTACAACTAAGGTTTGTACTTCCTTAAAGTTTTGCGTTTACTCCTACTTTAGACAAAAATTTCCAACCACCAGTCAAGCCCAATAGATGAGTTTGCCATAACGAGTTGAACACTTCAGTGCATAACAAAAGTTTGGCACACTACAAAAGTTTTTATTTGTAGTGTTTATAACAAAGTTAAGATTCCATCTATTTAAAAACAAAAGGAGAAAAAGACTCTAAAGTTAAATCAAAGCCCATAAGAGGCTTAACTTGGGACTTGGCATCATGCACATAACTATGGAATAACCTTCAACACATAAACATAGTTAAATTATCTAATAAGAGTAAGTGATATCTGCATTGGCCATGTGGCCTTCACTTCAGTGAAATTTTGATTCCTGCGAATACATTACTATCAGAATAAAACTTTCTGCTTCGCTAAGAGGTTTTTTCCCTTGGTAGCGCATACATGAGCTTAAAAGAGTCAGCCAAAAACTTAAGTAATACAAAATTTATCTTTTTTCAGAGCGACAATGCGGAAGCAAAAGGAATCACAGGACATGATTCCTTCTATATTCCAGAAGCAAAAGAGAAAAAGATGCACAGGTTTACAAGATCTTTTCTCTATTGCTAGACTTAAAATGAAAAAAGAAAATGTTTTTTATGTAATTATTAGTATGATTAGCTAAAACTTATGTTAGTCGCATTGAGTTCTAGCATTTTTGAAGCCATAGATGCACTTTGAGCCACATCAACCTCCATTGTACCACTTTTTACTCTTACGTTTTCAAGTAGTTTTTCTGCATCTAGCCTTCATCTATTTTTTTTGGACTATAAACAACTTCTCAACCAGACTAACAAAGCTCTTGATGAACACAAATCAGGTGAATGCTTAAAATATGTCTACTTACTTTATCTTTATCTTGTAACATGGTTTTAAAAACCGGACCGGCCCGGCCGGTTCGACAGTCGGTTTTTCGAGTGGGGTTGTCCGGGTCAATTGACCTAGTCGACTCTTTTTAACCCACCCGGTTAAACCGGGTCGAACCAGCCGGGCCGGTCCAGATTTTAAAACTATGACCCAAACCCATATTGGGTCGAGTTTAAATTTTTTTTAACATAATTTCTTCATTTTCTTTTTCTTTGCAAGATCCTTTCATTTTCTTTTAACATCGATCTTAGTAGAATCGCCTACAACATATTTTTTTTATATTTTAAAAATATTTATTTTTTCATTTAAAAGTTTTGCTTTGTGTATGTGGTTGTTTTGTTCATTAAATTACTACACAAGGAACGTACTATATTAAGTTTTTATAAATTACTACACAAGAAGTATTAGACTATGCAATGTTTTTATACCATATAAAGTTTTGAGAAGGGGGGTTTACGTTTTTTTGTATTGATGATGTCACCAATGGGGTCAACTCAACTCGGGTTGACCCCGGTGGAACCCGATTGGACTTACTATGCAAAAATTCTGGCTCAATGACTGGTCCGGTTTTTAAAACCTTGTTTGGTAATGAGCAATCTCTTCCTATTATTTAGAGCTCTTTACATATTACCTTACGCCAACTTTGGGTTTCTCATACTACCTGGAATCTCTTTCTTTCTTCTATATGACCCAAAATACCCTCAGGAAGAGGTATAAACACCCACACTCTGCGTTTTTCCGTATTACCCGGAATCTGAGGAGTGGGTATCCGGAGCAGCTCGCGTTCAGTCGGAGGAGAAGGCATTCCGTCCGGCATCTCCGCCCATATCATCGCCGGCGTCGGCGCCGTCCAAATCGGGAAAAGTTTTCTTCACGCCAAAAAGCGGGAAAACGAGCGAAAAAGACCAAGTATGCAAAAATAAGTGCAACAGAGGCATCGTACATCAAAAAACACCTTTCCGGTGAAGGTCCGTCCATCATCGTGGTTCAAATCACCGTCGGTGCTGTCCAACCCGAAAAAGTTAAATTTTATGCCGGAAAATAGCAAAATCACTGGAAAAGACGAGAAAAAATCTATGATGAAGGGATTTTGATGTAAGAGCAGCGGAGAAGCCCTCCCAACTACAAAAATTAAGATCTACATGTAAAGAAACACATATAAAGGTCACATATTGGTGTTCGACCGCTCATGGACATAAAATAACAGGATAAAAATGGATAAAAGCGTGAAATATTCGTCGGTGAGCCACAAGTTTAATTTATATATCTTTCTGTGATCCTAATGAAGTGGAATAGGAGGAAAAATAAGGAAGAACGTAAAAAAATGGGCAAAAATGGATAAAAAATGAGCGAGTTATCACATTTCAAAAATTCCTATTTCGACACGATAAATATTCAAGTCGTGTATTTGAAGACACGATTTGGACATTTATCGTGTATTCGAATACACGATAAATTTTCAAGTCGTGTCTTTAAATACACGATAAAATGACAATCTTCAAAATGTGATAACTCGCTAATTTTTCATCCGTTTTTGCCTTTTTTTTATGTTGTTCTTTATTTTTCATCCTCTTCCACCTCATGAAGATATATTAGAATGAAAAAGAAGAAAAAATAAGAAGAAAGAAGAAAGTAGAAGCTCTTTGCTGGAAAGCATCTATTTTTTTCTTATTTTTTCTTCTTTCTAAGCCTAATATATCTTCATGAGGTGGAAGAGGAAGAAGAATGAAGAACAACGGAAAAAAAGGGCAAAAACGGATGAAAAATGACCGAGTTATGACATTTTGAAGATTGTTATTTTATCGTGTATTTTGAAGACACGACTTGAACGTTTATCATATATTCGAATACACTAATCTTTAAAATGTGATAACTCGCTAATTTTTCATCCATTTCTGCCCTTTTTTTGCGTTCTTCTTTATTTTTCATCCTCTTCCACCTCATGAAGATATATTAGGATGAAAGAAGAAGAAAAAATAAGAAGAAAGAAGAAAGTGGAAGCTCTTCACCGGAAAGCTTCTATTTTTTCTTTCTTCTTATTTTTTCTTCTTTTCTAAGCCTAATATATATTCATGAGGTGGAAGAGGAAGAAAAATGAGGAAGAACGGAAAAATTTTTTGGCAAAAACGGATGAAAAATGAGCAAGTTATGACATTTTAAAGATTCTCATTTTATCGTATATTTAAAGACACGAAAAAAATAAAAATTTTCAAAATGTGATAACTCGCTCATTTTTTATCTGTTTTTGCCCATTTTTTGCGTTCTTCCTTATTTTTTTCCCTCTTCCACTTCATTAGGATCATAGAAAGATATATAAATTGAACTTATCGCTCGCGAAGAGTATTTCATATTTTTGCCCATTTTTATCTTCTTATTTTATGTTCAGGAGCGGTTGAACACCAATGGGTGACCATTATATGTGTTTCTTTACATGTAGATCTTAATTTTTATAGTTGGGAGGGCTTCCCCGCTGCTCTTACATCAAAATCCCTTCATCATAGATTTTTTCTCGTCTTTCCCACTGATTTTATAGTTTTTTTGGCATGAAATTTTATTTTTTCCGAGTTGGACGGCGATGGGGTGATTTGAACCGCGGTGATGGGCGGACCTTTGCCGGAATGTCTTCTTTCCCAACTTGATGCTCCCGTAAATCGCTAATTTTGGGAAGAATGAAGCATTTAGGATACAAAAGACATAAAAAAAACGTAAAAGAAAGTCATTTCCGGTATTCTAGGTGCCGATTCCAGGTCATATGGGATTTCACGGGAAAAATCAGGTAATATGAGAAAACCATAGTTGGCGCCAGGTAATATGGAAAAAACTCTATTATTTAGGACCTCGTTTCTCGAACTTGGAATTCTTATTTTCATATTTTTTAATCTCTTACGACCATTTCTTCTGTATGGTGCAAGGGAAAGTGCACGTGTAAATGCACGTAAATGCAAAATAACATAATACTAGAACAATGAAAATTAAACATGCATCCATGTAATCATAATGCTCATGATCTCAAAGTAACGGTTGTCATCTCGTAGTCTTCTCTTATATTTCGATTCATGAATGAATAAGCAAAGAAAGTCAAAGGCAAGCATAGAAAAAAGCTAGAAAATGGACCCCATATACTTTCAAGAGCCGCGGATCTTCCAGTCAACAATGATATGGTCACCTCTTACGGTACTTTCTTTAGGAAAAGCAAAATTACTAAACCTTGCAATATAAATTCTTTCTATATTCAACAAAATTTATACAATTGCAAGGTTGACCAAGTATAGCCATACTAGTTTAGAACTACGAGGTGTAAGTTGCTAGATGACACAACTTAAGTCACCTCACAACCTGAACTAACCTTAGACTGATAAAAAAGAATCCCCATGGCCATGCAAACATCTCTTAGTAATTCAGATCCCTTTGAAACCTAATATTTGCCTTAGTTTACAAGGCCTCGTGTGACATAAGGAGATCAACCATGGCATCAGAAGATTCAGGGCCATCATGGCAGGATTTTCTGCTCTCGTGACAGAAACTTTACAAACTCCCTCAGCTCGGTAAAGCTACACCTTTTATAGTGTAGAACTTCATACCTGAAACAAATTTTGAGCATTAATTCCAGCTCAAAGTATTAAAATCATTTTACCATACTACATATCGCAAGTGGTATAGTTCACAAAACTGAAGTTCTGGGCTTCAAGCCCTTGATTAAGAACTTAAGACTTCAGTTGGCATGACATTGCCAGATAGAGGTTATTGGCCATTTGTATAACAATGTTTCTTCTTAAACTTTTCATATTATTATCAGTGAACTTCACGTTTCACAAGTAACAAAGCATTACCCGGATTTTATAAAGATAGAAAAGGCAACCTTAAAGAGTGAAAGTTAATAAGGTACTTGATGACAATTCCCTGCTGCCACCTCCTCCCTGTTGTCTTCTTCTTTTGCTTCCCATAAGTCCATCCTGTGGGAGAAAAGGCCACTATTTGACTGAATTTCCCCTGCCACATACAAATTTTATCAATAGTAAAAAACCATTATCAGTTTATGCTACTGACCAAGTAATGGTTGGACATCTGTTTCATCTTCTTAAGGCTTGCAACAGTCCACATAGGCATAACATGTATGTTCTTCTTGTGTTCATTGAGTGTAAACCACTACATATCCTCGTCTGTAATCCCCAAATACTCAAGCAGCTTCAATTTTGCTGCACCGACATATATCTTCTTGTGCAAAAACCGAGCTACCTCCAAGACGAAAGGAGTTAAAATTCTAATTTGAACCAAAATAAAGTTTCTCCACATGTTGGAATGTCAGAAAAAAGAAAAACACCACCAATAGTATAGGTTCTAATCAGAAAGAGAGTTTTTGGATTAAATGTCTCTACTTGAATTGCTTCAATGACAAATTGTATAACTGTCTCTTGCATCGGAAAGACATACTGCAATACATCATGAAAAATAAAAATTTATACCACCACAAAGGCATTAATCTGACATGAATAAAGCAAGCTTTCATCACATACCTGAGGATTATAGTAAGTGATAATCAGAATATTTATATGACATGACCTCAAAACAGAACTGACAGCCATTTCTTCTCAAAATCGAATATATTCAGTATGTATAACAGCCTAGATTCTATATCAGTAATAATTTAGTTAAAGGACACACTTCTGAAGATTGAAAATGCAGGTAACGTGCATTATTGCCTGATGGTTCTAAGGAGAATACATATGGAACCTGGGCAATGGTTTACATTTTAGCATGTAACACAAATTCCAACAATGATAATCTTTCAATTCCATGGGAGGACTTGCAGTCTATCCTATGGAGCTCCAACCTTTGCATTTGTAAGCCGAGCTGTGACAGGAGAACATAGATCATTCCGTGGCAGAAGCCCCTTGTAAGACCCTGATAATCTACACGGTTTGTTAGCAGGCAAGAAATCAACTCTACATGAATCTTTTTTGGGAAAATGAGAGGGATTCAGATGCATTTATTTAACCAAATTCTCTAGATTTGGCTACACTCACATGGAACTGGTAAAGCTCTTAAAAATGTTGTTGTGATTATGAGTGGTGTCTACTTTAAAGTTTAATATTACTTCAGAGCTGATAAGTACATTAAACCCAGTAAAGGTGTAAAATAAGGGGACTTACTGTCTACATGAAAGTGCGTATGAAATCATGCATGCAACCACCTCTTAAGTGTTGTACCAAGAAAAACACCACCTCTTAAGTAACAGAAAGGAATTTGAAAATGTGCGTGCACCACCAAAAAGCCAAACAAGAGCAAAAGATACTAAAACTTTGATTCAGTGTAATCACCATGAAGGTGAAAGATAGAAATCAACTAAAACTTTTCATTGCTTTACCTCATTAAAAAATTAAACAGTGAACTAAAACATTACCTCCGGATCCATAGAAAAGTCCTTTATTGGTAATTTCTCGCTCCTCTGCCTCTTTTCCCTACCAAAATTCCTCCAACACAAATTCTGTAGACATGCAAAGCTGGATTTTATGACATAGTCCCTCTTTCTCACTTTAAGAGTCCTAATTAGAAAACTAAAAAGTTTATTTTGTTGTCTAATTAGGACATTAAAGTAGGAAGGAGTATAGGTTATATTTTGAAGCTAGAGTTTTGAGCCAGAAGAAGTTTTGAAAGGAGAAACAAACAAGAGAAATGTATGGTGGTCTATATTAACAGGAGGGATAGGCTGAAAGGCCTAAAAGTTCAATCTTACTTGTTAGAGGTTTTATCATAATTATATGTGGGCTAATAACAAAATAGTCTGAACAATATATTTTGGTTTACAATACAGAGGAATTTACTTTTGGTGGTATAGGTTAACGGGAAGAATAGGTTACAATTCCTAATGACTGGAATGTGTTTTATCCTATCCCAATCTAATCCGCCTTCCCTTCTTATTCTCTCCAAGAAGTTATCAGACATATTGATAAGACAGAGTTCATTAAGAGAAGCTCAGTGCTCAATTCCAATTGGGACATTTTCAAACTTACAATATACTTATATATGTTGTTAAGTACTTGAATTTTCACGTGTATACTCTTTCCCCTCTTTGTATGGTCTTTAAGTATAAGAGCGGCCACTGGCGGAGTTTGGGCTTTTTACATATTACCTGGCGCCAAGTATGGTTTTATCATATTACCTGGTTTTTCTCGTGACTTCTCATATGACCTGGAATCGGCACCTAGAGTACCGAAAATGCCCTTCTTTTAAGGTTTTTATGCATTTTGTATCCGAAATGCTTCATTCTTCCCAAAATTAACGATTTACAGGATCATCAAGTTGGGGAAGAAGATATTCCGGTAAAGATCCATCCATAATTGCAGTTCAAACCATCGCCGGCGCCGTCCAACCCGAAAAAAAAAATTTCATGCCAAAAAACTGTAAAAACAGCGGGAAAGACGAAAAAAAAATCTATGATGAATGAATTTTGATGTAAGAGCAGTGGGAAAGCCCTCCCAACTACAAAAATTAAGATCTACATGTAAAGAAACACATATAAAGATCACCCATTGGTGTTCGACTGCTCCTGGACATGAAATAAAAGGATAAAAATGGGCAAAAACGTAAAATACTCGTCGGCGGGCGACAAGTTCCATTTATATATCTTTCTGTGATACTAATGAGGTGGAAGAGGAGGAAAAATAAGGAAGAACGAAAAAAAAAATGGGCAAAAACGGATAAAAAATGAGCAAGTTATGACATTTTGAAGATTGACATTTATCGTGTTGCATAGTACACGACTTGAATCAAGTCGTGTCGTCGACAACACGATAAATGTCAATCTTCAAAATGTCATAACTTGCTCATTTTTTATCCGTTTTTGCCATTTTTTTTCGTTCTTCCTTATTTTTCCTCCTCTTCCACCTCATTAGTATCACAGAAAGATATATAAATGGAACTTGTCGCTCGCCGACAAGTATTTCACGTTTTTGCCCATTTTTATCATTTCACTTTCTTCTTTCTTATTATTTTTTCTTCTTTTTCCATCCTATATCTTTCTATGATACTAATGAGGTGGAAGAGGAGGAAAAATAAGGAAGAACAAAAAAAAATGGGCAAAAACGGATAAAAAATGAGCAAGTTATGACATTTTGAAGATTGACATTTATCGTGTTGTCGACGACACGACTTGATTCAAGTCGTGTACTATGCAACACGACTTGAATCCAAGTCGTGTTATATGCGACTTGAATTTAAGTCGTGTTACGACTTGAATCAAGTCGTGTCGTCGACAATCTTCAAAATGTCATAACTTGCTCATTTTTTATCCGTTTTTGCCCATTTTTTTTTCGTTCTTCCTTATTTTTCCTCCTCTTCCACCTCATTAGTATCACAGAAAGATATATAAATGGAACTTGTCGCTCGCCGACAAGTATTTCACGTTTTTGCCCATTTTTATCATTTCACTTTCTTCTTTCTTATTATTTTTTCTTATTTTTCTATCCTATATCTTTCTATGATACTAATGAGGTGGAAGAGGAGGAAAAATAAGGAAGAACAAAAAAAAATGGGCAAAAATGGATAAAAAAATGAGCAAGTTATGACATTTTGAAGATTGATATTTTGAAGATTGTCGACGACACGACTTGAATCAAGTCGTGTCGTTGACAACACGATAAATGACAATCTTCAAAATGTCATAACTTGCTCATTTTTTATCCGTTTTTGCCCATTTTTTTTTCGTTCTTCCTTATTTTTCCTCCTCTTCCACCTCATTAGTATCACAGAAAGATATATAAATGGAACTTGTCGCTCGCCGACAAGTATTTCACGTTTTTGCCCATTTTTATCATTTCACTTTCTTCTTTCTTATTATTTTTTCTTATTTTTCTATCCTATATCTTTCTATGATACTAATGAGGTGGAAGAGGAGGAAAAATAAGGAAGAACAAAAAAAAATGGGCAAAAATGGATAAAAAAATGAGCAAGTTATGACATTTTGAAGATTGATATTTTGAAGATTGTCGACGACATGACTTGATTCAAGTCGTGTACTATGCAACACGACTTGAATCCAAGTCGTGTTATATGCAACACGACTTGAATTTAAGTCGTGTTGTATATAACACGACTTGGATTCAAGTCGTGTTGCATAGTACACGACTTGAATCAAGTCGTGTCGTCGACAACACGATAAATGACAATCTTCAAAATGTCATAACTTGCTCATTTTTTATCCGTTTTTGCCCATTTTTTTTTCGTTCTTTCTTATTTTTCATCCTCTTCCAACTCATTAGTATCACAGAAAGATATATAAATGGAACTTGTCGCCCGCCGATGATTATTTCACGTTTTTGCCCATTTTTATCTTTTTATTTCATGTCCAGGAGCAGTCGAACACCAATGGGTGATCTTTATATGTGTTTCTTTACATGTAGATCTTAATTTTTGTAGTTGGGAGGGCTTTCCCACTGCTCTTACATCAAAATCCATTCATCATAGATTTTTTTTCGTCTTTCCCGCTGTTTTTACAGTTTTTTGGCATGAAATTTTTTTTTTCGGGTTGGACGGCGCCGGCGATGGTTTGAACTGCGATTATGGATGGATCTTTGCCGGAATATCTTCTTCCCCAACTTGATGATCCTGTAAATCGTTAATTTTGGGAAGAATGAAGCATTTCGGATACAAAATGCATAAAAACCTTAAAAGAAGGGCATTTTCGGTACTCTAGGTGCCGAATCCAGGTCATATGAGAAGTCACGAGAAAAACCAGGTAATATGATAAAAACATACTTGGCGCCAGGTAATATGTAAAAAGCCCAGACAGAGGGGGACAATTACCCCAGCTGACCTTCCAATGGTGCTCTACTTGAAAATAGCGAAGACATTGGCAGGGAGGCAGAGTCCTATTTTAAGTCTATCTTTTCTCCAAATACCTGTGTTGCTCCTCCTTCTATTCCATTCACTCGCAAACTGACTTCAGATTAGGATGATGAAATCAAAGATAACAATAATGAGATCGCCAAATAACAAAGCCCCTGGTCCGAGTGATTCTACTAATGAGTTCTTCGTTGCGCATTGGGACATTCTGGGTAATGATTTTATTGCGCCAATTAAATATTTTTTTTAATCATGGAACCATTTTGAGAGCTGAAAATAATACTTTTCTTACTCTGGTACCTAAGAGTTCTAATGCAAAATCTTTTGAAGAATTCAGGCCGATCTCTTTTTGCAACTTTTTATATAAATTCATATCTAAGATTACGGCGTCAAGGCTTTCTCTTGTTCTCCCATCTCTTGTATCTCACAACCAGGTAACCTTTGTGAAGGGTCGAATGATCAATGAAAATATACTCCTTGCGCATGAGTTGGTTAGGAATTATCACTCTCGGCGTGGTCCAAATAGCCATGTGACAGGGTTAGATGGGATTTTATTATTTATGCCCTCCGTGAATTGGGTTTAAATAACATTTGGATTAATTGGATTGAGCAGTGTATTAGTACAGCTTCCTTTAGTGTGCTAATCAACAGATCCAACTATGGTTTTTTCAAAAGTCAGTGTGGCCTTAGACAGGGCTGTCCATTGCCCCCAATGTTTTTCATTCTATGCATGGAAGCCTTGACGAGCTTTCTAGAATGTGCATGGAAGCCTTGACGAGCTTTCTAGAATGCAAGTATGTTGCTGGTCTCATCCAGCCTCCTTCTCATGCAATGGCGCATGGTATTTCTCATCTTCTTTTTTTCCATATGATATTCTTCTCTTCCAAGGCCTTGACTACTTCGCTCATCATATTAAGGGGCCGTTTGGGGCGTGATTATAAGCAAATATCCACAGTCCACATCCACTGTAGCATCCATGTTTTTTCCATACCTAGCGTGAAACACGACATGATGTTTTTCAGCTGGATATGGAAAATATATGAATGCCACAGTGTAGCAAAACATCCATTGTGCTTTTAATCACGCCTCAAATGGCCCCTAAAAGCAAAATAGCTACAGTGGATTTGGAAAATCCACGGTAGATATTTGCTTATAATCACACCCCAAAGGGCCGTTTGGATCATGAAAAATCATCTCCATCCACTCCAAAAAATCCAGCTAGTTAGTCCACTAATCAGGTGGATTTTTCAATGTAGATGTTTCCGATTTTTCATGCCCCAAATGGCCCATAAGGAAGTTATAGACATATTCGCCTCTTTCTTTAGTCTCCAGCCGAATATTTCCAAAAGCTCAATATTCTTCTCTGCAGCCTGCCCTAACAAGCAGACCATTACTAGCTTATTTGATTTTCAGGTTGGTATTTTACCAAGTAAATATCTTGGGCTCCCTCTCTCTTCTAAGAGTATCTCTTTTGCTGCCTGCAAGCCGCTCCTGGATCGTGTGTACAGTAGAATTTCAGGATGGAAAGCATGTCTTTTTTCTTATGCCGGCCGGTTGGAGTTGATTAAGGGGCCGTTTGGGGCGTGATAAAAACCAAATATCTACGTGGATAATCCACTTTCAAGTGGATTTTTTGAAATTATCCACTATCAAGTGGATTTTTTGAAATTATCCACTATCCAGCTGAAACACCTCAGGTTTGACAAGTACCTTTGCTTCGCATAACGTATTTGTCGGCCTTTGTGCGAGGGTGGTTTGGGTGTTCGTAGTACGAAAGACTCAAACAATGCCGTTGTTGTCAAACTCTTTTGGGCAGTTCTCTCTAACAAGGAATCCCTTTGGGTGAAGTGGGCTCATGCCTTCTACCTTCAAAGTGACTCCATATGGATGACGAAACTGAGGAACTGCTCCTATGCATGGCAATCCATGACTGGGGTGCGGCACTTTATGTTCAAGGGTTGTGTTATTAATGTGGGCAATGGTGCAGATGTTTATGCTTGGCTTGGCCCATGGGTAGGACCAAGACCTTTGATTACTCAATTTAATAGAAAGAGTAATTCATCAGCTAGGAGGATCCTATGGGATCGCTTAAACCAATCCCTTCATCAAGGTAATTGGCAATTAAATGAAGTTGATACTATTCGCACCAAAGAGATCTTTGGCTTCATCGAATTGCACAAACCATGTTTATCTTCTTCGAAGGACTCTATAGGGTGGTTATCTCCAACAGGTTCATTCTCATATAAATTTAGTTGGAATGTTGTTCGATCTGTGCATCCTCATGTGGAGTGGTACAAGCTTATCTGGCATAAGCATAGAGTCAACAAACATTCTTTTTATCTCATGGCTTGCAGTTTGCAATGGTCTTCTTACAATTGACAATATGAAGCGTCGTGGCTGTTCTCACCCTAATATGTGTGTTCTTTGTCGCTGCAATGAAGAATGCCGTGATCACAGTTTTTTTTTTACTGCCTCTTTTCCAAGAATATTTGGGATATAATCCTCGGGAAGTGACATATAATCAGATGCATCCTTTCTTATGACGAGGAGCTAAAGTGGATACTCGACTTCATTCATTTTAACAAGTATATGAAGACCATTTTCCATGTATTTATTTCCCACATTTGGCACGAGAGAAACAATCGCATCTTTGAAGACGCTACTACTGACTTTGCTATGGCGCTTTTTGTTATTTCTCATTCCAGAGAAATTATTGGGTCCTTCCATCTCAAGCAGAAAATTGTTGGACATTGCTCATTTCTTAGAGGTTTCTTCAAGTAGTTTTATCTCTTTTGGTCTTTTCCTGGATGTTCTTTGTATCTAGGTTTCTCTAGCTTTTTTGTTTGTTTGTGAGGGGTTGGGGAGCCCTATTTCCTCTGTTTTCTTTCTCTCCCCTTGTGCTTAATATATTTTAATTATCCAACAAAAAAAGCAAGCAAGTTGTATTAAAAAAGTAAGACCCATCATCAAGTCAAGAAGAAAAGCAAGCCGGTGAAAGGTTGGGCAGTTGGGCTTCCTTCGTGTCATCGGCCTTTAAAGTGTAGATACTGAGTATTTGCAAGGTTGGGGGCCTCGGGCGAGTAGCTAGTCCAGTCCAGTTCCCATTCGAAGATGTCTCTGAATGCTGTTCATTTCAATTGTGAGCAAATGCAGTTCATTCAAACAAATCGGCATCCTCGCATCCTTTTTGTGGAAATTTTCCTTTCGTTTGGTCTTCTGGAGTTGGACAATGAACTCGGTTGCACGTTCAGCATGCGACCACAAATATTCATTCAACTGAAGGACTGGAGACGGGAGTACTCATTTGTTTTTTTTTGTTAAAAAGTAGACTGAAAGTAGTACTTAAGGTAACCCAGCATGTAACATCTTCTTCTGTTTGTCTTTTATCATTCTGTAGTGTCTGTCATCCATCTGGTTTACTGATGAGTTTCTTGGGTTTGGTCATTTCACAAGTCAGTGTTATCGGAACCACAGAGAAGGCATCAACAACAGTCACACCACAGTCTTACCTAACTAAGATCCTACTCCTACTCCATGTCATCCAAATTCCAAACGGGAAGTGATCTTCAACCATACCGGAGATCGTCACCTTTTGGCAAAAGAAGAGGGAAGATATTGTCACATGAGGTGCCCACGTGATGAGGGGCAGTTTGTATGCAGTAGCAAGGACGGAATAAGCCCATGAAAGCCGAACCTTGAAAGGACCTGTCCTCCCTCCTCAGCTCCCTGCCCTTTTACTGTGTTTCTACATCTAGTGAATTCAGTGTAACAGTGCAATATGCAATGTGGCCTTGCCGTCATCATACTGTGATCCGGGGCTCTGGCTGTGAGATCTGGCCTTTTCCCAGCTTTACTGCCCTTGCTAGTTGTGAGTCTTGTGACTATATTATGCCGTATTTCGTTCTTTAGATGGGTTGCTTTGTTATTAGCTCACTAATCCGTTTTGATTTTTGTTTCAAATTTCTAACTAACATGAAAACAGAAAGAGATTTGGATCTCTTTTGGGACATCCCTCTTTTTCTGAACGGCGGGAGTATTTATATAATTAATTTACAATTACTTTTTTATTTTTATTATATCTCCGCAATTCTTATTTTTTCCCTTATCTTCTTAATTTAGCGTATCCTTTCGTACTTTCTCCTTAGTCGTTCCACTTACCTCGCAGTGGATCATTTTTAAGTTTGAGTTATTGGCCCCATTTAACCCTCGAGTAAATATGAAATGTGGACAGGGTCACACTTACAGGTTCCTTCCATAAATGGTAGGTCGTGGTATTCCTCTTGTTCACTGTTCTGACTTTTGGATTGTCAACAGAATAATCTAATCTTACGCGGTTCCGATGACCTGGTCTGATCTAGTCAATTTCTTATCCGTATAATTTCATTTCTAATCTTATGCGGTTCCGATCATGTAGCTTACATTACCCAAGCCATCTCTACCTGTCAGATCATGATAGCAAACGTCAAATCACTGAGTAGGTAAATTTAAATCATCACCGCCGTTAAATTTTAATATAACGGCTCAAGATTACTCAAACATATAAACTTTTCCCATATAGGATTTAATGCCATGCAGTAGCTCCACGTAAGTCGTTCCGACACACATATCCAAATGCCACCATTGGGGGCTGAACAACAGGGCTGGTTTCTGTGTGGAAAGATACGTTCGAGTAAAATGCCTGAAAGAACGCCGACGACAACACTGTGGGCAGCAGTAAAATCAGCATCTTTGCTTTTCATCAGATGACGGTACTACATACGAGCGGCAGTGCATCACGAGCTTGCACTGGAGCTGCCCCTCAAGGACCTGCGAGTATAACAACCACCATGTAGCATGCTGCAAGCCTGGAAGTGGGCCACCCATGTTTGATGATAGATGCTTCTACTCAGAAGAAAGACAAGAGGGCCGAGACATGTGCTACGACTTTGCTCTTTTAGCGTTGGTACTCACCATGTTTAACGTTTGACGAGTAGGGGCCCTCTTTCATAAATGTCTACGTGTGAAAGATTGGGCATTTGAGGTATAGATTTGCTCTTTTTGGCCACAGGTATTTGAGATATAACTGTAGGTCTCTGCAAGTGTCCATGGTGGTTGAGTAGTGCTATTCCTCCAGCTTTTTTACCACGGTCAATCGCACAGGCTAGTGTAGTGAAAGGAAATGCAATATGGGGTCTCATAGCATTTCTATGAGTGGCTTGGCCGTGGTAAAAAAAAGCGAGAGAAGAAGCATTTTTCTTAGTGGTTAGCATGTCGTGATGTCAAGCAGAAGCACAGGTTCGTGAAGAGGGAAGGGGACCATTGGTGGTCAAACTTTTTTGTCAGAGGCTGAGTTGTTCTTATGGGAGCTTTTCTGTACCGCCAAAACCAGGCTTTATTGCAAGATCTTGACCAATAACTCGAGGAACTTTCTTTATTCTTACCGACCACTTCTTTTGAATTTTACTTTGTTTGCCAAATATGTAACGAAAACAAAGATTGACAAAATAAATGTAGATTAGTTGTAAAGGTAAAATTATGAAAAAAAAAAGTTTTAAAGGTGAATGTAGACTGCTAATTAAACATAGAATAAAAGAGGATGTAGAGGTAAATATATTGTATGGATGTTATCATCAAAATAAATGAATAAATATTTAAACTGATTAATAAATGAGGACAGTAGCAGGTGACTTATCTAGGTAGGTCCCTTGATGTTGATGTGAGGGATGGGATTGGGGATTGGTGGTAAACCACAAGTGTCAAAGCTTACGAATTTTTGACCTGTTTCTTATAGAAATTTATTTATTGACTTGCTTAAGTGGGCACATTATCAACATTTACAAGCAAGTTTCACACGCTATGCGACCCATATAAAGTCCACAGCAAAAAGTCAGTTTTCTCCGTATGTATTAGAAAACACAAGAAATAATATTTATTTATATTTTTGTTAATTTTTTTAAATGTCAAAACTATAATACTCCCTCCGTTCTAAAATACTACATACATTTGAGAAAATTCTCATTTTTATTGGACCATGAAGCCCACAATGAAGTCACATGACTTCTTCTCCCTGATATCATGTCCAAAAGCTCGTTCATGAACAAAGTTCAAGTCAATCATTTCAAGTCTCCTCTAATTTTGGAAAGAGGAAGTCACCTGATTTGGCAAAATGCATAATATTTTAAAACAGTAAATATTCCTAAATATACATAATAAGAGTATTTAAGAACGGAGGGAGTATATTAAAGACACTCCTATTGGGCCTATGTTTGGCAATGCTCCTATGTGGATTGAGTAGATGGGCAAAGTTTTTTGGAGTTAAGCAAAAGGGCTACCCAAGACTCATCCCTCAAGCACACTTGACTGCAAAGGGATCCGATCCATTAGTGCTTGCTAATTTAGACTATTTTCACCTCCCAAACAAACACAAAATATGTCGGGTAAACAATTAATGTGTGGGGAGTTGTATAATCGAAGATTTGTGCTCGTAAGCCCTGTCATGTGCGATCAAAATCGCGCCACTCGAAAACACCCGGCCATAACATAATGTTTCATATTAATATTTCTGTCCACCTTTGCGCTTAAGCATCCTTTTTATAAGTTTTTTTCTTGAGAAAAATATGGATGATTAAAATATTGTTAAACCGTGCAATGAAGTCTTGAGAAAAGTAAAACGTATTTTAGCAATTTGATTAAGCAGTAACCAGGGATTATGCCAAAAAAAAGCACTAGCCAGTGATCAATGATCAATCTGATTATTGACCAACCAATGCCATAGTACCATATAAGATGCCAAAGTTCACCAGAAGAAGCCATCTTTTGCTTTTGTGTGATAAAATAAAAACCAACTTTAGCTTTATTTTGTTCTTGAATATGACTTTCTTTATTGGAAGCAGTACCGCATATTCGTATTTTCTCAAAAAAATTGATATTCGTATTCCCAGCTTTTCCCTTTAATCGCGAAAAGACCACCTCGATTATAAGACCACAATGGTAGAGCCCTCAAATCCTGCAAACACAGCCTTTTTCACCTTTGCACAGTGATTACAAAAGAAACCAGAAGCAAGTGGTAGTGGTACTTGGTTTATGGAAATCTCACCTTTGTTGGCTTCTAAAGCTATTCAATGACATGAACTCCATTGAAGAGCTGTGGCTTCCTTGAAAAGTCTTGAACTTGGAATGGTTCTCAAGTCCTTGGAAGCTGCTGCTGATGGTTTGGGCAACGTGAACTTTGTCTGCGTTGTAATGGCGAGCTAGTTGCGTTTGAAGTTGGAAAGGAGCTATCTTTTGTTTTCTGTTGTTTTCCTGTGCTGAAGAATGGCGGAGCAGGGGAAAATTCGGGTAGTTCGATGCCCCAAGTGCGAAAAGCTTCTCCCTGAGCTGCCTGATTACCCTCTTTATCGCTGCGGCGGCTGCGATGCAACTCTTCAAGGTATGCAAAGGCTTTTGACTTCGTCGTCTTTCTTCATCTGCTCTCATGTTTATGAAAGTTTTACCATTTCGATTCTGTAGATCGAATATAAGTCTATGTAAGTTTGTTTGCTTCTGCTTCGCCTTTTCTGTTCTCCGCTCATATTTATTGGATTGTACTTTGGAGTTCGTTAGGTATTTAATTGAATGCGAATGTTACCTTCATAATTTCAGCAAAAGAACTGGTACCCACCAAGCAAGACAGATCAATGGAAAAGTCTGATGAAGAAAGGATTAAACTTTCTGAGAAGGAGAGTATTTCTGAGGGAGATGATTCTCCTCTGAAAGCAGTGTCTGAAGCTGATCAGCAGAGAAAAGAAGGCTCTTTCCCAGAAGCAAAGACGAATTTTGCTGTTACTTCTTCGCCAACGAGTGAATCCGAAGCTTCCTATGCTAGCAGATCTCGGCGTCAATCCAAAACCCCTGCTGACTCTAATTTGGATGATGTGAAAACAAAGGCTGATAAAGAAAAGAAAATGAAAACCATTGAAGAAACTGCTGCCCCTCTTAATTGGCAGCTCCCTTTTGAGAGGGAAAGAAGAACTGCATTTAGAACTCCTCGAGCTGTGACTGAAGGTGTGGAGTTCTCCCGCTATCCGAATGAGGGTCCCTCCAATTATCTTCCTGGTTCTGATCATAACTGTGGTGAGAATCAAGCTACTTCTCAGACGCCCACATACCTGGAACAAGACCGAGCTGAAATTTTAAGGAAGATAGATGAGCTGAGGGACCAGCTTAGTCGATCACGGGACATGCTAGAAAAACCCCAAGAGAGGGCCCCTGCTAACAACAGGCATGTTGTTTCACCAAGTTCATATAGTGGCAATCATGGTAGGTGGTTTCCTGGTTCCTCATCGGCTTCAGATAGTGAAGCTATTCGGCTGATTCACCCTCCTGATGTTCGAAGGTCTACATTTTTGCGGAATGAACATGTTCTTATGAGGAGTAGGCATGATTTGGATATGCAGAATTTTTATAATCCTTCCATTAACCAGAATGAGGTTCTTGGGCATGGAAACCTTTACATGGGTGCTCCAATGGTGAGAAGTGGTCCTCACCAATCCCATCAATTCCATCAGAGATCGCCAACAGATTACCTACCTGGGCAATACCATGATATTGATGATGATCCAATGATTTTATATCCAAGTAATATGATGTATGATCAAGCTGGTTGTTCTTGTTTGAATTGTCGCAATAAGCACTTGCAAGTGCCCATTCAAGGCCCACCTCCTATTCTTTATGATCGCAGGTTCCCACAAACTGCACTCAATCATATGTTGAATCCGGTGGAAAGATCCACTGCATTCGAGTTTGGTGTAGGTGGTAATGGTTTTCGCAAGCTGCATCCTCACAGGTCTGTTGATGCAAAGGGTAATGCTCGAATGTGTGTTCCTGTGTCTGGTGCAGCCCCTTTCGTTACATGTAATAATTGTTTTGAATTGCTGCAACTCCCAAAGAGGATGGAGAGGAATAAGCGAAAGTTGCGCTGTGGGGCTTGTTCTGAGGTCATGACTGTAGTTTTTGATGGTAAAAGGCTAGTGTTTTCTGGACTTGCTCAAGCCAAGCACATACCATCACAAATCACCAGTGATTCCGGAGAGATAATAAAGAAGGGGGGGTTGATTTCTCATGTAGTAGAGAGAATTTTAAACTCTTCTGATGATGATGGTGGTAACTCTGCTGAACCTTGGCCGGCTTCATCTTCTACGAATGTTGGTCATCCTGGTGAGCGAAAGGATAATGCTGCAAACTTAAGCGAGTCCGAGGATTCAAGAGAGCTTTCTTCAACTTCCATTTCATCAGA
The DNA here is from genome assembly GCA_039654745.1 of Houttuynia cordata. Lineage (NCBI taxonomy): Eukaryota > Viridiplantae > Streptophyta > Magnoliopsida > Piperales > Saururaceae > Houttuynia > Houttuynia cordata. The sequence continues at coordinate 18,081,685 of CM077506.1, forward strand.
GGAAAGTATTGATAGTATGGTAACTCATGGAAATGGGCATTTGAATGTAGATGCTTCTTCTTCACTTCCAACTTCCCCTCTGCATGGGCAGCTTGGCTACTCGCCAACAAATAAGGTGGGTGGCAAGCTTGGAAAAGGAAGTAGGAGTAACAGATCAGAGCCAGAGAAGGTAGTACCGAGAAAGGGTAACTCAAATACGTCCAGGCAGAATTCTGTTAAAGACACTTCCGCTGCAACAGAGCTGGAGTACTCAGTCAATGAGTATCCGAATTCAGGGGTCTCTCAGGATTCTGAGGATGTAAGCAAAGGAGAAGGTCATCCTCGGTTCAGTAGAGGTGGTGATTCGTTCTTTGCGGGCCTCATCAAGAAGAGTTTTAGAGATTTTGGTAGATCTAATCAGCTGATGGAAAATGGAAAATCCAATGTTATAGTAAATGGACAGCCTATTCTAGATCGTCTTGTTAAGAAGGCTGAAAAGCAAGCTGGGCCCATCCATCCTGGCCAGTACTGGTAAGTTTGTTCGGATCTACTTACAATCAAGCATTCTCTTTAACTTTGAACACTGAACTTATGTATGTATACATTTTTAATCTGGCCCAACCAGGTATGATTACAGAGCTGGCTTCTGGGGTGTCATTGGTCATCAATGTCTTGGCATAATTCCTGTGAGTGCATCTGAAGTTCTTATTTGTAGTAGATTAAATAATTAAATTGGTAAAAATGCATGATGTGAGAAGATGGATCTTTTTTCCTTCTGACTGGTAATAGAAAGATATGACTCTCTTATTTCTTGCAGCCATTTATTGAAGAATTCAATCATCCTTTGCCTAAAAACTGTTCTGGCGGAGATACTGGTATATTTGTGAATGGGAGGGAGCTTCATCACAGGGATTTGGAATTGCTTTCTAGCAGAGGTCTCCCAATCACCAGAGATAAATCATACACTATTGAGATTTCTGGAAGGGTATATGATGAAATCTCTGGGGAAGAGCTGGATTGTCTAGGCAAACTTGCTCCTACGTAAGTTCTCTCCGCAAAAGCATTTTATAATATTAAAGTGGGTAAATAAGCTTCAGGAAACTTCCGATTGTACTTCCAACAATGAGTTCGGGATGGATTAGAGAACTGTTAGCTGCATCGATATTAGTCATTTTCCTGTCTTACGTTACATTTTGCTTGCATACATTCCTCATTCTTCCGCAAAAACTCAGTAAACTTTCCAGCTTTCTAAAACGATAATGCTTAATTTCTTGAACTTGAGTTAGATGTAACTTGTACACTAAAGTACTATTCTCATTTGGTCAGGGTTGAGAAAGCAAAGCATGGTTTTGGCATGAGGGTTCCAAGGGGCATGGCATGAGCACAAGAATATCAGTGGTCCCTTCGAAGTTCATCCAGTAGTGCTCCCATGTATTATCTCACATTTGAATGGGTAATTTATTCGAAATCATCTTTGATCTTTCCACGTCCATGATGTAATTAAGCTGTTTGTTTAGTTTCAGTCTTTTGTTTGTGAGAAACGTCAAGGTGAGAAGTGTCTGGCTCTTTGATTGGCATCTTTGTGTTTGTACTTAGTATTTCATTTTGCATTTTGGTATTCTAGTTACCATGTAAGATAACAAAATTTCCCAAAAGCTCGAGCTGTTAGGAAACAGGAATCTTTATTCATTTATTGTACATTCTAACACTCAGCACACAAGCATTCCATGCTGTCTTTCTTCTGAAGCCTGGTGGCTTTATGAAGGTAAACTGCAGGTGTGTCTCTTCTGTCACTATGTATAAAATTTGAGCAGCTTCTTCACTTCAGTTACAGGTTAAGAAGACATACAATTGTCAAATTAAAGTAGATGAGACAGGGGATGTGAAAAGAGATTCTTGGTCTGAAATTCATTTCAAAATGTAGAAGGTATATTCTAGGACTTTATGTGTTTTGAGTCGGTTTTAAGAACCATAGGTTAGTGAGTTAAGTGAGGTTTCGTTGAGAAATGGAATTGGTGGATTAATGAGACAAGTGAGAAAGTGACAGGAGGGAGAAATGAGAGATCAGTTTGGGTATTTTAATTCCTCAACCTTACAGGGGAGAATATCAATTCCAGACTTCATGTTGATTTTAGCTTTGAAGGGGAATCTTATAAAACCTAGAGAAATATGATCCCTTATCTTTAGCAACCCTTCGCTAACACGAGAAACAACTTACCAACTTATATATTTTACCTTGGTATTAGATCTCCCATCTCACTAGCCTCCTTTCTACTTGAAATGCCGTTTCTCATTGAGCGCCAAGGAAAAAGAGATAAGCACACTTTATCTCATTCCTTTTTAAATAATTGTTTTAGTTTTTTGGCTTAATGACTAATTTAATTGATCTGGGTTGTTTATAAATTAGCAAAAAGTTGCAACAATAACGTGAAAACTGAAAAGATTGCTCACTTGACGGTTGGAGATGCATGAAAATGGTGGCTCTGAAAGCTTTGAGCTTCAAGTACAAAACTCCTGGAGCTACCTTGTTTGTGGATACTCAACAGCAGTATGTTGAAAAAAATATAGTACCAGCAGGCAAAGGAAATGGAAGGAGACCTAATCAAGTAGGGGGGATTCTTGATCTGAAATGCATTTCAAAATGTGGAAGGTATGTTCTAGGGTTTCATGTGTTTTGAGTCGGTTTTAAGAACCATAGGTTAGTGACTTAAGTGACAATTCGTTGAAAAATAGAACTTGTGGGTTAATGAGACAAGTGAGAAAGTGCGAGGAGGGAGAAATGAGAGATCAGCTCGGGTATTTGAATTCCTCACCCTTAGAGGTGAGAATATCAATTCCATAATCATGTTGATTTTAGCTTTGAAGGAGAATCTTATAAAACTTAGAGAAATATGATCTTCTATCCTTGAGCAACTCTTCGCTAACACATGAAACAACTTACCAACTTACATATTTTACTTGGGTATTCAATCTCCCATCTCACTAATCCCCCTTCTACTTGAAATGTCGTTTCTCATTGAGCGCCAAGGAAAAAGAGATAAGCATACTTTCTCTCATTCCTTTAAAATAATTGTTTTGGACTTTCGGCTTGATGACTTCTTTAATTGATCTCAGTTGTTCATAAATTAGCAAAAAGTTGCGATAATTACGTGAAAACTGAAAAGATTGCTCACTTGACGGTTGGAGATGCATGAAAATGGTGGCTCTGAAAGCTTTGAGCTTCAACGACAGAACTCCTAAAGCTAGCTTGTCTGCGGATACTCAACAGCAGTATGTTGGGAAAAATTTAGTACCGGCGGGCAAAGGAAAACGAAAGGAGACCTAATCAAGTGGGTAAACACTAAACAAACAAGAGAAAACTCCAGCTACCAGACCAAAGACCACTCATAAGAGGGCAAAAGTCATGTTTTAACATTTTTCAACCTATTCCCGAGAGGAACTCTGTAGTTAGGCTAGAATATTCAGATTCCATGAAGAACAAATGTAGTCTCTCTCCAGCTATACAACACCAAAGCCCCAAGAACTGCACATGATACTATTGTTTCATTCCCTCTTCCTAATTCTCATAGTTGAACTAAAGGTAAAAAGAAAGAGAAAAAAAAAAGTTAAATGAGAAAAAAAAAGTAAAGAAAAGAAAAATAAATGAGGGGGAGTAGACTTTTTTCTCGTTTAAAAAAGAAAAAAATATAACAGAAATTTTTATATGGCCCCCACGAGAGAGAAAAAGAGAGTTTTCAGCCGTCAGCTTTTTCTGTCCATCTAAACACTAAAAAAAAAGACTTTGATTTTTCTTATTTTTTCTTTTCCTTTCCCGCTGAAAAAAGAAAACTAACTCATATACGCAAGTTCGTGCATTCGAAATCAAAGCCGTTGATCATGAGGCCCAACGTGCATGCGCCATGCGCGCATAAACAACCTGTTTGTTTATGCGCATACCTGCAAGGAAAACATGGTTACAACTTAAATAAGACATGATTCTCGCAAGGGAAAAGTTTAAATGAGATCGCTCTCATACAGATTATATGAGGTCACTTTAAATTGTAGCCCTTGGATCTTGATCTAACGGCTACAAATAATCATAATGATCTCACCCACTCTCTGATGTGACACACTCACTTACCCACTGATTTAATATCCATCTTCTGATCAAAATCAAACGGCTATAAAAATTAGCCTCATGCTCCTTATACGAGAACGATATCATGTAAACCCTTCCCTTCTCGCAAATACATTCATCAAATGAGTCATTTTCCATAATTTAAAGCTTGTGGGCCCTTTAATGCTCACTCCAATAGGAAACCATAGTGCCTATTCTTCAAAAATCAGATGAAGGTTCTTCGCTCATCTTGACATTGGTCTGGTTTGGCACCGACTTTCTGTGTCTTTGGGCAGCTGAACTACAAGCTGAATGCTCATTTGGGAAGAAGATCAGCCGTTTTGGACTCTGGTTCTGCTTGATCTGTGAGAATGGTGAAGGGAGTGGGATTTGATTGGAGCACAGCCCCGCTTCACAAGCACAGGCACGTCTGTGTGAAGCTCGGAGTCTTGCTGCTTCTTACGGGCTTCGCCTTTCGTCTCTTCGTTTCCCGCTCCGTTAGCATTCCTCCCGTTTCCGAAAGCTCGCATTTGCAGCAATCTGAGCCTGCTGGAACGGCAACTCTTGGCAAAGTCTTGAGTGTTGCAGGCCGCCAATCGCAGAAAGGTGAGGCCTTTCGAAAGGTTCTTGAGCAATTTGATGACTTTGTAGACAAACTGAAAAATTATATTGTTGGGCTTTGTGTTAATGGTAGGATTTCTGAAGTTGCTATATTGGGAAATCTGAGCTTTTTTGCTGGACAAATTGTACAATTTTGTTGTTCATCTTGAACTTTCTCTTTACTAATTACTGCGGACTCTATGAGGATATATAGATCTACTGATCTAAAGAACTCCGCGAGCGAACTGAGTGAGACATGAGCCGCCAGGCGTTCTCTTGGATGCTGTATTTGGAACTAAGAATTTGGTAATTGTCTGCTATATTATACTCCCTCTGTTCCAATTGTCTGGATTGGAAATCAGAAATGGACTAATCATCACTTTAGTTCATTTTGATTTTTAATTCAGACAATATATGTGCGACGGAGGGAATATTGGAAGGGAAGAAGGTTTCTCGATGTCATGGAACAAATATGCATTCAGTAATTTGTTCATTTTATTTGTCAAATGCATGTTGCAGAAATTGCTTCCTTAGCCCATAGTCTGTAATCTGATCCAAATGCTAAAATTGAGACCTTGGAGGCGATCATCTAGTTCAAAGAAAGCCATATTTTAGGGAGTTGTAAGATGCATGAATAATTATTTCAGACAAATTTCTGTTTCATTTTCATTCCATACATTTACATCTTGAATGGTGTTGTGTTCTAAAATATAATTTGCGCAATGCCATTTTTTAATATTTTTGCTTATTATCTATTACTCCTCAAGTGTTGCATCCAATTAATCTTCTGTTATCTATGACTAATAAGCATTTATGTTAATGCTACTGCAGGTATATGTGATCTTTTTACTGGAAAGTGGATCCCAAACCCTTCTGGACCCATTTATACTAATGAAAGTTGCCAGGTTGTTGAAGAACACCAAAATTGTATGAAAAATGGCCGTCCTGATTCGGAATATCTGTACTGGAGATGGAAACCTCACGATTGTGAGTTGCCTCTTTTTGATTCACAGAGATTTTTGAAGGCGATGAGAAACAAACACTGGGCCTTTGTTGGGGATTCAATCTCTCGTAACCATGTTCAGTCATTTATTTGCCTTCTATCGCAGGTATTTGCGTTGACGCCCTCAGTGTTAAACTTCTTACCTTTATATGATAGCATAAACATTGGACGTGCCTGTAAAACTCTATTTTCAATTAAAAATGTGTTTGCTTATTTAGTGATTTAGTTACTTCGAACAATGATTAGCGTAAACCAATTTTACTTCATCTATTAAGTAGATATTGCTTCTTTTGAGTAAAGCTCAAAAGGGGCATAAACAAAAATGCTGTTTATTTGTTATTGAATTTGGAGACTTTTGTTAGGTTTATGTTCTTTCCTCATTTGCAAGTTTTCTTCGTGTTCTTATTTCCTTACTCCAATAGCAGCAGGTTGCATCGATAATTTGTTACCTGCTCTTGGAGGAAGAAGATGAAAATGTTTGCAAAACAAAAAAAGAAACACGGTTGCCTTCTTAGTTTGCAACTGTTTGTGCCTTTTCTAATGAGAGCAGTAGCAGTTTGTGCTAATGAATATAACATGGAAGAAAAAGTCTTGCCTTCATGCTTTTTAAGTGACTCATTAAACAAAAATAAAAGTGACTCATTATTCTTCTGGTAATTTCTTAAAGCTTCTATTAGTTATTGCTGCTTCCAGTCTAAGTGGATCTTTAAAATGATAATCCTTGGTCTGACCATGATAATATTCATGTGTCGGCCCAGAAGACGTTGCATATGTATCATCAAGTACTTATCTCTGAGCAAATTTCCATATGCAAATCTGTTGAGAGTGGAGGAAGTTCTGATTAATTTGTGTCAACCTACGCATTGCAGGCAGAAAAAGCAGTCGAAATATACCGCAGAGAGGAGAACAAGTCCAAACGGTGGCACTTCCCCTCCTACAACTTCACGGTTTCACTAATTTGGTCCCCATTTCTAGTCCAATCTGCAGTCTTTGAAGACATAAATGGTGTCTCCACTTCTGACACAGAGCTTCATCTTGACTCTCTTGATATGAAATGGTCCCAACAATATCCCACCTTCGACTATATGGTAATTTCTGGTGGGAAATGGTTCTTAAAGACTGCCATATACTATGAGAACAACAAAATCGTTGGTTGCCACTATTGCAAAGGGAAGAACCTAAGTGAACTTGGTTTTGAGTATGCTTACAAGAAGGCGCTGCAGATGGTCCTCGATTTCATTATCAAATCCAATCACAAAGCAATGGTGTTATTCCGGACATCAACACCAGACCATTTTGAGAACGGGGAGTGGTTCAGTGGAGGAACCTGCGATAGAACAGTGCCTTTCTTGGAGGGAGAGGGTAGCTTGAATTCTATGGACAAGATACTGAGGGGTATCGAGATACAAGTATTTGACGAGGCTACTGCTTCTGCATCCAAAAGATCAGCTAACATTAGACTCTTGGATATCAGTGGACTTTCAGTGCTGAGGCCAGATGGGCACCCAGGCCCCTATAGACATTTCTATCCCTTTAGTAAGGATCAAAATGCTAAAGTACAACAGGATTGTTTGCACTGGTGCTTACCAGGACCCATAGATACTTGGAATGACTTAATATTGGAGATGGTAATGAGGAAAAACTATGTTGCTTAAGGGTTTAAACTTCATTTTAATTGTTCCTATGCCCTCTGTTTTCTATGTTATAGATGAGGTAATAAGAAACATAAAACGTCTGTTACCCGTTTTGTAATGTGTACAGTTTATGTTAATTTTTCAATACTTCTAGCGGCTTTCTTGTTATGTTGAGTTGCAAAACCTGAATAAAGACGAAATATAGACCAAATTTATGACTGGTAAATTGTTGTGCTCCACATGAGAAATCAAAATGTAAACTAAAAAAGTGTAAGGATGACATTATTGGGCTGTTTGGTTCATGAATTTGGCAGCAAATTCGGCCTGGAAGAGGATTCTTCCCCAATTCATGCATAATTTATGAATTATCTCACGAGGAGATTCACCAAATTAAAGCTGAATTGTGATTTTTTAATTCAGTAACCAAATGACGTTCTCATTTTATACTAATTCAGGCTGAATAAATTCACTAGCCAAAACAATCCCTATATTAGCTAGGGCTTAAATTTTTTTAGATAGGCTCTTTAACATGAGTCAGGGAACGCAATAGGTATTTTGCTCGGCTCAACCTGTGCTCAGCTCCATCTGGCTCAATTTAAGTGGATTCTAAACCATTCAATAAAAATCATGTTTTTTCTAGATGGACTATTAAAACAGGACGTATAAAACATGCTTGCATCTGTATTACAAACCATTAAATCCAAATTGCATTGCGCAATACACTCGTCTCCATAAACCCAGTCACATATTTAATGTGCGAAGAAAAAAATGAGAAAAAAACTTTTTTTTAATCCATACCCAGTCACATATGCACGTTGTTAAGAGTAACCCAAAGACTTCCCCGCTTTATTTTCACGGCCACCTCACGCGCCCCTTGTGAAAATTCCGTGGGCCCCATATTTTATTTCGTTTTATTGCACTTAGCACGTGAGGTTGGCTGTGATAAAAAAACAGGAGGAATAGCATTACTCTAACCAAAAAATGTTACTGAGGGGCCGTTTGGGGCGTGATTATAAGCAAATATCTACAGTGGATTTTCGAGATCTACTGTAGCATCACAGGCCGTGTTTCAGCTAGATGGAAAAAAAACATGGATGCTAATCACGCCCCAAACGGCCCCTGAGCCATGTATTGACGAGAATAATTAGGTACAGCAGTCTGACCACGTCTGTTTTATACCAGGGCGTCAGGGACCGTTGATCTCCATGACCAACAGCACACACGCTTTACGCGCACCCTTTCTACCAATACACCCTTTGGATCAAGCTCCCATTTTTTTTTCAGTAGAAAACCGTTGGATGGAATCTATCCAACGGAGACGGAATCTAGCCGGACCCCAAATCACACTCCAATCTTCTTCAGTCATTTTGAATTTTGAAAAAAAAGCCGTTGATCCCCCCTCCCCCTCCCTCTATAAGACCCCCGATCCTCACACCCCAACGGCCATCTTCCGGCCAGTAGCTCTCTCTGCTTCTCCGATTCTTTCTTCTCTCTGCATTCAACAATGGCTAGCCCGGCCATGGAGATGCCCTCGCAAGTACGCGCGCTTCCCGCCAAGAAGGCCCGCGGCAGGAGGCCACTGAAGCCCAAGAACTCCGCGTCGGACGAGGCCCGGACCGCGGCCTCTCAACTTTCCGCGCCGAGTGCCGGAAAGGAAAATCCAGACCCGTCTCCAATTTTTTCCCCTGCAGTCAAGGGGAAGCGCACCGTGCGCAATTCCAAGGCGTCTATGGCGGACGAGCTGCAGGATTTGCAGAAAATGATGGAGCAAATGAAGCTCGAGAAGGAGAAGACGGATGTACTGTTGAAGGAGAAGGACGAGATTTTGGAAAAGAAGGTGCAAGAACTGCAACAACGGGGTGAGGAACAGGAGAAGCTTCAGAAGGAGCTCAAGAAGTTGCAGAGGCTCAAGGAGTTCAAACCCACGCTGGTTCGTTTCTCTGTTTCATAGAGATTTTTCCATACTATATTTTCTTAATTCGTTGTGTTGATTTTTTTCCTTCCCATTTTTTTTGTTCTATCGTAGACAATCCCGTGTGCTCAAGCCGGAACGGAGGATCAGAAGAAAGGGAAGAAGGATGGACATGAAACCAAGAGACCATGTGCTCCATACAGCCTCTGGTGCAAGGATCAGTGGAGTGAGGTATGTTAAATGGATTCTAATTTGATAATTATTTTTCTTATTTTTGAATTGTGGAGAAATTCGTCTCACGGAGATTTTCTGTGCTATTCAGGTGAAGAAGGAGAAACCAGATCTGGATTTCAAGGAGATCTCCAACATGCTTGGGACAAAATGGAAGACTTTGAGCGCAGAAGACAAGAAGCCATATGAGGAAAAGTACCAGGCCGAGAAGGAGCACTATCTGCAGATCGTTGGTAAGGAGAAGCGTGAGAAGGAGGCGATGAAACTCTTCAAAGATGAGCAGAAGCAGAAAACTGCAATGGAATTGCTGGAGCAGTATCTCCAGTTCCAACAGGTTTGCTCTTCCTAACATCGTTCTCATTTTTTACAATTAATTATTACATCTGAGAATACACTCTGATTATTTCCCTGTTTTCATTGCAGGAGGCTGCTAAAGAAGATAAAAAGATAAGGTAAATGGCGCATTTGTACTCTGAATTATGACTTTTGAAATTCTAGGTGGATTTGAGTATTGAAACCTTGCTGGTTTATTTATCGATTTTTAGGAAGCAGAGAGATCCGTTAAAGCCAAAGCATCCTATGTCGGCATTCTTCTTATTTTCAAATGAGCGTCGTGCTGTTCTTCTTGCTCAGAATAAGAATATTTTGGAGGTACAGCTAGTGAGCGCAGTTTGGCTTTGAGCTCTGGTTGACTGTTAATTAGTTACCAAACAATTTGAAAATCAATAGAATTCGTCTAATAGTGAAGGGGCACATAAATGACAGATTGCGAAGATCGCAGGAGAGGAATGGAAGAACATGACAGAAGCAAAACGAGCCCCTTATGAAAAGGTTAATTCATAGCACAGGCTCTCTCTCCAGATAAATTCATAGTATAACGTAAGATTGGTTTTAATTCTATGGTGTTCAATACAGATGGCGAAGCAACAGAAGGAAGAGTATTTGAGACAAATGGAGGCTTACAAGCAGAAGAAAGAGGAGGTAAATCCTTCACAATTGTAAGTGGAACGAAGTAAGTGTTTTTGTTGAAGTAAGAATCAGAATATATTTTTGTTGTTGTCGATAGGAAGCATTAAATCAGAAAAGAGAGGAGGAAGAACAGATGAAAGTTCAGAAACAAGAAGCCTTGCAACTGCTCAAGAAGAAGGAGAAAACAGAAAATACTATTAAGGTTGCTAAACAACTGTTTGATTACATCCGCTGCAGAAAATGTTTCTGAGATCTATGATTATTAATTGTCTTATACAACATGTAGAAAACAAAGGAAAATCAGAAGAAGAAGAAGGAAGGGAAAATTGTTGATCCCAACAAGCCAAAGAAACCCGCCACATCCTTTCTTCTCTACAGGTGATTTAACTTCAAGAACCTTTTTTAGAAATAGTTTTTTAGATCGGGTTATTATAACTCTTATACTGCATGTCCAGCAATGAGATGAGGAAGCAGCTCCAGCAACAAAAGCCAGGAATTAACAACTCCACTCTCAGTGCAATGATTTCAGTGCAGTGGAAGGTAAGTTTGTAACTACTTTCAACTACTATGTTAATTTTCACTGCTGATGGTGAAGGATTGTATTTCATGAAATAGGAACTGGGTGAAGAAGAGAAACGGCCATGGAATGACAAGGCAGCTGAGGCAATGGCAAATTACAAGAAGGAATTGGAGGTGTACAACAAATCAGTAGCCGTTCCTAGCCATGAGGCATGATGGACAACAATGCAGTGCAGCCATGAGGCATGCTGGAAGAACCAAAGCCTTGTGGTTTCGTTTAGTTTTTTTGTGATTTGTGATGCCATGTTCAAACTGTTAATTGAACATGAATTAGTCTTCGAATTAGCCATGCACTTTCTGGCTGTAATGTACGGTAGTGGTATTTTCTATAGTGAAGTAAACTTGATATCCATTTTTTATTCCGCTAGCTAAATTTCTCCAAGTCTGGTTTATATCTCCAATTTTATATGCTGACTGCTACTACTGGAACAACAAAGTAATTGCACCCTTGTCTAATGTGATGGAACAAAAGAACCTTGGGGTTTTTTCCCCATGGGTTCATTAATTACTCTTTGAATGTAGTAGCTTAAATTTTTTCTTCATGGTAGGGTCCCATAATTTGGATTACATTGTGAGGGGGGAATACATCTTTCCATAATTTGGATTCACAAGCTACATTTAAACAATCCCCCATCTCCATTGCTTCCACTGAATTATGTCCCCAGTTATATCATCCCCTAATTAAATTATGTCCCCAGTTAATTCCCCAGTTATATATGGAACTGGAATTTGGGACTCCTTGATTTTATTATACAAGAGGGCAGGTCGTCAGAAAATCATGTGACGGGGGAAAATCAGTGCGCCACCTCAGCAGCAAGCAGGCTAGTTTTTGCGTTTATGTAAATGGAACTGAACAGAGAAATCTAATTACTCCAATTTGTTCAAGGACTAAGAAAAATAATTAAAATTCCAAAGACAAATCCTCTGAAAAAGTTATCACAATTTATTTATAGAAAAGAAGCATGTAAAAAGCAACTCTCACATGATACCCATAATTCCATATCTTTGAGCGACCATGACAGTTCCTTGTCACCCTCAAAACATCTGCTCTCTTATATAGCTTCCTTCTTTAGTGAGGACTCCTGCTCTCTGATCTTTTTAAAAAATCGCTCCTGCAACGTTGACATATATAACAATAATGAGAAAAAAAATTTGGTTAATAAAATCATATTTCTTACTCCCTCCATCCAAGCATCTCTGTCCTCCTTCGAAAATCAAACTTTTGGAATCAGAACAGGTTTATATTCTTATACTGCCACTCTCCAAAATAAGAATACAAATAAGGATCAAAGAGCAATTGTGTTTGCCAAGAGACTTAACAGAGGTTAGAAAATATAACCTCTCCTTTTAAAAGAGGAGACACTGCAAAGACATAGTATTTTCGTTGCATTAAATGTTTCGACGAAGGGCAACATTACAGACATAAAACAAGCAAAAAAAGTGAGCCTTAGATTTTTCCACTACTTTTGCAGTCTTTGCTCTGCCACAAAATATGGCTGTTATGCACGTCTGTGATTCTTTCACATTGAAGTTTACCCATTGCCAGACAGCAAATTTTAAGCTGGAACTGAGTCTAAGCGATCCTGGAGTTGCTTGTTTTCAACGTAGATAGACCAAAAAAATTGAGGCTCATTCAAGTTACATTTTGTTTCTGGATTAAAAAAATTAATATACCTTGGCACAACAAAGAACGCTGTACTTGAGCACCAAAATTATATCTAACAATTGCGATAATAACAAGCAATATACCCGAAATGAGAGCAAGAGTAATGCAGGACATGTTTATTCTCATATCAATTTCATTACAGACCAAAAAACAAAACTTTTGCAGACAGGAGTTAGAATAACCTAGGAAGGTATATGAGGTTATAATCAGCTTTCAGCGTCATTCAATAACAATCATGTTTCACACGTTAAGTCACCCTCACTATGAGAATTCCTAGAGACATTGTACTGGGAACACATTAAAATGATATATACACCCTTGGGAAGCAATTTTGATTAAGAATTTAACCCCTCCAATGAAAGAAGCCAGAACCTATCACCCATGTCAATCAAAATAACCAATTTTTCAATTGTAAACCTCCTTAAACCCCCTTGACTACGGAACTTTTACAACCATTTCCCATCCACTATTTTTATGTTTCTGGCATCGCCTCTCCAGACAAGGGTACCACATTTTAAATTAATGCTGCAACAACCTGCTTCATAAATATTTGTCACGGTAATACAGGACACCTAGGTTTTTCTTTGTCTTTTTAGAGTTCATTGCTCATATAATAAACTCCAGGAAAAGAGTTCACACCATAATCACCGTACACATCCAACCTGTATTGTAGCTTTAGCAGTTGGTTCCGAAACCCTGAGCAATCATTTTTTTCCCGTTTTCACCAATTACATAAATCAGTACTCAAGCGAACCCCCAAACCAGAGAAACATGAGACAGTCTGTAATCCCTATAAGAGGATGACTTGTGATAAACGAGGAAGAAAACAAAAGATACCAATTTACAAAAACCCTGAACAACTTATTTTTATTGCCCTTATTATAATGTTAGCTTTGCCATTCACCTTTCACTTGATGTCAATAAATGTTAACTTTACAATTCACCTTTACTATTAAACTAAACTAAAAAACTGAAGAAAAACCATCGCAATATGCAGAGCTTCGGATTCGAGATGAAAAAGTCTTACTTAATACAATTCATTCCATGAACAGATCCACTCCCTTAATTGAAACGAAGACAATAAAATGGATAAAATCAAACCACATGTAAAGGCATCTTCATTTAAATAATTTTTCACTTTTTCACACATTCACATAGCATTCATATTCGCATAGCTCATTAAAAAAGGTTAATATTTCTGAATTAAACACAGAATGCGAATCCCAGAGCCAGAGAAAACCGATGATAGGCAAAATAAGAAAAAAAAAATTGTAGCTCAAACCCCAAGAAACAGATTACCTCGTCAATAATCCAACAAAAATATGATGACTTGCAATTAATAAGAAATTTAAACGAGGAATTAAAAATTCGAAGAAAGGATCGGAGGAGTTGGGGACATTACATTTCCACCGAGGAAGAAATTGTAGAAAACAGTGCCGGAGACGATGGTGCCAACAATAATAGGAGGCGTGATCAAGAGACTCCATTTCCTGTAAATCATCTTTTCCACAGCCTTTGCGCCACCTCTTCTCTCCTCCTTTTCGCCGGAATTTCTCTTCTCAAAGCAGCACCAGCAGCAGCGTCGGCGACTCTCCTTCCTCGCTTTTGGAGGCTGAAGACTAATTTGCAGCCCCGCGTTTTTAGTGGGCCGTACTTGTTAGTATATGGACTGCATTCTCGGCCCGTCTTACAGTTGCAAGGCAGAGGCCCAGATTAGATGCAGGCCCAAAATGTATCAACCGGTGATCCTTTGGCTGCCCCATCAAATTTGATCATGCAATTTCACACCGGTAAATCCTACCCAACCGATCAGCTTTTCTTCCACCCTTTTAGTTGACCTTTGCATTTCACAACCGCTATTGCTTTTGTAAAAAACGGCTTTTGGACAAAATCGTTTCTATTACAGCAAAGTTAAAGCGCGGCCCGTATGGTAACGCTCACCCCTAAAACGATTTTATAAAAAACCAACCCCCTAAAACTTGTTTGATGGGGCTGATTTTGGATCAATGATATATGCTTCATGTGATGATTTTATCCTTAGAGCGAGTATGAAACTCGTCCATCTATTTAATGAGGCAGAGATAAATAAAGTCATTTCCACGTTGTTTCCCACACTAAATCCATTTTTGTATAAATTTTTAAGGGGCCGTTTGGGACGTGATTATAAACAAATATCTACAGTGGATTTTTCAGCATCTATGTTTTTTCTATGTCTTAAAGCAAGCTATGCTACAGTATAGCTTGCTTTTAATCACGCCCCAAACGGCCCCTAAGATGCAGCTTTAAGACCAAGTTTCAAAAAAAAAACCATTTTTCTTAAACACAATTTTGTGCTAAAGCGGCTTTTGGAGCTCAAAAGCGACCTCCCAAACATGCCCTTAGTCTTTTAACCACCGTAGTTGATTGATGGTAAGATAGCCATAAGGAGTCACTTAGCACATTTGGTTTTTTGTTTTTTTGATGTACAACACCATTGGTAGCAAGCCAAACAGTCCGAATAAATTGAGCTATCGCAGTAGGCAGGTTAAACTGTGGAAATTGTATGTCGTACTAGAAAGCTTTCCAGAACCCGTTCGAGACTGATTGTACATGTTGATCCAAATGACAACCAAAACTAGCAAACCACCAATGCTCTAGCATATGGGCATCTCAGAAATATATGATCAAACGTTTTGTTGCTCATCATCATAAAGTGGACAATTTTGCAGCGCTCAGCCCAGTCTATGAGCAAGTCATTCACTCAAGACGACACACTATTACACAATAGCTTCCGCATGACATGAACATTTTAATTTTTCTGATAACAGACAATTTTCCCCAGTTATACCCAAGTCTGCGATTGCCTCCAACACGATTTTCATACAAATTGATCCATCCTTTCTGATCAACGTTCACTTTTTTGGCTTAATTGTGTAGATTCTAACTCTTGGTCCTCAAGCATATCATTACAAAACCATTCACAATAGAGACACATACCTTGATAACTCACCAAAGTAAAAAGTCTGAATTAAAAATTAAAACTTTAGTTTCGAACCATCAAGCTCATCCCAAGCCTGTCACCTTAATCATCGCCACGGCGTCCCGGCAGCCCCCTAATCAAACAGGGCGGGAAGTCGAATCCGGTCTAGAGGAAGGCGGAGGGGGATCATCGGCCTTCTTCTGGAGGGAAGGGAGAGGGTTGCCGCCCTTGATAATCCATCCGAGGGCGAAGAAGGCCGCGCCGGCAAGTATAGCGGCGCCCCACGCTTGGGAGTACCACCTGCTGTACTGCCGGGTCGCGTATCGCCACTGGTCCCGCAGGGTCGCCGCGTCCGGAATCTTCGTCTCCCGTGGGTTCGGGTATTTGCCGTTCTTCCCGCCCGCCCTAGTTTCTGAAGATGATGATGACGACGACGGAGGGGTGTCGATCGAGTTCGGATTCTGCTGAGCCATCTTCCCTCCGGCGACCTCGCCGATCTCGCCTGCCGTCTGATTTGGCTCAAGATGGGCTCCCGGTGGCAAGATGATGAGGGTGGCACGCGTGAAATGCATTTGTTTGTGTGGAGCGGTTGGGCAAAGTACAATTGGGCTGGGATGTCGGATGTGTGAAAAAAGTTTGGCCTTTTAGGAGATGAATCGTATCAGATGTCTGTAGACAAATTGGTAAATGTCAGATAAAAATTCTTCCTACTATTCTTATTTTCTTTTATAAATAGGGAGTTTATATACTTGAAATGGTTGATAACCATTAAAAACTCACAAGTTTAACTCAGAGGGTCTTTCTTTTTTCTTGCTAACCAAACACACCCAAAGCAAAGAGAAGATACCACGAACGTGAGCCCGACCGCATGTTTTTGAGATAGAAACAGCCCACGAGTATTTTAGTTCCAAAGATTTTTTTGCGAAGGGAGTTGGGCTTATCTTTTAATTTGGAAGGACCAGCGCCAAACAGGTTTTTGGGCCCGTCCCCAACCCTGCATTCAATACGTGTAGATTCCGATTGTCGGTCCTCATGGGTGTTCAGTGAGAATTGACAAGGGTCTCTACTCTCTAGCACTCGCTGTACCCGAAAGATAACTTAACTTGACCGAGTTTCATGATCAGTATCCTATATATACTTCGCCCAGTAATTTAGAAAAGATTACTCCACTCCACGACGATTAATAATCCCTTCATCCAAATAAGCCTGTCTGCATTTAAAAAATGAGTCAAATTTATTGGACTCTTTATAAGATCGTATCTTCTTGGTCGTTGAACGGAGTATCATCAAACATTCAAGCAGATTAGTCCATTTTAGTTACCGCTATGCAGCAGCACAATTTTACAAACCATACTTGCAATTTACACATAAAACTTGATTAACCCTCCAAAGTCTCCACAAAAACACTTCGGTTTCGACTCCTCTCGAGCTCATCCCAAGCAGTCACCCTCATCGGCGTCGCCATGGCGGCCCAACATTGCACTCTTCAACCACTGCGAGCATTTGCATCACAGCCAGCGTCGGAGGAGCCGGACCTAGGTGGAGGATGATAATTGTCTTTCTTCTGGAAGGAAGGGAGAGGATTATGTTATCGCCCACCAGTATTGTTGTTGGTTATAGGTATGAGTTAGGCCCATATTAACGTAACCTAATAACACGAGGAGTTAGCCCTCTTATGGTGCATGGTCACGTGGAGTGTGCAAGGCTCCCGTGGGCCCGGTGGTGTTTACACTAGATGGAGGAGACACCTAGATGGGACAGATATGGGAAGGAGTAGGGAAGTAGGTGGTTAGAGATAACCACCCAGAAGGGAAAGAGGTTAGAAGATAATAAAATATCCTTAACCCTCCCAAAATAGGAACAGACATATGAGATAGAGAGAAGGACGGGAACAATGTTTTTGAGTCTCTCTCACGGGATTCTTTTGTGTGATTTGGCGTTTTCTGTCTCTCGTG
Source organism: Houttuynia cordata (assembly GCA_039654745.1). NCBI lineage: Eukaryota > Viridiplantae > Streptophyta > Magnoliopsida > Piperales > Saururaceae > Houttuynia > Houttuynia cordata. The sequence continues at coordinate 18,099,268 of CM077506.1, forward strand.
TGGACGTGCTCTCTCTCGCGTTCTCTTGCTCGTTGATTTTGGTGTTCACTTCCCATATTACTACGAGACAGTGATCACTATCTCTTGGAGAATAGTGACTCTCAACTATGCAAGTTGATCCTTGGTGATCTCCGACATATTTCTCTATTCTTGTGAGTATTTATTGGTGGATTGATCGTAGGGCCCAAAGGTTAGTAGTATTCAATCCGTTAAATTCTTGTCATATAAAATATGTTATAAGTGTTTGTTCATATTATTGCTCATGAATTCTTATATATGTGTTGTTTGATATTGTGTAAGTGAAAGAACGTATAAGGGGACCGATTTGGTGAAATTTGACATCACGACCATTGATCCCTCGCGCTTCCGCTACGCTCCAGAACCCTTCAATTGTGAGGCCCCATGCTTGCGTGTACCACTTGATGTACAATCGTGTCACATACCGCCACTGGTCCTGCAGCGTCGCCACATCCGGAATCTCTGTCTCCCGTGGGTTTGGGTACTTGATGTTCTTCCAATCCGTCGTCCAACCATTGGTTGCCCCCTCCGAGAGCCTAGTTTCCGACGAAGATGACAACGGGGTGTCGTTCTGCTGCACCATCTTGTCCTTCGCCCGGCGACGGTTGACCTCGCCAATGTCTTTCTGCCTTATTTGACTCAAGATGGGCTTTCTCTGGGAAGAAGATGAGGGCGGTACACATATGCGACAGATGCAGTTTGAGACTGCGCACGTGTAGCCTCCATTTGCATGGGTGGATTTGAGGTTGGGCCATAGAATGCCGTATTGGATATCGGTAAAATATCGGTCGACCAAAGAGACAAAATATCAGAGATATTGTGTAAAAAAATATCGGTGGTCAAAAACTAGTTTTTACTATATATTTGCATAATCTAACTTCTAAAATGAGTTATACTAATTAAGACAATATAGATTTCAAAATATGCATAAAAATGCATATTAGGATGGGAAACAAATAGGAAAAGTTGATTTTTTTCCTCTTTTTTTTTTTCAAAAATATTTTTTTTCTTTCAAAAATGACGATATATCGGTCCGAAATCGAAGAGCCTGCATTCCATGAGCTGGGCTGTATGCAAAGAGTTTGGGCCTTTTAAGAGATGTTCTTATTTGGTTAGGCATTTTAGGAGATGGAGCAGGTCTGATGGCTTGTCATGACACTTGGTATGATCAATTTACAAACGGTCAGCTGCTTGTGTTCGTCCGTTTTAATATGGCGATAGTCAATGCTGATTCAGACATGCTCTAATAGATAGCCGTTTTAATATGGCGATAGTCAATGTTGAGACATGCTATAATAGATAGCCGTTTTAATATGGCGATAGTCAATGTTGATTCAGACATGCTATAATAGATAGCTACATGAAGGGGAAACCACTTTCTTCTGATATTATTGGCTCTGCCTAACGATTTTGTTTTCGAAAATTCATTCATTGATAGAGGGCTAACGATTTTGCTGCCAAGGAACAGTTTGCAAGCATGACATGGACGTGTTATTTAGGTGTGCTCTCTCAGCTGTTCCGTTTAATAGTTCCGTATAGACTTGCGTGGTCTAAATTGCTGTTTCGTTCACACATGAAGGCTTGCAGTTGATCTTCTACTTTATTTAACAAGCAAAGCTGAGAGAGAGATAGAGAGAATTCTAATTGTGGGAGATTATCTTTTGACGAAGCAAAAACCTTGTTGCCAAAAAAAATAAAAACTTTTTTTATATAATTTATGTGACTAAACAAATCTAAAACCAGTATATGGCATCTATTAGCTTTCTTTGGAGATTTTTTCACATTACAACCCCAATGAGTCTGGAATGCCATATTACCTGATTTTTCTAGCTAGGTTCATGTCATGTAACCTAGTTTCGGGACTTAGTCTTTCTATTTTGCCATCCTACCTAATACTTCATATTTTACTTGCCCTGAGTCGTGCCCCATTTCAAACAAACTTTCCCGCATTGATCATACAATGAGAAAGAAATTTATCATCGAAGATATGATACGAGAAAAATCAGTGAGCCGTATGATCATTGCAGTGGAAGCTTGTGTGAAATGGGCGTGACTCAGGGTGGGTAAAATATGAAGCATTGGGCAGGAGGGTAAAATTGAAAGATTAGGTCCTAAAACCAAGTTATATGGCATGAGCTCAAAAAAATCAGGCAATGTAGCATTCTGGGCTCATTGGCCAGGTAATATAGAAAAATCTCTTTTCATCCATTTGAATCTCTTCAAAGTTCAAATGGCTAATAATCAACTAAAGTTACCTATAAAAGAATTAATAAACTAAAAAAGGAAAATGATAAAAATACATGATGTTAAGTGATTATGCTCATCCACTAAACTTAATAAACTAAAAAAGGATAATGATAACAATACATGTTGTTAAGTGATTATGCTCATCCACTACGAATAATGCCGATAATGATCTTTTCGGCCATTACGCCAAAAAAAAGCACGCCAAAGGTGCTGCACAAATTCTTACGGTAGGAAGACCTGATGGAAAGGGAATTACAGACTCGGACCGATGGTGACAGCTCTTTCGGCTCATTCTCACCTTTCGTTGCCCAAATGGTACGCTATTAATATTAGTAACTGGAATTAAGCTAAACACGGGAAGGTACGAAAAAGGCAAATCTCCCTCTCAAACTCAAACTTGAGGACCATCGACTAATATTGTCTTAAGTTAGTTGATTGCCCAATTTAAGTGACCATTATAGGGTTCCTAGCTTTAAAGAAGGGACAGAGCAAAAAGTCAACCATGGGCTTCTCTTCAACTATCAATCCATGGTTATTATCTTTGAGATTCTTAGCACTAGGTTACCAACCCAGTTGGGACAAGCTCAGCTCATCAAGATCATATATTGTAGTTCCATAAGCGTATTTAACTTTTTTGTTAATGTTAAATTATTAGTATTAAATTCTTTTGTAAATAATGTAATCCAATTAGATGTAAGCTCTACGATAGTCTAAAACCAGACTGAGAAAGAAACAAAAACAGATGGACGTTGAAACTGTCGTCGCCTCTTATAACAACACAGTTGGCTGTTGGCACCAAGAGGGGCACCCATGTAAATTCATCACGTCTCCCTGCCGTTTGGCATCTTCTTCTCCAATCCCACGCCTTCCATGTCGTTGTCGCCATATTTGCACGCTCTCCTTTCCACTTCGAAGCCCGATGACAAGACACCTTCGCCATGATTCCTGCCTCCTAATCCAAATCTAATTTTATTCTCAAATCACTCTTATCTCAAACCAATCTCCTTTTCTTTGTCACTTCATCCTCCCTTTTGTTTGTTCGATTCCTCAATGATCACCCTTTAAATCCCCGCTGCGTTTCTTCACATCCATCGCCAAAGATGGAAGCACCTCCAACCGCCAGAAGTTCGGACATCTCCTCTGACGGAGACGCCGGAGCCGTCTTTGTCCTCGAGTCCAAAGGTACGGTGGCGCTATAGCAAAAAAATGCATTCGACTTATTTTGCTCTTGATCAATATGCGTGTTATTTGAGTGCAGGGAGCTGGTGGCATGCGGGGTTTCATCTGACTACGGCGATCGTGGGGCCGACGATCCTGACGCTGCCGTTCGCATTCCGGGGGATGGGCTGGGTGCTGGGCCTTGTCTCCCTGACGGTGACGGCAATAGTTACCTTCTATTCCTACTATCTCATGTCCAGGGTCTTGGACCAGTGCGAGAAGGAAGGCCGCCGGCACATCCGGTTCCGTGAACTCGCCGGCGACGTCCTAGGTACCTTTCTATATCTACTAACTATCCTTCTGTTCGCTTGAATCAATCAAAGAACAATCAATGATGAAAACACAGTTGGTCGATGGATATTTAAGGAAACATAAATCAATGGCAGGGTCTGGTTGGATGTTCTACTTTGTCATATGCGTGCAAACGGCCATTAACACGGGAGTTGGGGTCGGGTGCATTTTGCTGTCCAGCCAGTGCCTTGAGGTACACATTTCTTTTCTCCTCATCTTCTCCTACTTTTCATTTTACTCTCTCCGGTCCGGTCACTTTTAATAGATACATTAATAGATACTGTTTTATTTTCAAATGACAGTCTCTATTAAAAGTGACCGGTGGGAGTACTAAACCGATGAGAGTTTTGTAGACGAATAGATTAGATATCCCAATTTTTTTGGACCTTTGCTGTGGGATGTAACAAAAATATAACATAGTTTTTTCTCGACCACAATAATTGACATGTTTTTTTATTGAATGTTGACTTGAGGCTTCACATAATGCACCTAGCAAAATAGCCTTTTTAGTCGTCCCCCTCTGCGTTCAAACAAGAGTACGACTTTAGTGCCTAGAGGCTGGCGCGCATTCATCTAGCGTTTTTGGGCGGCGCGTGCACAACTGCACATAGTTCTTCACATGTAGCTGTTGCACGAAAAGAGGACTTCATATGACTCACACTGGAGCCACCAAGTGGGCCTGACGTTGAATACTCCACTCCGCCCACCACACACACAAATCCAATGAAGCTTGTCTAGATCCAAATTACATGGTTGACTTTGCTCCCTGAAAACCAAAATACTGGAAGAGGGGGGAAAATAGAACATACGAGCCTTAGACTCCTAAATTTAATTCCTTACGCAGTGCAGATGAGCTATAATAACAATAACTCAAAGGATATATTCTAGACTCCATAGTGAAAGTCAACGGCACCAACAAGGCGTATGATCTAATTAAAAATATAGTCATTATTACTATCTAGTGATTTTCTTATCTAGGCAAAGCCGTATATTTGTATATACAGGTTATTTTAAGAAGCTTCGGATTAGACAAACAAGAGCTTCTTAAGTGTGGGTTAATCAGACTAGTAGAACACTGTGTGCTTTTCTGTTGCAAAATTTTAAAAGAAAATACTGTGTGCTTTTCATGCATGTGTTGCTGACTGTTTGGTTCTGTTTTGTCTTGTGATAATATGATGATTTTCGGCGTGGCTGGAGAAGATTATGTATTCCAAATTATCCCCAGATGGCCCACTCAAACTGTATGATTTCATAGGGATGGTCACAGTAGTCATGATCATTCTATCTCAGCTCCCAACCTTCCACTCTCTCAGACACCTCAGTCTTGCCTCTCTTCTCCTCAGCTTGGGCTACACGTCTCTTGTCGTGGCTGCCTGTATCCGTGCAGGTGAACGTCCCAAACACTCTGTCAATATGACCCACTTGAAATTGGAACCAATTTTGAGCTAATAAGATTATGATTCCTAGCTAAACAGTAATTGACTATAGTTCTTTTGCAGGTTATTCTAAATATGCACCTACAAAAGACTATTCACTGGCCACTTCAAGCTCTGAACGTACCTTCAATACATTCACGTCCATTTCCATCCTTGCTTCACTCTTTGGAAATGGAATCCTGCCGGAGATTCAAGTACTTTCATGTTACATTCCGGATGATGTGTAGCATATTCTACTAGACAAATGTTATATGAACACATGATCGGAGACTAATAAATCAATTTCATTAGAGCAGAGATATTTTCCCATTGTTGTGAAACATTTGATTAGTTGTTTTTGTGGGTTAGTGTCATTTTGAGATTTATAGCTTTAAACTGGCTGAGGTATCATTTTTCTGCAGGCTACTGTGGCTCCTCCCGCAACAGGCAAGATGGTGAAAGGCCTTATATTGTGCTACTCTGTTATTTTCGTGACTTTCTACTCAGCGGCTGTGTCCGGATACTGGGCATTTGGAAACAAAGTTGATTCAAATGTTCTGAACAGTCTAATGCCTGACAAGGGACCTTCTCTAGCTCCTACATGGCAACTTGGCCTCGCCATCATCTTCGTTCTCTTTCAACTCTTTTCCATAGGCCTGGTGAGTCAACAACTTTGACATAAACATATTAGTTGAGTAAGGTACTATACGTCACCAGATCACATTGAAGAAGTAAACAAATTCATGCATAAACGCAAGAGCTCAAGTTCTATAATGGCAATAATGAACATGACGACGAGTTAGGAAGTAGAGTTAAAGGTCTACACCATGTCTCCACTAATGGAATCGATACTTGCTGGATTAAAAATTGAATTAATTCAAATCTTCAATATGATTTGCTGTCCGTAGAGCTTATCTCTACTGATGCATAATTAAAGAGTAAAACAGCTTTCATCTAGTAGAGAAGTAGTATCTAAATTGTAATATACTCTTCAAAGAATTTTTTGGTCTATATGGAAGTATGAAAGTCAATTAAAGCAACTTTAAATTCAATTCAGGTTTACTCACAAGTGGCTTATGAAATCATGGAGAAGAAAACTGCAGACGTGAAGCAGGGTCTTTTCTCCAAGAGGAATCTGGTTCCAAGGCTTATTCTGAGGAGCATATACATGGTATTCTGCGGTTTCGTGGCTGCCATGCTGCCTTTCTTTGGCGACATAAATGCTGCAGTAGGGGCAATTGGTTTTATTCCCCTGGATTTCATCCTCCCCATGCTTCTGTATAACATGACCTACAGACCCCCAAGAACTTCCTTAATCTATTGCCTTAATATCTCCATCATAGTGGTGTTTACAGGTGTTGGACTTATGGGGGCGTTCTCCTCCGTAAGGCAGTTAATCCTAGATGCTCACAAATTTAAGCTCTTTAGTGGCAAGGTCGTCGGTTGACCCCATTTGATGGGCGTACATGAAGGTTGATAGTAAGAGCACTAGAGCAGCAATGCTCTCGTTTTCTGTTTTTCATCCATGTCACTGAGATATTGGCTACGGTTATGGTCACCAAGGCTCCCATTAATCTGACGCTCCAGCCAACAGTCAACCAAATATCAGATATTAGTAGTTCAATCAATGTGACCTCATTTGGAAGCAAACAATTTTTCAACTTGGCAAATGGGAGCTGCGAACCTTAGCATATGCCCTCAGTAGCGCCAAATTTTCGAGTTGACAATTGACAATTGGGAACACATTCTATGATTTCTCGTTCATGGACATTGATAAGATGTTTCCATTTAGCAAAACCTCGAAAAAATTATTTGTACATTGATTTTAGAAGAAGTGTAATATACTCTATAACTTATGCCAAAAGGCTAAGTGCAATAATGTTACCGTTCATTTAAATGTGTAGCATAGTTCTAAAACTACATATTAATTTTAAAATCTCCCTAAGTTTACTGTACTCCTTTAGCTGTGCGAGTCAAATGTCTATGCTAACCTATTTTTGTTAATTACCAATCTAAGTTAATCCTTCTTCTCCTTTGAAAGTCAGTTCGTGACAGTACAGGGTCAAGTGGACTGGGGTAGACTTTGACGAAAGAGGTGGAGTTTTATGACCAGCATGTATTGGTAGGCCCGTGATGGTCATGGGACAGGGTGTTCCAATGAGGCCGAGGCCAACGAACGAAATTCCAAGGATGGGGCCTTAGAGTAGGATACCTCACCAAATCCAAGGGAGGCTCAATCTGAGAACAAAATATTAGGAATAATGCTATTTCTCCAATTATTTTTTTTATCACGACCAACCTCACGTGCTAGTGTGGTGAAAGGAAATAAATATGGGGCCTATGATATTTTCATAAGGGGCAGTGGCCGTGAAAATAAAGCCGGAGAAGAAGCATTTTTCAAATATTAGATACACCAGCCATACCATCACATTTATTTCATCTCTAATAGGGCTGTCAGTCTCCAGAAAATATTTTACATATGTCACCAGAGTGCATGCAGCATGTGCACCGTCGAACTTGGAGATCAATGACTCCCGTAAAGGTAGGAACAGTGGGAGTATCCAATAACTAATAATTTATTCGATATGAGCTTTGTTGAGCGAGACCCACAAAGAATATTTGCGAAAATGTTTTACATCTAGCTTTAAGAAAGGCCAAGCTCATGAGTCATGACAAGAATTTTTATTCAAAAATCGCATGCAGCTTTTACAAAATTTACTCGTTATGTGAATGATCTTGTGCAAGCCTCTACTGGCATGATAAAATATTTCATGTATTTACAAAGGAATAGGTAGCAAAAATATAAACTGGTATGATAAAATGTTTCATGTATTTACAAAGAAATAGGCAGCAAAAATATAAACTAGTATGATAAAATGTTTCATGTATTTATAAAGGAGTAGGTAACAAAAATATAAAGAGGACGGTTTACATGAGATCGCTCTCATATAAGGAGTATTAGGCTAATCTTTTGGGCCATTGGATTTCGATCAAAGGGTGAATATCAAATCAGTGGGTAAGTAAGTGTGTCACATCAAAAATTAGGTGAGGTCTGTATAGTTGTTCGTAACCATCAGATCAAGATCCAACGACTACGAATGAAATTGGCCTCATATAAGCTATATGAAAGCGATTTTATTTAAACTTTTCCTAAATATAAACTACGGACAGATAAATTAATTCATGATAATGCAACGTCATCCTCACTGTATTATAAGGAATAATGTTGAATCGCGACTTGTCTAGTGCCTATCCTCGAAGAGCTTTCTACCCACCAAGCGAGTATCACATGAGCCATTTTCTTGGCCCTTGCCTCTGTCGTAACATACAATTAATACAAAATGATTCCTATTTCCCAATAACTCAGGCTTTTGGAAAACTTAGTTACTTTATACCTTTAGTTTTTACGTGATGGGCTTGGTGGATGCTCGCAAGTAGGGGGTATTATAACATGCAATTTAAAAATAATTTCCATTTCCTAATAGCTGGAGGTATTGGGAAACTTTTATATTAGAGCCTCGGATCAATTGCAATCTCATCGAAGGTAGGAGCACCGGCACCGAATCAAATGCGCGACGTTTGATTTGTGAGTGGCCGTGGTCAGCTCGTCCTGCAACATGGCTATAAAAAAAACTAAAAACAGGTGTTGTGTTCACAACTTCACATATTATAATTTGGATCAGTGTGTCAGAAAGTAAACGCAACCTTTAAACTACAAATGAAGTAATAAAAATGTCTTGAATGAATCTCGGAAACACAAGGAAACTGCGGCCTATATAAATCCACCTCCAAATACCATTTCAGAGTGTGAGGGAGAGTCAATCGCTCATGGAAGACAAGGCACTTCACGTAGTCGTCCTCTCTAGCCCTGGGATAGGCCATGTGATCCCACTCGGCGAGTTCGCCAAGCGACTAGACCATGACCATGGCTTCTCCGTCACCTTTATCACAGTCTCCGTCGGCTCACTCCCTGAGGCCCAACTGGCCTACATGAACTCCCTCCCAAAATCCATCAGCTGCATCCAGCTCCCCCCGGCCAATCTCGACGACTTCCCCCCTGACACCAAGGCGGAAATCCGCATGTTCATGGCCACCGTCCGCTCCCTTCCCCATCTCCGCCAGGTTATCAACGACCTATCTGCCACCGCTCGGCTCGTTGCCCTCGTGGCCGATCTGTTCACCACCGATGCCTTTGACATCGCTCGAGAGTTTGGCGCCAGCCCATACATCTTCTTCACTCCCAACTGCATGGCTCTGTCGCACTTCCTCCACCTACCTCAGTTCGACCAGATTGTCGCAGGGGAGTATAGTAATATGAAGGAGCCGATCTATGTGCCCGTCGGTTGCTACCCGGTCCATGGTAGGGACCTCGTGGACGCGGTTCATGACCGGAGCAACGAGGCGTACCCGCTGCTGCTCGACCACAGTCGCCGCAGCAAAGAGGTGGAGGGCATATTCGTCAACAGCTTCATGGACCTGGAGCCGGGGGCAATCAAGGGGCTCAAGACGAAAGAACTGGACTTCCCCCCGGTCTTTCCCATCGGCCCGATTACACGGGTAGGACCAGGTTCAGCTGACGATGGGTCGGGGTGCTTGAAGTGGCTGGACGAGCAGCCGGAGGGTTCAGTGATCTTCATCTCCTTCGGGAGCGGCGGGACCTTAACGACGAAGCAGTTCAGGGAGCTGGCCATGGGCTTGGAGATGAGCCAGCAGCGGTTTCTATGGGTAGTAAAGAGCCCAAATGACGACGAGGCCAACGCTAGCTTTTTCACCGCGCGGAGCGAAAAGGACCCACTTGACTTCCTGCCGGTGGGTTTCTTGGATCGGACAAAGGGGGTGGGCTTGGTGGTGTCGTCATGGGCGCCTCAGGTGGAGGTGCTGGCTCACCCGGCCATGGGCGGGTTTTTGACACACTGCGGGTGGAATTCGGTCCTGGAGAGCGTAATGCATGGGGTGCCCCTGGTGGCATGGCCTCTCTACGCGGAGCAGAAGATGAACGCGGCTATGCTAGCGGAGGATTTAAGGGTGGCGCTCCGGCCCAAGGCCAACGAGAGGGGAGTGGTGGAGTGGGAAGAGGTGGCCAAGGTGGTGAAGGAGCTGATGGAAGGGAAGGAGGGAAAGGAGATGAGGTGCAAGATGAGAGAGCTAATGGAGTGTGGGGCGAAAGCTTTGGGCCCGGGTGGGTCGTCCCAAGAAGCGCTGGCTGAGGTGATCAATAGCTGGAGGCAGTCCATTCAACGATGAATCACACATCTTGGAATCTGCGGAAATGGGATGTATAAGAGCCAAGAAATTCGTATATCAACGTGGCTATTTCCACCCAAGAATCTCCTCTCCCCCGTTACTTTTATACCACCATCAATAAAATTAAAATTTTTTCACTCGTCGTCCAATTTTTAAATAATAAGCTGAATATGTTTTTACAAAGAGTTGTCCCCATCACGTTTTTATATTATATTGGAGAGTTGTCCCCAATACCCTCGGCCTAGAAAGCTCCATTTTTAGAATTATAAGGAGTGATCTCGTCGTAATTGTGTAATCTTTCGAGGATTTGTCCCCAAACCCTCTGCATAGAAAGCCCTCTTCTCGGATTCTTAATGTCTTCTTACTTACAGGGAGAGAACCTTGTTATGCTTGTGTAATTTGGCAGGGTCCAGACCCCGAAACCCTTTATAACACCCCAATTTTCATAAATAATTTTGTATGCAAAATACATCGGGATGCAGTGGATTAAATGGTTTTTCAAACATTTCAAAATACATTGGAGTACATAGTATTTATAAATTCGGCCAAACAATATAAGCCAGCCTGGATCCGGTCTATGTACACAATCATAGTGTCTCAACTAGAATAACAATAAATAAAGTTAAAAGGTTCTCATGAGTTTACATTAAATAATGAAAGCTAATTACATTCTTAAAATTTAATGAGCACCCTCGCTTCTCATAGCTCCAATTCCTAAGTCACATGCAGACTGTTCAAAATAGTTTGGTTGAGTATATTCATACATAAACAACAATAATACAATAGTTCATTGTAGGTGATATCATTATTCATATCAACACATTAATATTCAATACATTAATTTAGTTAAAATAACCAAGTGCATATACGCGTTACTACTAGTAGATTCTTTCTAGGTATTCTCTAGTTGTTCTAATACTTCCTTAGGCTCCCGAGACTCTTTATATACTTCTTCTTATTATAATCTTCATATTACTATTAGTGCTTACTAATATGCTACCCTAGGCCTTAATTCTCAGGTCATGGGTAATTCTTTATAGGTCCTGTCTCTTGTGGAGTCAACTTATATTCTTCTAGGTCTCGTCGCTTGTGGAGTTGACCTATATTTTTCTTGCATTATTTTTTATCCCCACTAACCATGAATGTTGGAAGATCCTAAGAGGAATTTATAGTTCACATCGGTTTGAGTTACAAGCATTATGAACTTCGCTATAACTCTGTATGCATTCTAGATCTCTTGTAGATCAAAGCCCTAGAGACGGCCAACCTTGATACAAGGCTTCGTGCCTTTTCTGTGACGACCGTAAATTTTATAGTATTTTCTTGGCTCAACGGTATGCATTTATTTAAATTTTCGAAAATCTTTTGAAAATTCAATTCCCGCCGGAATCGATCGAACACCGTAAAATTTGTGATTTTTTTTGAATTGATCTTAATCGGAGATTTTATTGGATTATATGATTCATGGTTGGCGTGACATGTTGGTTTGGCTTCATTTGACCTAAGATTATTGGATAGGTTTTTGTATGAAGTTTGTATTATTTTTTGGAATAGAATTAATTTGAGATTAAGCAAAAATTATGAATTAGATATTTCTTAAGTGGGTTAGTAGTGATTAATGGAAATTCTAAAAGAGAAACCCAAACCCAAACCCAAACTCATTTGTGCTTGGGTCGGGTTAGCCTTAGTGGAGGTGGTTGAGAGATGGGTTAATGGAAGTGGTTGATGGATAACACTAATTGACCCCCATTAACTCATTCCTTGTAAACCCAAGAGTCATCTTGAAAGTGGTAAAATCTGGAATTTTCTACTGAATCTAAGCCATTGGATTAAGGAGTGATCAATGGTGGAGAATGGTTCAAAAAGTCTATAAATAGGCTAGTAGGGGGGTGGTTTTGCTTAGTGCTCATAGCCTTGAGCATTTCTCTCTCTCTCTCTCTCTCTCTCTCATTATCCGGCCGGCGGCAACCTTACTCCGGCGGTGGTCCGTGGTGGTTCGTGGTGGTCCAAACAAGGTCGACCGGCGTGGTGTTGGTGCGGCATTGTCGAATTCAAGAGTGCTCGGGAAGTCTCGGTATTTACAACCAAGTAGGATGCCTTTTTCCCATTACACTTCTTTTTGATAAAATGATTTGTTGAATGTTGATGCCTTGATGTTAAGTACTCATTTCTGGAATTTGTATTGCCGATCCTAGAATTGATATTCCCTCTTGTTTCATGACTCTATTGTATTTCAACTCAATCATTTCTACGTATGTTGACCAATGAAAATTGGATTTGGATTTTTATGTTAAATCTTGATCGCATGTGATAATGCTATTTGTATATCCATGCTCACTCTCTTGAGTAAAGATTTGATCTTTAGGCACTTTGGTGTATTTCCGTATTTCGTGTTCTATATGTATTATCATAGGTATTATTACTTGTATAATATCAACTAAATGGGTAATTGTATAATGAATGATAACTATAAGATTATCCCTTGTAAGATCTTGTCTATGAGATATCAGTTCGTTTTATTGTCAGCGTGTTTTGAGATCTAATGTTGTCCGGGATTATATGATAGTATCACTTAAATAATCAGATAAGAAAGTGTTGTAGTAATCGGGTAGTAAAGATTTCGAAAAGTGGAATCATAAACTGAGATTTTGGAACTATAAAGGCACTGTAAAAATCTTAAGAAAGACTAGATTAATGTATAAAAAAGACTAATAAGGAGTTACTACACTTTATACATTAGTAAATTATGTATGACATAGAAACTTGGTCTCGGCCAGGAGCAATCCTGCGCAGGAAGACTTCAGTAGAAAAATGATAACTAATTATTCAGTAATCAGAAAATTAAGTTCTTTATCAATCTGGAAACTAGACATCAGAGGCTATCTAAGATAAAAATTTCATAGATTAAATCAAATTGTTCAGAACGTAGTAACCTGATAAAGAGAGCTGTTCTGTTTTGGACAGAACACAATTTCTGACTTTAAATGACTTAAAATCATAATAAACCTAAGAAGCTTGAGAATAATTGATAATTAAGAATCTAATCAAGTCTAATATGATTTTATAAGACTCTAAGAACAGTAACCTTAAGGTCTTAGAGCCAAATAAGGTGTCTTATAATAATAGTCCCTTTGTTCTTCTCTTGGTCCATTTATGACACAAGAGTAATCGAAGCTTGAATTCTAAGTCTCTGACGTGGTCTACCTGAAACGCGTCATTCTAAGTCGGGAATTATCAATTCTAGGGCTAGGTACAACTTTGTTGATAGTGAACTTGAAATTTTGGAAAATCATGTGGTGTGTCTCTTTTTAGTCGGGTCTCACTTGAGTTCCCAGACTAATTCATAATTTGATTTGGATTATGCTTTTCACTCCTATGAAGAGTCGGAACTTTAGAAAGTCTTGTTCTAAGCCTTTTGACAATAGGGCTAGTTGAATTGTTTCTCCGCTAAGTAGCATTTAAAGCTCTTAGTCGGAATCATAGTATGCTCACAAGCCATTGCTAGATCTTGCGAGATCTCCGATTTATTGAACCTCTGTAGTTCAGCCGATGACGGCAACCGCGTGCGCTTAGATTGTATGACATTACGGAAGGTCTGCAATCTCCGCCCATTGTGCCCGTAAGCACCGATGGGGCCAGCATCCCTAGACGCATGGCAAGGTTCCTCTGAAGAACCTCTAGGATGTTCTGGTATTGATGAAGATATGAGAGCAAAAATTGTACTTTGACACTTTGGTTGTCCAATGCTTATTTTCTTACCTTCACTACTTTATGAAAGTCTTTGAAGTATCTTTGACCTTAATGCGTCTTGAATGGCAGTTGGTTCCAGGTAAGTGATCTTAGTCCTTGTTGAACCTGAGTCTGTTAAACCATTCATCTTTGGAGTCTTCTCTTATTTTTCCGGTGTGGGTTTTCTGTATCCTACTGGGTATTTCCTATGGAATACTCACGCATCCTCTGATGCAGGATTTAAGGTGGAGCAGAAGTGATGTTTTCCAGCGGCATGGTTTGATGTTGGAGCTTAGAAGACTCGTCTCTTATGTTTTGCCATTTGAACTTGCGGCCTGCGTGCCATTTGCTTTATGTTAAACTCTGTTTGTGGTTGTTAAGACATTTTCAGATATTGTAATAGATATTTAGATTTCCTTTCCGTTATTCTACTTTTTGTAAGTAAATGTTATTTAAGTCATGACGATCCTGCAAGTCCCATAATATTTAAATGGGATAAGCGTAGACTCGAGTATTCGGTCCGTCCCAGGTTTCCTACCCTATAACCGTCATTGGATTGACGCTTCCGCGTAGATTGGGTCTTGGAAATTTGGGGCGTGACATTTTCACTAACACGATTGCCCTTATGACACGTTGATTCTTCTTTTAATTCCATCCTTCACGGTCGAAGTGAATACTTGGAGAGAAGGACATACTTAATTGGTTATGGTAATGAACCATGGGTGATCAACTCTCATTCTCCCCAAAACATGAAACTTCATGTTTACTATATTACGTTGTAACCTCTTTCATTACTACATTCTTTCTACTCAATGGCACATTTTTTTTACTTTGATTCTTCTTAATCCTATATGCTACAACTTTAAAAGTATTTACCCAAGTGCAGATAGTAGCGAAGTAATAAAACTCAATGAGACCAATATCGATCCACAAAGAGAGCGTATTTAAGAAAAATTAGAAACTATAATTACTAGTTGTAACTAAACTTAAAAGCTAGATTTCTTTAGAGAATGATTTCCTAAGAAATTAATGCGACTAGAGTAAAAACTTTTAAGAGAATACAATCAAAGAGACTAAACTAAGACATTGAATCCATATTAAATCCACATTCATCTCACTCATAATCCAAATTCGTACATAGTATCTTGGCACAAAAGTTGATTGTCTAAGCATTACACGTATCTAATAATCACACGCAATCAAAGATCAATGCTTTAAACAGTAATTCGAATGCCTAAATTTTCATATAATGATAATTTAATCAATCATTTTGCATGACACAACAATTAAAAGAAAACTCACATGGTAGAATTTAAAAGAGATCAATCATTAAATAAAAATCAAAATAATAAATATTTAGGAGATAAATACATGCTTCAACAATATTTCATCAGACCTTAGTCTAAAGAGGATTAGCATAATATTTAATATTGGGTACAAAAGGGACAAGAAAAAAATTAGAAAATCAAATATTGTCCCTTCTTCTTGACGATCAGATACTCCGTCGCCCAGTTCTTTGAACTTGGCATTCTCCACCTTGTCCAGTCCTCCCTCCTAAAAAAATGGATTAGGGTTTCTTTTTTATTTCGTGTTCAATGGTTTGCTTAAATAGGATTTAAAGTTTGGGTGACGGGCTAAAAATAGGAAATCCCCTGTAGACAGATCGCTCACCGTCAGATCACGATATGACAATTCCTGTACATCCGCACCATCCGGGCATCTAAGTAGTTAATATGCAACCTGCTTCCACATTCTAGATGATGATTTGCCACTGTTGATTTTCGATCGATCGGTCTACATTTTCTGCACTCTGCAATGATTTGTGATGGCCATAACTCTATGCTCCAAGCCCGATTGAGATGCCGTTTGTTACATTG
The DNA here is from genome assembly GCA_039654745.1 of Houttuynia cordata. Lineage (NCBI taxonomy): Eukaryota > Viridiplantae > Streptophyta > Magnoliopsida > Piperales > Saururaceae > Houttuynia > Houttuynia cordata. Next base: position 18,115,307 of record CM077506.1, read on the forward strand.
GAAAGCTTATTCAATGAACTTTCATATTCAACTAGAATCATCATAACCCATCATTTGTAGAGAGCTATTTCCACACAATTCTTTCAATATTTCCTGCTTTATCAACCATTTGCATCATAGTCCTTTCTTTCCTACAAAAACCACAAAACACACTAAGTAGACAGTAAAAAGATAACTCAAATACTAACATGTGCAACAATAAGGGTTACAATATGCATCATTTCATTACTCATCACTATACTACACGCTTCTAGCAAATTCAAGTCTCTATCTTCTATTGCATACCATATTATTCAATAAGTATTCAACTCATGGAAGAGACTACTTAAATACAACATGTTGTATTTCAATTCATACATTCAATTTTAGCATTAATATGTACAGAATACTTTAATAATCTTTCATTCATTTCTAGTTGTCATTACAACTCTACAAGGTACTCACATTTCTGAATTCCATTTTATTCTTATGTTGTCTTATTCATCCACAAGTATTCTTGTTGGTATATGGTAATCGTTGATTAGATTAACTCTGTCTTTAAGTTCCATTCTCTATCCTTCCATTCAATTATTCCAATTCATATTACCTTAAGGCATAACATGCTTGAACTTATTTCCATGTATGTTACTTCTTTTCGTTTACTGTTGGATTTCACCGACATAGACTTGTAGTTGAACTCTCATATCATTTTCTAGATTCAACTATGTATACTACTTCTGGTAACCCATAAGATACTTTACTTATGGGTATAATTACTTCTTCAGATTTAATTTGGCAAACTGCACTATACAGTTCACTGACAAGTTAGTCAATGACAAATGACTTGTCGTTGGCTCTTGTCGCAGACACTGACCGAGAATGGAACCTACCAAAACAAAATTCCACTTCTCCATCAGGCTATTCGTTAATTCTATCTTTACCACATGATAGTTAGAGTATCTCTAGTAACCTAATTATTAATAATGCTTCATGAATCATAGAACTTAATCCATAGACAAAGATGATTCTAATAACATTCCATGATAGAATCCATCATCATAATCATTACTTCAAAACAAAAGAGGCTTACCTTGCTCTTCCACGGATGTAATACTTGTTGAACAGTCCATTATCATGACATAAATCTCAATAAATAAAAAATATAACCACTACTCGCTTCTAAGCATGTATTAATCATTCATAGATCCATAATCATGTAATTATCTTTCACTCTTCATCATACCAGCTAACTTTATGCTAAAATATATGATTTAAATTGTAACACCATAATTTTTTAATATACATCTGCATGTAAATCATCAGAGTAAAACATATCCACGAAAAATTTAAAACAATATTCAAATGCAAAATTATGAGCTGTAGCTCGAGCCCTTCAAGCATTCAAAATAATTCAGCTGAAAATATAATCTAAGCATTACTATTCGGTCGTAGGAACATAATTCAAAAGTGAAATCAATACTATTTGTTCGATTTAATTCATCGATTAAAACACAGGATCCCAGGTTGTACGAGAAATGATCCATAATCATCTAATTACGGATTACAATAAATAGTTTTTGGCACATACACATGCCTATCAATTCTGATAATAAATAAATTCTAAAAAGAAATACTCCTATTGCAGCTAGATTCTTGTGCTATCACCTGCATTCCAGTTATTCATAGCTTATTCCTCTGCTTCTGTGGACAAAAGGTAAAACTGAGTATGGACTGCTCAGTAAGAAAGTCTATAACCAATAATATGCAACATCATACAAATTGTACAAGAGTAAGCTATGATAAACATTAACTCTATGATAAACATTAACTCATTCATAATATTTCTGCATATTTTGCATTATTTCTAAAATATTTTAGTATAAGAGTTATTCTATCACGTAGCATTGATCTACCCTCAAGGTCTAATACTTAGGGTCACTCTCTTGTGGAATTCCCCCTTAGCACATACTTTCTTCATTTTGACTCTCATTGGCCATGCCCAACAGACGAGTCCCAAAAGGAATTTATTGTTCCTCAATGTTTGGGTATGCAGGCACCAAGAATTTTGCAGCAACCCTGAATGCTTTCAAAATCTCTTGTGGACTCTTGGGTCCCAAGGATGGCCAATCATGGTTTTGGCCTATTTTTCATTTCTTTTCTCATCTGCTCTTATGGCAGCATGAATACTTTCTCATTTCTTTTCTCATCTCACTATTTCTTTTTATAGTGTAGATTTTTTACATATTATCAATGTCTAAACACATTAATTCATTGCCATAACTCTTATGGTTCCAAGATAATTTCCTAATTATAGTGTCATATCAGTTGCTATGTAATCTAGCCCTAGAACTATTCCTTATTCTGTAATTCCTCAATTTGTTATGCTATTTTGCCCATCGACAGCCGGACATCGACACATTTTTGTGTCGGTGGTTCACGTGACAAAAATTCTACTTTTTTTGCTATACTCACAATTTCGGAGTATTCTAGCCCTACTATTACTATAGTAAAGCAAATACATACCAACCGCATCTCTGCTACTAATTTGGGCCATCAACACATTCCCATCGACACAATTTGGTGTTGGTGGCTCCTGACAAATCCAAATATGTAGTTCCTGTTCCATTCAAATTCCATCATTTTCATGTAAAGATTATATTTTAGCATAACAATAATCATGAAGCACTATACAATCATTATTAGTAAGATTCCTCATTCAAATCATCATGTTTTCTCACCATGAGCATATTATCATCACTTCACACAATAAATCATGTGAAAAACATATTGTCCATCAATCAACTCATTCATCCATTCTTTCGTAAAATCGTGTGGCTTTATGAGCCAAATATACATCAATCTTTTTAGATACATAATAGTCAACTATAACATGCTAGATAGCCATACAACTCATTAAAATATGATAGATGATTTAATTATTCAAACAATCTTCAAAGAATGATGTTTTACATTGTTCATAACAGATCACAACAAACCTGGATTCCGAAATTTAAAGTCGGGATCCTCTTTTCCTTTTCCAAGCCTCAAACCCTAGTCTCCTTGCCTCCTTCTAATCACGGGATGTGCAAAGAATGGTTTAGTTAGGGTTAAAAATCCTTTTTATACCCCATACCTAAGTCTAATCTCATTAGAAAATTGTATGAAATAAACTGCCCAAACCATCGACACATGACCATTGACACCATTTCACGTCGATGTCTGAATGTCGGGGTTTTGCAATAATGTAATTATAGTTATTATTTCAACTTACAATTTTCTGGGCCTTACATAAATTGAGGTTAAGTGAATCTTACCTCAATCCAAGCAAAATACTCCTTTGGGGATCTTTCGCCTTCTCTTCGGCCTCAGGGCCTTCTTCTCCATCTACGATTTTTTGATAGTCCAATTAACCCTTCACTAGACAGGAATATGGTATTTATACTTTGGATTTAATATCAGCACAAGGTTTCCTAGTTTAACCCATTTCTGTGTAGCCTACGACAACTCACTTGTCGTTGTTAACTTGTTGCTAGGAGCTATATATGAAAATGGCAGCAAATTATAAAATTCATTACTTTTTATCTTGAACTCAGATTTGTGCAATCTTGGTGCAATCAGATTCGTCTTTCCGAGACCTTCAAAATGATATATAACATGTACACATAAATTCTATGTTTTCTGGGAGATATTTTAAAAAAGACTATTTTTTGTCATTTTGTGCACTATGACCATTTTTAGCTTAACCAATGCTCAACATGTTGTCACATCTTCTATATGACGAATCAACATTTGAATCATCACTTTGTCCATAAGCTAGACTCATGCTTAATAATCATCTCATTTCTTAGTTAGTAACTTGGGGTATTACACTCTATGAAGGAGAGCGAATTGCTAGATCTCCTGCAATCGTCACAAGATGAGGGTTTTCCACGGCCAGCACAGTCGAAAAGGAGGCGCCTTTGGCCCTTCCACGATCAGCCAAAAAACAAGAAGGAAATGGAGAAGAAGAGGGGAGGAGGCTGAGTAAGAAGAAGAAGAGGAGGAGAGGAAGTGAAAGAAAGAGAAGTGGAGGAGGTCGGTGCCGACGAGCTCGCCAGAGGTCCACTGGCTTCGGGCCACCGTTGGCTCTGTTAGGAGGAAGAAGAGGGAATGAGGAGAGATTGTTATGTTGGGTTGGGGGATGGTGAGAAAATTAGTGGGGAAAGATGGAGGATATGTACAAAAAAGACAAAAATAGACAAAAATAGATGGGGGATGGGGGATACTGCGAGACGTAGGAGTTTAATGGGGTCCAAATAGCCCCATTCTCCGTATATATATTTACTCCCAAAAAACAATAATATATCTCCCACATCTAAATGGGGCGAGGACTCTGGACCCAGGTGGGTCCATTGACTAAGATGAGTGAGAGGCAAGTAGGCAACTGAGGCGCCATTTTTTTCTGTACCGTGTATTTGGCAGATCTCTACAAATTGATGTTAAATAAGGTGTAACATATTTGCACCTACACATCTTTCCATTTATTTTATATATCTTTCTTTTCTAAATCTATGTGATCTCCTATTAATAATGTTTTCTTGTTGATGTTTCCATGTACAACAAGTATTGACTAGTACTAATATGCAACCACACATCTTTCAATATTCGCTCCCACATATGGCAACTTGGTCTCGCCATCGATAAACTTTTTTCTCTTTCAACTTTTTTTGGCCTTTCCACATCTTTCAATTAGCTTGAGGAGTGTCGTCCCAAAAACCTCTTAGGGAGGTGATCAATGGCCGGAGGCAGTCCATCCAAAGAATAATATATAGTCATGTTAGAATAGAATCTGTGAAAATGGGGCGTTAAGAGCAGAATGATAAGAGGCTCGTATATTTATTACTCTCTCCGTTCCAAAATATTGTATACATTTGAGAAAATTTTTATTTTTATTGGACCATGAAGCCAAGGAAGTTACATGACTCCTTCTCCCGATATTCCGTCCAACTCGTATGCTCATTCACGAACAAGTTAAAGTCAATCCTTCCAAGTGTCATCCAATTTTGGAAAGAGAAAGTCACGTGATTTGGCAAAATATACACTGTATTTTAGAACAGTGAATATTTCCAAATGTACATCGTATTTTGGAATGGAGGGAGTATAAAAAAAAGGTCCCGATGTGGGTGTCCTCGCTGACTGAGGTGATGGTTCACCGGAGGGTGCCCAACAACTAAATAAGGTCTTTGTTTTTATTTTGCATGGGAAGGTGTTACTTGTCCCACGTACATAGTCCAGATCTCTAAAATTTGATTGTAAATAAGGTTTGTGGTGCTATCAGTACATATCTTTATGATCTGCAAAGTAGAGACAATGACTAATGTGCAAGGCTATGAATAAGTTATTGGAAAAAAAAAACTATGAATAAGTTGCAGCCACACATCTTTTAATTATTCGCTCCCATGTATAAAAAAAATATTCGCTCCCACATGGAAACTTGATCACGATCTTTATACTCTTTCATCTCTTTTTCATAGACTTGGTGATCATAAATCAATCACTTGTATCCTGATCTTGTCAGGAATACATATATAAATCACATCTTGAGCATCTTAGTTTAGTTAACATTCTCTACCTCAATTTGGTGCTTATGCTACCTTGATCTGCAATACATTGACAAAGTCAATAAACTAGTGCACAAATGTAAGGTCAAGTCCTGTTATGGCATTAATGAACATACTTTTTTTTTATATATTAATAAACGTACTTGACTACGAGATGGGAAGAAGAGTTAAAGTTCTGCCATTTATATATTTAAGTTGTTCGAATCTTCAATTTGAAGGTGCTATTCTTGCCATAGTGCTTATCTCCAATGACGCATCAATGAAAAAAAGTGAAAAACAAGATCACCTTATAGAAAAACAATACTCCCTTCGTCCAATGAAACTCCCTAAGTGTGGACAGATACGGCTCCAACATTATATGGCTGTATTTGCTCTCTCAAGGCAAAAAACGACGAAAGAGGAACCAAAAGCTCTATTTTTTGTACACGCCCTAGAGTTTTATGTAAAAATTAACTCATTTTGCAATACAGACAAGCTTCATTAGATGGTGGTAGCATTCAGAAATCGTAATATATTATTCAGACATTTTTGGTTTATAAGAATGTCAATTGTCTCACCTTTAAATTTCAAGTCAGGTTTACTCATAAGTGGCCGGGACTGTTCTTCAGGAGGAATCTGATTCCAACTTTTTCTCAGGAGCATATAATCCCTCCACGCCATATTAATTATCTCGATTGGGAATCAGAAATGAACAAATTATGTTTAGTTACTTTTGGATTTTTAATCTACACAATTAAAGTGGGAAAGGGGAGTACAAGATATTATGCGGTTTCATGGCTGCCATGATGCCTTTCTTTAGCGACATAATGCTGCAGTAGGGGCATTTGGTTCATTCCGGTTGATTTCATCCTCCCCATGCTTATGTATAATAAAAGAAAAAATTCTGTTTTATAGTCTAACCAAGTGAAAGTTCCTCCACTTTGGCCTCGGAGACTAAAGTGGTTAAATAGTTGCTTGGGAAAGTGGTCCCCTCAATCCTAAAGACTAAAACACCCTTATGTTCTCCTGTCAAGAGAAGGCAGAGTAGTTGATCTTTGCCATTGTCATGCATTACATGCATTGCCATCAGTACGCTTGAGCCTCCAACATCATGTGCTTCGCCATGAATCTTCCCCAAGCTTCGTTTCCTCCATTAATGGCCGACCGAAAGCTGTACTTTTTCGCTTTTAAGCTTCCAAGATCCAAAAATAAATTTTGGAAGTACCCTCTTGTAGATCTTGAGGAGATGAACAAAAATGTTTTTAGACTTTGATTGATGCTTTTTCGGGCTTCGATTTGATCGACTTCTCTCAATTGAGCATGTTTAAGAAATCTGAACATGTTTGTCTGGGAAGACAGTCTAAACTCACAAAGAGAAATGGACACAAACCTAACTGCACGTTCATTAACTTGTCACAACTCCATCACAACTAATGTAAACTCTGCCACAGCATGGCTTAGAACCTCTACTTATTCTATTAGAACTTCACATACATATAACAGATGCATATCACAACTGAATTCACAACCGTAATTAATACTATCACATCTAAATATAACAAGCCTGAATTTACCAACCACAACCAAACATCACAACTAAGCAAAAATAATGACATAAACATCATAATAAAAAAATAAAAATATATCACAACTAAGAATAAATAATCACATAGCACATCATAACATGAAGAAACTGCAAGTCACAACATAAAAAATAACATTCGATCAAGTCTGAACTGCATGGTAAGTCATAAACCAATAAGTTGGAATATCAACTTAGTCAAAACGAACACCATAAACATCCACAATAGAAATAACCACCTCCAAGGAATTTGTGCATGTCTCAAATCTTGAAAACAATGAATCAGACGATCCACTTTCTAAAACTCTGAATGTTGAACCTTTGAAGGGTATCACCTAGAACAATCTTGAATAAATAGTAACATGTATATGCATTGTAGTCATTAGTATTATCTTGCATCTAGGGAATTATAACCATTATTTGTTTTCCATCCATCCCATGTCCCATCTTTCAAATCCGTGCACATAACATATTTGACATGCATTCTCATAGCAAGTAAGAAAATGCATATTTCATATGAGACGTTGTTTCTAATCTTCAAACTGTCATATATATATATATATATATATATATATATATATAGAGAGAGAGAGAGAGAGAGAGAGAGAGAGAGGCTACAATGAGCTGCTCATTTTCGTGAGCAGAATGAGCATCTCACTTTTTGTCCGTTGATGGACGATCTCACATCCTACAGTGAGGCGCTAGGTGAGCCAATCATGTTCTTTCTAAATGAAAATTTTAAATTCTCATCCTACTCTCCCCCTTCCTCTCTCCCGCTGCTCACTCATAGGATGAGAATGTAAAATTTTTATTTAGAAAGAATATGATTGGCTCACCCAGCGCCTCACTGTAGGACGTGAGATCATCCATCAACGGACAAAAAGTGAGCTTCTCATGCTACTCACGAAAATGAGCAGCTCATTGTAGCACATCTCGCTCTCTCTCTCTCTCTCTATATATATAACCTACCTTAATGTAATCTCAAAATCTATTCCATAAGCAATCACAACCTATCTAAAATAAGACTTCAAAATTTAATATATAAATCACAACCTAAAATGTTTAAATCACAACTTGTATAATAAGCTTTCACAACCTACACTAAAGTCGCAATTGCTAATGTATTAAAAATCTACAACATACGTACAATACTGCTTCACAACCAAACAAGTTGAAGTGATCTTTCTTATTCTCTCGGCCCTTATAGCCGTTAGTAATGTGATTCCAAAACGCAATGTAAACATCATTTATCTGAGAATATGTAGAAAATGTATCTAAGTCAAGTTTATTTCATCATTTCCTAAAACTTCATGTCTACCAAGTCATCTAGCTTCTGTAAGAGGAATACCGCAATGTGATATAGCAAGGACACAACCTAACCTTTTATGCTACCTGTAACTTTTTGTTCTCAAACTTTTCCCGTATATCCTTTGTAGTGATTTTATTACCCTTCTTCGATAACATTATTTTTGAAGGAGCTCTTGGTATGGTGGGAAAACTTACTTGCTGGATTGGCTCCTCTGTACAATGACAACCTCAGTATAATGCACATATTCATGGGCTTAAGGCTCACTCTCTGCCCACCCATTGTAAATGTCATACCATTGTCCCTCGCAACTAATATGTGGTTGACTTTTCTATAATACATATCAAATAAGACACGAAAATAAGTTTTCATGACATGCTCATACACAACTCCCTTTGCCTTTGGTATGATGCCGAAAAGCTTTGAAGTTGAACATTTGTACTTAACTCTACCAATATGTATAATTTAATGCAATATTAATCTAGCATCCAAGAATATATGCATTATTATGCATAATTATAGGGCACACATTAAGCATAACCAAACACAGTCAGTTCCACTACAACCCATCACAAAGACCTCACAGTCTCAACATAGCAATCTAACACAGTATCCCAACCCTCTCAATTAACCTTCACAACTATACTAAAAGCATCATGAACTAGGGCTGGGAATCGGGTCGGGTCGGGTAAAATAGGGTCGGGTCGCCCTTTACCCTACCTAAATAGGGTCAGGTAATTACCCGACCCTATTCATGAGTAGGGTCGAGAATGGCCGACCCTAACCCTACTTTGATCGGGTCGGGTCGGGTAATGATCCGACCCTACTTTTAAAAAATAAAATAAAAATAAGTAATTTTATTTGCTAATCTAGTATTTAAAAAGTCAAAATTGACCTTTATTTGACTAAATTTTAATATAAATATGGTTAATATAAAGTTTTTGGTGATTTAAAACTAAAATTATATTTAAAAATTAGATTATTCAATATTAAATGTATATTATAATATTTTATAATATGTACATCGGGTAAAATAGGGTTGTGCGGGTAATTCGGGTAATTACCCTACCCGACCCTATTTTAAATAGGGTAAAATTTTCAAACCCGCACCCGACCCTATTTTGCAATAGGGTCGGGTCGGGTCGGGTAATTTTAGGGTCGGGTCGGGTCGGGTAATAGGGTCGGGTAGGATTTTCCCACCCCTATCATGAACCCCCTGAAATTGTGCCAATAACAAGTCCCGCCACAACTTCTCAACTTTTGCCCTTCACAACCCAATGACTGCAAGCATAAAAACTCTAAACAAACCATCACAACCAACAATGTATATTATAAGCACAACCATCATAACTATTTAAACATACGTATACATCGCAACCCAGGGAACAATCGCAACCACTACACAAGCATCACAACCATAAAATGGCATAGTTAACGCCGTCTCGTTTTGCCCAAAAGTGTTGTTCCAACTATCCAAGGGCAACTTCGCTTTTTTGAAAAGTTCTAAGTGCTTGGGAGCGCGTGTAGGACCAAACTAGATAATAACCCTCTGGAACAAAGTGGATACTATAGTAGCTTTAGAGTATTTTGGTTAAACTTTACTGGGTCTCTATGAAATTAACCCATAATAAAAGTAGTTTATTTGAAAAAAAACTGTTATCTAATCTAATCTAACTAACTACTATAAAAAGCACCGGTTGTATTTTAATTTTTTAGTCAAAATTTCCGACTAATGACCTTTAAGTTGTGTTAATTCTGTGATCAATCTCTGCCCTTTCATAACATGGCCTTAAAACCACTATGGTAGGAGTGGTTGTGCTAGGGCGGCCAATGGTTAAGAATAATCTTTCTACCGTCTTAATTTTACTATATAGACACTAAATGGATCTGATAAAATAATCTAATGATTGATTAAGAATATAATCTTATCATCCATGTACTAAATGGAGTTGATAATGGATAATAGGATTTCCACATTCACTCTTGGTATAATTATTATTTATCTACAATTCTGTGTGTGTTTTGCAAAACATGGGATACATAAGTAAAGAAAACCCTCTCTTACGGTGTTTATCTTTTGGCCTCCTAACACCAGCAGCTCCCCAGCACCAGCACCAAGAACAAATGATGAAGCTTAATGAAGTTCTATACAATATTACATTGTAATTAGAACGTATAATTTGAAGCTACTAAACAATGTGATATTGTGAATGGTTTAAAATTTATGCAACTTTTGTATGATTGATCCCATTATCATAGGGCCTCTTCTCAAAACATACAATCGGTTTCTTTCAAAGTGTTTGGCTGTTTTAATTGCAAAGGGAGTTTAAATTGTGTGTAAAAATATAGGACGTGCAGGATCAAACACAAAGCTGAAGATGTTACTATATGGTTGTATCAATTAACAGGTAGTGTTAACGGATGATCTATCAACTAAATGGATAATGGATATGAACAAGATCTGGTTCTAGGCACCTAAGTTGTAACTTGGGTCATTGTCTTATGAATCCGAAAATTTGGGAAGTAGGAAATCCTAACTGCTATATCAAGGCTATTGTCACAATGCTACAGTTGCTATTATAGACAAGGCCTTTTAGGAATAAAACAAATTGAAGATGAGTTGTAGTCAACTGCATATACTTTTGTTTGAACTCACAATTTTGGGGTAAGCAGATATTCTCGTTTTAGTTTTTGCTAACATTTTTTGCTTGGGTATATAGTATAGTCGTGTTTATTGAGTTCATGCTCATATTTAGACAAGCCATTTTTCTCATATAAATTGCACGTGTGCCATTCCTAGTCTATTGATTTGTACTTGAATTATGCATTTTATTAGCTCATAAACTTATGTTTATGTTAGTGTTTGATTATATTTTAGTGATACTTTAATGTAGTTTTTGGTTTTTGTAGGAAAAATAAGCATAAGCTGCAAATGTGGTGAAAATTGACTTCAATAGTTGAATCTTTATAACTTCGTGTCCATATCTCTGATTCAAGTTTTATTTAAAGTTCAAGAAGTCAGCTTTCCAACGCCACCAACCACGCGTAATTTTGAGTTCGGAGCGAAAAGTTAAGAATCGCTACAACAAAAATGGCCTTTAACAACGGAAGAAACCGTCACTGAATCTGTCAAATTTATCGCGACGGATTTTTTCCGCCGCTAACCCGTCGTTATAAGTGCCGCTAATGATATTTCGACGGAAAAATGATAATCCGTCGCTAATATCTTTACTAACAGTTTTACCGACAGATTTATTTCTGTTGCAAGTTATTTTAGCGACGGTTTACTGCCGCCGGTATAAATTTTTAGCGACGGTAAAGTAGACGTTAAATACCTATTTCGACGGTTTGAGGTCATTTGTGACAGATTTTATCTGTCGGTAAAGATTTCGAAAAAATAAAAAAAAATGGCAGCTTTATGCTGCTACTTTGCTAAATGTGGATAACAAGCATTATTCATAAGTGATAAATGTTAACAACTTTATAAATACATTTGTAGAACTAAAACAATGAAGTTGTTATTTCTCCCAAGGAATACAAAAGTGCTCTTAGCTAAAATTACCCCTAACTAATTCCCATGTTGTGATATGCCTTTAAGAGCAACCGAAGCTATCCCCTGCAATATTACAAAGAAATGACATAAAAAATTGTAATAGATTATGTGGAGTGGAAGTGCAAGCAACTCAAAATTGCTACGGTATGTAATATCCTAAAATTTTCAAGGCAAGGTGAAAACAACTTCTGACATTTAATTATCACTATATCAGCTACAAATCTCAACACCATATACCAACCTGTATAAGGATTTTCTTTTCATATTCCTATTTAAGAGCGGACATCAAGTCACGGAGAAGCTTTGAATAATCCTGCATAAGCAAATTAACACTTGTAAATATGGGAAACATGTAATTATTGAAACCAAAAAATAAAGGGATTAGACATGGTGACTCCCCCACCACCAATCTCCTTGGGGCTGTGTAAGGCACATCCAGCATACACACCAAGTAAAATGAGATATAAATGGGGGGTGAATTGAAAATAAAATGGAGGTTCAAACTCAGGACCTCTGCTATGTCATGTTCTGACTATCAGACCGAAAGGGGCACCAACTCCCCCTTGGTTGGCTTTCACTAATAAGCAGAAAAGCATTACTTTGATAAAAAAATGGAGTGGCTTTGACTAATATAATAACCAAAAAACATTCCATCCTCACTTGTGAGTAATGCTCATGAGAACGTGGCGAAGCCCGTACACAAAAAAAGGCACCATCAAAGGAAAACCACGCAATATTTGCAATAAGACCCATTGCAGAGGAGGTAAACAACTTGAACACAAATATAGAAAACAACTGGTAGAAAGCAATCTAGGTTAGTTACAGACAACACTTACGAGCTCTTAAAGTTCCTAATTACAAATGAAGTTGAGAAAGGATATATAGCATTTAGTTAAGCAATTACATAAATAGAACCAAACCTAAGGACAGTTTGGTGTTCCTATGTTTAGCCACTGAATTGAAAAGAATTTATGCATAAAAATGCAATAGACAACAAGATCTCCATTCAGATAGTCACCGACTCACCATAGCATATTTACAAATAAACATGGGGGAAGAGGGCCGTACTGCAATCTATCTATACTAGATTTCGAAAAGTGAAGGATGATTTCATACTATCACAACAACTTGTACATATCGAGCTAATTAAGACCTAGTATTGAAGACATGCTTTGTCTTAAGCAAAGACACATTCATTCATTACTACAAAGGAAGGAATTTCTGTTGCTCCTTCAATTACTTGAGCATAAAGATCATGTAAACTTGTTGAGCATATCCACAAGAACAATGAGAAATGACGGCATTAGAGATTAGATCTTAGGTCATATTTTGAGTTGTTTTGGAGATCTTGGAGGCTAGAGAAGAGCAAGAGAAAGAGTCTTTTGAAGGCCAAAGAAGAAGAAGTGATTCATGCCAATGAATACATCATATCAGGCTTTTCTTTTCTCTATTCTTATGTCTAGCTAAACTCTTTATCAAGGCTAGATGAAGCCCTAGATATGTATTTCTACTCTTGATTGTTTAAATTAATAGAGTTGATATGATTTATGCTTAATGCAATTTCATAAGTTTTTTTTAGTGTTTGACCATAGACTTAATTGATTATGAATGGAAAGATCTTGATAATCCCTGTGTCTAACCAAGAACAGGCTTGTGTTGATTCTATGCCCGACTAAGGATAGAGTTAATTACATTATAGTGGATGAACTTGTGTGTCCGACCAGGGACATAGGTGAATTCATTGGTGATTTATGTGTCCGACCAAGAATATGAGTTACCGTGTCATATAAATTTGTGCGAGATAATAACTGAGAGTAGTAATTACATGTTTAGTGGTAGATTCAAAGTCTTGATATTTCTCCATATTGGTTAAATCCACTTAGAGTAGTTAAAAGTTTACTGTTTTTTAGATTAAATCAAAACTGCTACTTTTCTTCACTTGAGTTTGGTAGATTATTCATCCGTCCATGAGGTTCGACCTCCCTTAAATACTCACTGTAGTACAATTGCCTTGTGCACTTGCAAGGGTTTAAATATTAAACGATCAAGTTTTTGGCGCCATTGCCGGCAAGTTTGATATGCACACGAAGTTATAAAGATTCAACCATTGAAGTCATTTTTCACCACATTTGCAGCTTATGCTGATTTTTCCTACAAAAACAAAAAATTACATTAAAGTATCACCAAAATATAATCAAACACTAACATAAACATAAATTTAGGAGCTAATAAAATGCATAATTCAAGTACAGATCATCTATTAAAAGTGGTCAGAGGCCCATGCTATGAATGGTCCTAGGTACTAGTCTCGTTAAAAGCGTTAATACCCAATTATATTCCACATGCCGTGCATAAAATATACAATAAATGAATAAAGATTTTTGTTTCCTAACAGCTTGAGCTTTTGGAAAACTTGGTTATCTTACAAGTATCACCTAGATACCCCTATAAATTTTGTTAGAAGTGGGCATTAGATTAAATGGGTCAAACCCATATGGTATAGAGAGAGCCCACTTTGTATTGAATGAGAATCACACATGTAAATTGGTTGAAGAAGTGAATAGTCCCACATCGCCTAGAAGAAGGTGATATTGTTGATATATAAGACACAAGTTTGGCCTTTCAAGTTAGGCCTTTAGGCCAACCCACTTTTGTGGGGGAGAGACATGTTGGACCCATGCATCTAGGTGAGCTAACCCACACACGCACGGCGTCCATCCGTCCGGCTCGGCTTGGTTCGGTTCGGTTCGCACGGGCAGCCGGTTGGGTTGGGTTGGGTCAACAAGATAATTATTTTCGGACAAATTCATTTGGTTTGGTTTTTTAATTTATTTGGTTTGGTTTCTATTAACCAAAATGGGTTCGGTTTGTTTTCATTAAAGAATGAGTCCATTAACGGATGGACGCATCCATTCAAACGGGAAAGGGTGTCTTCAACGAGATTTTCTATAAAATCATGAAAAACGGTTTCTGCATAAAATAGAATTATGAATTTTCATCTTCTTTCTTTTTCTCAAAACTGTGATAGCATACATACTGTGGTTCGTTGCATGTACTGTGTTGGAGGTGCTCCTACAGTACGTGGTTGATCGTCTTATCCTCGGAGGCAGACGCCCAAGAGTCCTAATCACCATTAAGGAGTGCGAATTCTGTCTTAAGGACATAACGATTTTCTTGATTCGATCATCAAAACTTTGATTAAGAATTTTCATCATCATATTTGCAAAGGTACGAAGAATAATAACATAAAAGTAATAACAAATTTAACCTTTGACTTATTAGTATCTCCATCATACTGGTCATGTTTATAGGTGTTGGACTTATGTGGGCGTTATCCGCATTCAGTCCTCGATGCTCATGCAGGGCGAGAATCGATCGCGTCGTCAATGTATCCAGCTACGGGTTAAAAAGACCTTCTACAACTTTGTAATCTAAATACGAACGAAATAGGGATAAACTAAGAGAAACTCTTCTCCTGAAGCAATATAAACAAATATCAAAACTCCATCGAAGCCTCGTGCGGCATTCATTTTATATAATCATAAGCCCTAATGGCATAAATTGTAATTAACTAGAACTCCTTATTAGCCAATTAAAGAACTCCTAAAATAGATAGACTCTTAACTAAGGAAATTAAAAACCAACTCTAAATGGAATGCTGCTGCTGGAGTCCGTAGATGGTGCATGGTGACGTCATGCATGGGTGGGACCCACATGCTTTGGTTCATCCAGTCAAAATCTCCGTATATTGCAAACCTGTACGAACTATATCAGATGCTCGCAAATTTGAGCTGTTTACTAGAAAAAGTGTCAGAACACAATTATGTAGGGAATGCCAGCTCGCCGATATATCAGCGATATGCCGAACACAAACCGATACCGGTTTCGGACCGATATATCGGTCTTTTTTGAAAAAAAAATATTTTTTTTAAAAAAATGAAACTTTCATGTTTGTTTTCTATCCTAATATGTATTTTTATGCATATTTTGAAATCTATTATTTGTTTAAATTAGTATAACTCATTTTAGAAGTTAGATTGTGAAAATATATGGTAAAAACTAGTTTACACAATATCTCCGATATATATCCGATATTTCGTCTCTTAGGCCGACCGATATTTTACCGATATCCGATACGACATTCCATGGTCTGCACTCTGCACATGAATGAAGTTTCAATTGCACATAAAGCGGGCGAACATGAAGGTTGATTGCAATTTGTGAGACTAGTAATCCACTCGTTTTCCATTTTGCCTACCATATTACTGAGATAATTGGCTATAGGATATGCTCATCAAAGCTCCAATTGTTAGTGGCAAACTTAACCTTAAGCTTCAGCTAAAGGCCACAGTCCAAGGGCAGATGTGCGCAGTTTGAGTTCGCTTATCTCAGCATGTGATCTTATTTTATCGCACCCAATTTTTCGATTGGCAATCAACAAATGGCAATTCAATTTACGATTTCTCATTTATGGACATTGATAAGATCCTTCCTTTATCAGCACCTTTAAAATGAATTATTCCTCCATCCCACTTAAGTATCCTATTTGGTTGTTTAGCAAATATAAAAGTACTCCCTCAGCCTGGGATTATTAGTTGCTTTTGGTTTTCCAAAATGAAATAAATGAACTGATTTCAGTTCACTTTGGCAAACCATATGTATCTAGGATTTGCCTATATACTCTTGAACGTAGCCGAAAACACAGCTTTCGACCCCAATTCAACAACTTAATTTACTCATGAACTTAGCTGGAAACACAGTTTTCTACCCCTATTCAACAACCTAATCTACTCATGACTTCTCATATATTGTGTTTTTGGCAATGTTCATGAGTATTTGTAGGTTCTCATAACTTCATAAGTCAATAGAATCGAACTTAGGTTTTTGTTTGTCATGGGGATTAAGTTGACTCCGTCAATAATTAATGATGTCACTTAATTTATCGCATGCATTCACGAGAACCTTGGGATTTATAGGAACTTACACATAATTTTTAGGACATATGTTCATCAAGTGACGACTTCGGTGTACATTTCAGACGTCTATGGAACTCACTTATTAGATAAAGAACAGCTTAACTCATCTTCTCCTTTCATTTATCTAGCACATCCTATTTCGTTATTAATTATGTTAATACCAACGTGAAGTGAGCTTCCCTCTCTGTCTATCTCCTATCAATCAGGATTGTTGTTACCATAAAAGTGACCTGATAGATGTTATGAAAGCAGCTAACAAACACTAAACAAAGCTTAGTTTACGGTAAGTAATTGTCTTTGTAAGTAGAAGGATGACCACAAATTTTTTTGTTTTTTTGTAAATTCTAAACTGTTATATTGCACAAAATAAACTGTATGTAATGTTGTAACAATTATCAGTTGATTTTCCTACGAGGGTCTTGAGTGCGTTCAATTACGTCACGATTGTTGGGATTCTTTGGTCATTGCATTAAAATGTGAAAAAGACTTCGAACTATAGGGATTGTGTGTAACGTTTCCTTCTAAATGTGAGCTTGGTGGTCATTCTATCATTTTCTAGATTTTTAGTTATAACGAAAAGCTTTCGATATAGAGTTTCATTACAAAAAATAAACACTTCCAGTATTCCCGTAGACGGTTTAGTCCTTATCGTACCTAGTTGCCTTCCTAAAAAGAGACAAAAGAGTAAATCAAGATTGATAATTGACCAATGTCGTCTTCATTTGTATTATTGAGAAAACTGTTAGATTGCGGCTCGTTTTGGACCCTTTATTAATTTTGTTTATTCTTGAAAAACCCTCATCTACTCATGGAGGTGTTAACTCGGACAGTCTCTTGGGCCCTTGCCTCATATCAACTGCAACATTTCTCCTCTAGGGATATGCAATGAAATCACATTAGAAGAGCAAATGGTTGAAATGAAGAGGGTATCATCTTGGAGCATGACCTTCGAAAATTAGGGAACCTTTATACTCTCACTACAGATTAACCAATTGAGCTTCCATTTTTAACTGATTGCATAAGCTTTACGTGTCATTTAATCAGCTTCAGCTTTTGCTTAGCTTCGTCGTCGTCGTCGTCTTCTTCAGTTCTTTGTTTGATTTTTTATATTGAAGGGTTCATCTCTAATCCGATTTCTTTTTGTCAAATGTCAACATCTCTAATTCTAATTGGCCATACGGTCGAGCAACTTCTTAAAAATCCTAATCAATTGAAATAAAAAGGATATGATCAAAGTCTTAATCTGCCACCATGAGAAATTGACATCATTGCCGCCGACGTATATTACAAAGTTAGAAAATATGGCGCCACCCATGGACGTAGGCCGCAGGCTGCTCGCAATAAATCCACCCTACTTCAAGGCCATTTCCAGAGCAGCCACTACCATCATGGAAGAAACAGATAGCAAAGCGCCTCACGTAGTCCTCGTGCCCACTCCGTGCATAGGCCACCTGTGTTAGAATATACAATAAATGAAAAAAAAAATTCATTTCCTAATAGCTCGAGCTTTTCAAAAGCTTATTTATCTCACATGGTATCAAAACTCTAGGCTATGAAAGGTCCTAAGTTCATGGTGCGTTTGGAAGTGAAAATACTATCAGGCGTGACTGCCTTTTAGGGTGAAAATTATCAACCCTGGAAATAACTGATTTGTGACAAATAATTGGGAGTATAAAAAAGGTCTTTTCGAAATGTGAAAATTTTCACATTGATTTTGTGAAAGGTAAAATCCTGTTTAGGAACTGATCATAAATCATACCGATTTGTGTTTGGAAAGGAATACTCGACAACAACATTATTGAGGCTCAAAAGGATGGTTATCATATAATCGATTACACTATAGCTTTTAATAGGACAAACTTCAACGATGCATTTTTTACTCATTTTTTATCTGTTTTCGCTAAAAAAAATTTCATTCTTCCTCATTTTTAGTACTCTTTCTTATAATGATGATATCATAAAAATGTTGAGCCACCACGTACTATTTATCGTAGATTTTGTGATATTTTTTATAGATATCAAGATCAATATTAGAATATCATAATGATCAGAAAGAGTATAAAAATAAAGAAGAACAAAAAAATAGCCGAAAATGGACTAAATGAGTGAGATATGAATTGTTAAAATTTGTCCTATTTTAATAGGCGATTATACGATACATTCTGCTCTCGTGTAATCGATTATACGATAGCTTTTAAATGGACAAACTTCAATGATGAATTTCTTATTCATTTTTAATCTATTTTTACCTATTTTTTTCATTCTTCCTCATTTTTATTGTTCTTTCTTATAATGATGATATTATAAAGATGTTGAGCCACTGCGTACTATTTATCGTAGATTTTATAGTATTTTTTATACGATATCAAGGTCATTAGGATATCATGATAATCAGAAAAAGTATAAAAATAAGGAAAATAAATAAAAAAAGCAAAAAATAAACTAAAAATGAGGGAGTTATGATTCGGGAGAGAGAAAGGAGATAGAGCACACCCTGTGATTTTTTCATAGCCCTTTCACATTTTTTTTGCTTTCCAAATGAATGTCAGAAGATGATTTGCTCATAAGTAAAAATTTTCATATTTCACTGTTTTTTCTGCTTTCCAAATGAATGTCAGAAGATGATTTGCTCATAAGTAAAAATTTTCATATCACTGTCAACAGGTATTTTTCACCATTTCAGCTTCTAAATGATGACTGGTCACTTTCAGCCGTGAAAGGTGAAACTTTTTAACTTCCAAACATGCTAGTTTCATTGGAGGCATTTATATCCCAATTATATTAGTTTTGTAGAGGCTTTCACGTGAGGAGGGATCTTAAAATATTCAATAAATAAATAAAGATTTCCATTTCCATGAATTTCTGGGAAACTAAGTGTGGGTTAGGGGTTCTGGAAAATAAAATTTTTTCACGAAAATACTTTTTTCCAGAAAAATAAACTTTCATGGAAAAATAAATTTTCCCGTAAAAAGCTGTTAGGGGTTATAGAAAGTGTTAATGAAAATTTCACTGAAAGTTAATTTTCCGGCCTAGTTAGGGGTTCCAGAAAATGTAAAAATAAAAATGTTCTAAAAAATCTGTTACTAATCCCTTAGAAATAAGATGCAATGTTCCAAAAAGACCATAATTATGCATCCCGTATTAATTATTCTATTACACAAATAATTAAATCCGGTACTATCATCTGGAGCAGCTTGGACTGCATGCTCAAAATAGCTCGCAGCTCGGTCACGATCTTGGTGGAGCTCCCAAATCAGTTTCGCATATTGCGACACAATTTCACCATCCCCAGGCTATGCCAATATTCCTCGTGAGTAGAATTCCTCAGCTTTTGGAAAGTCATTTTTAATCTGTAATGCATTACATACTAGCAAAAATTAGACATTTTCAAATTTCAAGGAAGATCAATTCTTTTGGAATAACCAGTCTATTACAACAAGTCTTACCTGATATAAGGTGGATACTCTCAAATGCCCAACACGCTATTATGATTCTCCATCGTGTACATGAAGCATCTCTCTTTGTTCCACGGGAAGCACTCCCCCACCAAATTTAGAGCCGCAGTCGCTCCAGAAGTGAAAATGCACTTATAATCTTTCGCTGGTGCATTACAATAGTCAAGTACCTAGACCAATTTTTCATTCATACATCCAAACAAATAAAAATCAACACCAAATACTCATAAAACAAACATGAAGTTCCAAAGAGCAAACTTTGCATGCAAAGATTACCTTTTGCATGGCCGCCCAGATAACATCAGTGGTAGTGGAGTTGGAGTCACTTTGGCTATCTTAAGGAAATCGACCCAACATCAAAAGACACTAAAAACATCTTACAAATTAAATGAATTTGCATGAACAAACAAAAGAATATGTGGGTTTCCATAGACATTGCTGCTGAAGTCTTTATAGATGGTTCCATCTGAGATTCCGAATAGAAAGCCGCCCCAGCATGGTCCAGATATACAAGACCTGAATTTCACACCATTCATTGCCTCTCAGTCATTAAATTTTTTCGAAAAAAAAAACAGAGAAATTTTGTCTATGGAGAAGGGAAGTAGGGAGGGAACCATCTAATCTGTTGAATTCGGAGTCCTCCGAATCTGTTGGATAGTCTTGGGGCCATTTGGGTAGCCGTAATCGTCCCTAAATTCTCTCAAAAACTCTTCCTTTTGCTTATCCATCTCTCCCAAATTTTGTGGGTCAATGCCCTCTCGGTTCTGAGGGACTGAGATGCGAAGAACAAGGGAAGGGAAGATGGCGGCCTTGACATGGAGCAGAGTCGTGTGCGGATGAAATGAAATAAGAGGCCTCTCCAATTGTGACAAATCTTTCCAGCGAATCGCTGAGTTGCTTTGCGTCCTCTTCCTCCTCGCCTTCTTCTTCGTATTCCTCTCTTGATCTAGAAGTACAGGCCGAAAAGGAAGGAACGGGTGTCGAGCACTGGATAGTGCCGGCCAGAAATATGGCGGTGATCAAAGAGGTGGCGCCGCCCTGGAGACAGGTGGCCAGAGAGAAGAGAGGTATCG
The DNA here is from genome assembly GCA_039654745.1 of Houttuynia cordata. Lineage (NCBI taxonomy): Eukaryota > Viridiplantae > Streptophyta > Magnoliopsida > Piperales > Saururaceae > Houttuynia > Houttuynia cordata. Next base: position 18,136,810 of record CM077506.1, read on the forward strand.
AGGTCCGGCTGTAGAGAGGAGAAGGTCCGGCGATCTTCGCCGGCGAGGTCGATTCGCCCTCGGAGGAGCGGCTAGGCAGGGAGGGAGGAGAAGCCCAAACCCCCGGGCCCCGACCTTTTTTTTCCGTCCAGAAAACGACTTTCGTACCCTCTGAGGTATGAAAATTTTGGGGTATTTTCGGACCTTTTTTAGGGCTATTTTCGGACCCTCGGGAAAAGTAAATTTTCAGCAGCCCCGCTTTTCTTTAACCCCTGATCCAGTGAGAAAATTATTTTCACGTAAAATGGTTTTCTATTTCTAATTTTCCTTAGTTATCTCACACTCTGCAATCAACTAGCCGATGATCATGGCTTCTCCGTCACCTTAATCACTATCTCCGCCGGCCCGCCGTCGAAAGTTCAGCTGGCCAACATCGAATCCCTCCCAAAATCCATCAGCTCCATCCAGCTCCCCCCGGCCCAGGTCGACGACCTCCCTCCTGACGCCAAGATGGAGACTCGCATCTGTGTCGCCACTGCCCGCTCTCTCCCTTATCTCCATCAGGCGATCAAGGACCTCGCTGCCCACCACCTGGCTCGTCGCCCTCGTCGGGTACCTCTTTGGCACCGACGCCTTCGACATGGCTCGGGAGTTCGGTGCCAAACCATACATCTTTTTCACCGCCAACTGCATGTTACTGTCGCTCTTCCTCCACCTTCCTCAGCTCGACCAGAGAGTCCCAGGGGATTACAGGGACATGAAGGAGCCCCTCAGGCTGCCCGACTGCGTCCCGGTTGAAGGAAGGGATCTCGTAGACCCAGTTCATGATCGCACCAGCGATGCCTACCTCCTGATGCTCGACCACTGCGGCCGCTACAAGGAGGCAGAAGGCATCTTCGTCAATAGCTTCGCGGACCTGGAGCCGGGGGCCATCAGGGGCCTGAAGGAATTCAAAGAACCAGAGTTCCCCGCCAGTTTACCCTATCGGTCCGGTTACACAGAGAGGAACGGGTTCAGCCGATGATGGGTCGGAGTGCTTGAAGTGGCTGGAAGAGCAGCCGGACGTCTCATTGATCTTCGCCTCCTTCGGCAGCGGACCCTGAGGACGGAGTAGCTCAGGGAGCTGGCCATGGGCTTAGAGATGAGCCGGCGACGATTCCTGTGGGTAGAGTCCAAACGATGCGGCGGCCAACTTCAGCTTCTTCAATGCGCAGAGCCAGATGAACCCATTGGACTACCTGCCGGTGGGTTTCCTAGACCAGACAAAGGGGGTATGCCGGTGCCTTCATGGGCTCTGCACGCAGGTGGGTCGTCTTACAAGGCGCTGACTGAGGTGATTAGTGACTGGAGGAAGCCCATCATAAACAAACAGTAATTGGAGCCTCTTAGAAATTTTAGCAAGAAAATGGAGCATCAGATCGACCTTTTGTCTCAGAAAAGGGGTGCATATATTTTTCTGGTACCATTTTTTTCATGCCGGCTTGCTCCTTTCAGTGTTCTGTATGCCCAAAACAAACCTTAGGATTGGGTGCATATGTGGAAGTGGGATCTTAGAGTATAATCATTTACGAACTTTGGTGTAGATAATTTCTCCTGCTGGTGGCTCAATCAACAACCACCACCTTATACTCTCTAGGTGGACATTGTTGAACTTGTCAATTCAAATCCCCGCATGCGTTACAATGTTAGAGCGTACACCGTGATTCTCGTAATCGACAACTCCGACGCATTTTTATCATCGACACTTCCGACGTGGAGGAATCCTAGTTTTGGCTTTAAAAAAAAAAAGCTACAGGAGCCTAACTTTAAGCTCCAAAAATTCCAAGACGAGATGAAGGACAAGCAAGGAAATCTGCCTCACCTAGGGGAAGCAACTGCAATGGTGGTATCTTCATTTAGCAACAAGAAAAATTGTCCAACTTTAATTCGCTATATGATGTGCAACTTGATTTGCCTACTGGGAGTCTCATTTATATGAGACCGATTTTATTTAAGGGGCATGAGACTAGTCTTCTGGGTCGTTGGATTCCGATCCGACTATGCTCCTTAATATAGAGTGCAACACATGCTCATATGGAGCGCCATCAAATGTCAATCCTACGACTACGATTTGAACTGGGCTCATTTAAGCCAAATGAGACTAATCTCATTTAAACTTTTCAATATATATCATAATCATAAGTGTCTTTTCTCAACTATTTGGGGTCGGCGACATGGATCTTACGCCTCCATTCAAGCCTGTTTTGTGCTAAAGAGATAACAAAGTCATATATTTTTTTATTAACTCCTAAGCCTTTTTGGAATATGCCTATCACACAAAACTCTGAGGCTGCCCTCCAATTTACCCACCCCGTATTTATCTCATGCACTACATCACTATCAATATCTCATTATTTATGGATAATGGATCCTGAGTAACGGAAATAATCACACATTGACACTTTTTGCTTATGTATTTCCATTAAACTTCTACTTATAGTTCTACTTACTTTAAAATTAAATTTCATCCACTCAGTCTCAGTCCTACTGATTTTGAAACCTTTTGGTTCTAGAGTTTCTCTCCATAATTCTAGTTTTGCATTTAAACCTACTTTACTCTCATTAATTAAAACTACATCATCTGTAAAAAAAATACATCAAGTATTGCAAATGTCTAATTAGCTAATCTATAACTAAAGCAAAAAGATAAGGATTTAAGGTTGACCATTGATGAAGACCTATTGTAACCGAAAACTCATGGGTTTCTTCTCTATTTTTAAGTCAAAAAGATGGGCTTATATAATTATGATATTATCTTTGATGAATTATTATTTTGCTTCCTACCTCATGCAAAGTTTCGAGGATTTTTTTTGCTATAAAGTTTAGAGGATTTTAACTATTGGCATTTGACTCCTCAAGTATATAATATTTTTTCTATATTATATGAATAGTGGAGAATTTATTAGGTACGCCTCATGTATTTGGACACGAAATCTATTTTGTGGGCCCTCAGGTGAACCATGGAGGTCGCGTTAATCACCTTTAGGTGGTGAGCATGAGTCTCCCCGTCGTACCTAATAATTTCTTAGAATAGTAACTAAATGAAAAGCCATTTCCAAACCAGATATTTACATCCAGGATATGGAAGTAGTGGAGAAAATAAGAAAACTGTACCAACGCTGTCGGTGAGTTATGGAGTTACGTCGAATTGAAGAAAGAGACCCACGTTTTTTTTCCATTTTATGAATTCCTGTACAACTATTATTTAAGGCAATCTTTATGTCCTCCTTTAGAAAAATGATTGAGTGCTTATTCATGGTTTTAGCCTTGTTACTCCAGGCACATTTACAGCTAACGGAGAAGTCCTTGTACTCAGCATTTGATAAAAGACAGCCTTTTAGTCCTTATGAACTATTATAAGCTTTGCTATAATCGGCGTACTTCATAATGTTTTATAAGAAGCCCTTACCTACATATTAAAAGAGAGATCTGTCGCATACTAGCATGTCGACCTCATATTAACTGCAATCGTCTAATATCTACATTATAAAGGAATATTAAATTACCCATCAGAAAAATTTCTGAAATAATTTCCTATCCAGTTATCTGACAGCCACACAAGCGCCAGTGTGGCACTGGCCCTACACGGGTTTTTTTTTACCCTGACCCAATAGGCGTCAGTTGAACCAATGCAAAGTGAGAGACGTGTGTTGAACGGAAGCCTTTGTTCCAAGCGCCTGTTGAACCGATGCATTAGTAGGACAAACTTCAACGATGCATATCTCTCTAATTTTTTATCAGTTTTTGCCTATTTTTTTTCATTCTTCTTTATTTTTAGTGTTCTTTCTTATAATGATAATATCACAAAGATGTTGAGTCATCGCATACTTTTTATCGTAGATTTTGTGATATTTTTTCGATTGGCTATCAAGATCATTAGGATATCATGATGATAAAAAAGAATATTAAAAATAAGAAATAATAAAAAATGGCAAAAATGGACTAGAAATGAACGAGATATGATTCGGTGAATTGTAAATACTATTGCTATTGTAATCGCCCATTTTAAAATGGGACAAACTTTAACAAATCATATCTCATTCATTTCTAGTCCGTTTTTTCACCCCTTTTATTTTGTTTTTCCTTATTTTTCATGCTCTTTTTTTATCATCATGATATCCTAATAATCATGATATTCTATCGAAAAAAAATACCATAAAATATATGATAAATAACATACAGTGACTCAATATCTTTGTGATATCATTATCATAAGATAGAGCACTAAAAATAAGAAAAAATGAAAAAAATGGGTCAGAACGGATTAGAAATGAGAGAGATATACATCGTTGAAATTTGTCCCACTAAAACTAAACTAAGGCTTTTAAAAGTGGTCCGTTCAACCGACGCCATTCGGGTCACAGTAAAAAATAATTCCGCATAGGGCCAGTGCCATGTTGACGCTTTCGTGGCTGTCAGATAACCTGATCGAGAATTATTTCATAAGTTTTCTCCGGATAGGTAATTTTTTTTAATTATTATTTAATAAATTCTCCAATATTAAAACAAGGATCCCTTGTACTGTACATTTTTTAATGTGAGAAAGCCCCTATCTCATAATAAAGGAGTAGCTAGCACTGAGGAAGTGTGCAAGATCAGAGAGTAGCAATTGCTTATGGAAGAAGAGAGCAAGCGGCCGCACGTAGCCTTCCTCTCTGTTCCCGGGATAGGCCATGTGATCCCAGTCGGCGAGTTCGCAAAGCGACTAGCACATGACCATGGCTTCTCCGTCACCTTCATCACCGTCTCCATCGGCCCAACCTCCAACGCCCAACTGCCTACCTCGACTCTCTACCAAAATCCCATCAGCTATATCCAGCTCCCACCAGCCAAGCTCGACGATCTCCCTCCTGATGCCAAGGTAGAGACTCACATCTTCTTCGCCGTCGTTCGCTCCCTTCCCCAGCTCCGCCAGGCAGTCAAAGAACTTGCTGCCGCCACCCGGCTTCGTCGCCTTCGTCGGCGACCTCTTTTCCACCGAGGCCTTCGACATCGCCCGGGAGTTCGGCATCAGGCCTTACATCTTGTTTACCTCCACCTGCATGTCATTGTCGTTCTTCCTCCAACTTCCCCAGCTTGACCAGACAGTCCAGGGGGAGTACAGGGACATGAAGGAACCCCTCAGGCTGCCCGGCTGCGTCCCGGTTTCTGGGAGAGACCCTCGTGGACCCCGTTCAAGATCGAAAGAATGATGTCTACGGCCTCCTGCTCGGCCACAGCCGCCGCTACAAGGGAAGCAGAGGGCATATTCATCAACACCTTCGTGGATCTCGAGCCAGGGGCTGTCAAGGCGCTGAAGGAGACAGAACCGGAGTTCCCCCCTGTTCACACCCATCGGCCCTCTTACGCTTACCGGAGCGGGTTCAGACGATGATGGGTCGGAGTGCTTGAAGTGGCTGAACGAGCAGCCGGAGGGCTCAGTGATCTACGTCTCCTTCGGCAGCGGTGGGTCTCTGATGACGGAGCAGTTCAATGAGCTTGCCATGGGCTTGGAGATGAGCAGGCAGCGGTTTTTATGGGTTGTAAAGAGCCCAAGCGACGCGGAGGCCAACGCCAACTATTTCGCCAGCGGGAACGAGAAGGACATATTCTACTTCCTGCCGGAGGGCTTCCTGGACCGGACCAAGGGGGTGGGCCTTCTGGTGCCGTTATGGCGCCTCAAGTGAAAGTACTGGCCCACTCGGCGACGGGCGGGTTCTTGACACACACTGCGGGTGGAACTCGACTCTGGAGAGCCTTGTGCACGGGGTGCCCCTGCTGGCTTGGCCGCTCTACGCAGAGCAGAAGATGAACGCGGTGATGCTGGTAGAGGGGTTGAGGGTGGCGCTCCGGGCCAGGCGCAACGAGAGGGGAGTGGTGGAGAGGGAAGAGGTGGCGAGGGTGGTGAAGGAGCTGATGGAAGGGGAGGAGGGGAAGGAGCTGCGGAGCAGGATGACAGAGCTGAAGGAGAGTGGGGCAAGGGCTCTGGGGCCAGGTGGGTCGTCTTACAAGGCGCTGACTGAGGTGATTAGTGACTGGAGAAAGCCCAACCACAAGGAATAGTAATTGGAGAACTGGTCTTTCTTTCTTTATCTTTGTGGCTTGTTTTATTTTGAAAAGCTATATCAGCGTGCCATTTTGCTTTTTCTCATGGGGGTTGCTTCTTTCATGAACGTACTCAACAAATTGATGTTAATAAGACGGTCTGTAGTGCTATCTTTGTATAGATTACAAGTAATCTTTTGTTGTTGATTGGAGTAATAAGAATTGGAAAATACTTGTTCTTGGCTTTTTTTTTCAAGGCCGGCAATGTTGTGGCCTGTGGGCCTCGCTTTCTTTTATTTTTCTTTTATTTTTTGATAAAAGAGAATAAGTGCTTCATCTTTGCCAAAGTCTTCAATTGTTTGATCTTCTCTAAATACCACATCTCTACTTCTAATGAGTTCTTATTCTTTAGTCCCACATCCTATAACCAAACTCATCATTACCATATCCCAAGAAAATACACTCAATAGACTTGCCATCTAACTTTGTCCTTTGCTCTTTTGGGACATGCACAAATGCCTTGCAACCAAATACCTTCAAGTGTGAGTAAGAGGGGATCTCTACCACTCCACACTTTTTCCGGTACCTCACAATCCAATACATATGAAGGAGACCGATTAATCAAGTAGCAAGCGGTGCTCATAGCTTCACCCCAATAGCTCTTCGGAAGCTTTGCTAAAGATAACATACTCCAAATTTTCTCCACTATTGTCCGGTTCATCCTCTCCGCCACACCATTGTGTTGAGGAGTATAAGGCACCGTTTTCTCATGCCTTATCCCATACTTACTACAATAATCATTGAACTTCCTTGAAGTATACTCTCCCCCATTGTCGGTACGAAGACATTTAAGAAGTTTCCCGGTTTGCCTTTCAACCATAACATGAAACTTTTGAAAAGTGTCAAACACTTCATCCTTACTCTTTATGCCATATCCCCATACTTTTCTAGATGCATCATCAATAAAAGTAAGAAAGTACAAAGAGCCACCAAGTGTTTTCTCCTCCATTGGTCCACAAACATCCGAATAAACAAGATCAAGCACATTTATTTTTCGGGTACTACTTGTAGAAAATGAAGCTCTATGTTGTTTACCAACTAAACAATGATCACAAGGAGTCAAAGAAGTACCTTTCAAGTTTTGGAGTGCATTCTTCTTCATCAAGAGTTCCAAAGCTTTCTCACTCATGTGGCCAAGCTGCCGATGCCACAAGTTAGCGGATGAGTCCTCAAGGGTAGCATTTACCTCACCCTTGGATAGTTGACCCTCGGTTTTGTAGAGAGTACAACATTTTTTCCCCCTTGCCACAACAAGAGACCCCCTTGTGAGCTTCCACATACCTTTGCCAAAATGTGATTCATAGCCTTCATCATCAAGTATTCCCGTTGATATGAGATTCAACCTCAAGTCCGGAATGTGTCTTACATCCTTAAGAATCAACTTGTGACCCACACTAGTCACAAAGTGCACATCTCCCTTCCCAACAATTTTCGAAACTCCATCATTTCCCATCCTCACCACCCCCAAGTCGCCCGACTCATATGTAGTGAAGAATTTTCTATAAGAAGTTGCATGGAAAGATGCTCCGGAATCCACAACCCAACTAGTTGCACTTGTTGAACTCAAACAACTTTCATCACAAATATAAACCATAACAAGATCTTTACCTTTTTCCATAGCATTAGCTTCTTGAGCTTCCTTGCCTTGCTCCTTTAGTGAACCTTCCTTTTGTTCATTTAAGAACTTCTTACACTCCCTCTTAAAATGCCCAAGTCCACCACAATGAAAACATTTCATCCCCTTTCGGGATTTTGACCTCTTGCCATCTTTACCATTCTTTGGACCTCTACTCTTTGACCTTCCTCTTCTTTGTTCGGAAATAAATGCTTGAGATGAAGACCCCAAGGACTTTCTCCTAACCTCTTCATTCAACAAGCTACTTGTGACTTGGCTCATAGAAAGCACTCCATTTGGTGCCGAGTTACTAAGAGACACCACAAGAGTCTCCCAACTCTCCGGTAAGGAACTAAGCAACAATAAAGCTTGCAACTCATCATCCAAGCTCATCTTCATAGTTGCCAATTGATTTACAATGCTTTGCATTTCGTTCAAATGCTCCGCCACCGAACCATTCTCCTTAAACTTCAAGTTCACAAGCTTCCGGATCAAGAAGGCTTTGTTTCCCGCGGTCTTTCTTTCATACAACTCATGTAGTTTATCCCAAAGAACTTTTACATCAACCTCATTAGACACATGGTGAAATACAACATCATCCAACCATTGTCTAATACATGCTATGGCTTTTCTATTCTATTTCTTCCAATCATCTTCCTTTGTGTTCTCCGGCTTCACTCCCAAAACCGGTTCAAAGAGATCCTTAGAATACAAAAGATCTTCCATCTTAGCTTTCCATATCATCCAATTACTCCCATTCAAGCTAATCATCCTTGTGTTGTGATTCTCCATCTTAGTAAACTCAAAGATAACTTCCAACCTTAGCTCCGATACCACTTGTTGGGAAAAATTATACTTTTTCCCTCTTTTGAGTTAGCCACGAAACAAGATCAAATACACACTTCTCCACACCCACAATGATGCAAGTGAGTATTCTACACCTCCTTGATGTAGGATGCACAAGTTATCATACACACAAAGCAAGATTAGCAAAAGAGCAATTCATCGAACACTTGAAAGACACAAATTTAACGTGGTTTACCGCCAAAACAACGGCTACATCCACGAGGTCTAGAGACCAAATGCACTACTACCAACTTTGGATACACTCTACTTAATAGAGATTACATCAACAAGCAAGGGTAAATGCCCTCTTACAAACTAAGGAGAAATCTCACCTTTAGGTGAAACACAAATCATAGGTGGTTTGTGGTATGACAACTTGTGCATCCTACATCAAGGAGGTGTAGAATACTCACTTGCATCATTGTGGGTTGTGGAGAAGTGTGTATTTGATCTTGTTTCTTGGCTAACTCAAAAGAGGGAAAAAGTATAATTTGTCCCAACAAATAAGACGGTCTGTAGTGCTATCTTTGTATAGATTACAAGTAATCTTTTGTTGTTGATTGGAGTAATAAGAATTGGGAAATACTTGTTCTCGGCTTTTTTTTTTCAAGGCCGGCAATGTTGTGGCCTGTGGGCCTCGCTTTCTTTTATTTTTCTTTTATTTTTTGATAAAAGAGAATAAATACAATCAAAATTCTTTACGGACAAGAGCAAAGAACTGACCACTACTATCCAGACTCAAAGCACGCCTAATTTCCTGAGGAGTTTTTAACCAGTATACATATTATTTTGAAATAGCAAAGTTGGCCAATAAATCAGCTACTTGATTCTGCTGCCTGAAAACGTGATAGAACTTCATAGAACTGTGATTTGATTTGATCAATCGAATCTGTTGAATATAACTTCTGATACACCATGGTTCATTAGCATCCAAATTGTTGATAAACGAAATAACCACTTTGGAATCTCCTTAATATGAATGTGGTTGATGTTTAAATGAAGAGCTAGTTGTAGTCCCAATAATTAGCAGCATTAGGAACTTGAATTTGACGGGCATATCTGTTGTATTCCTGTGGAGAACACGAACAAAATCAAACGCCGTGGTGAAAAAGAGGAAGAAGAAGAAGAAAAATAAGAAGAAGAAATAGCTTAGTCATTCTATAGTTCAAATAAGAGAGGAAGACCCCCTTATAAAGAGGTCTCCATTACAACTATGACGAAATAATGACGACATGATTACCTAATCATGTCTTATTACAACTTGGACTAAAAAGAAAACTAATCCTAGATAGATAAGCAACCTAAATTAGATAATGTGTCTTAAGTTGTGTTGACATACACAACACTCCACCACGCTCCGCTTTCGCCTTGTCCTCAAGGCGACCAAGTAAAAAAATGCTCTATAAGCGGCACAAAAATGGCAATGGTCAGAACACGCTCTTCGCTGGCGTGAAGAATGACCTCGAAGTTAGCGAAGATCTCGCCTTGCTTGGGGGTGGCCGATGATGTTGCATATGGTGCGGGCGCAGTTCCATTGAGGCAATTCATCGAACAGGTAACGGACGTAGTTGTGCATAAAAAGATGGAAACTGGTGAGGCTGCGGACAAGCTTGGCCAGCAGGTAGTGGCTCTGCAGACCTGCGAAGAAATGGATAGTTGTGATTCTTAAAGGTACATCAAAACAAAGGGAAAGTGATTAGAAGTAGATAAAAGAGAGGAGGAACTTCAACTTGTTTACGCAACTGCATACTAAGGCCAAGACAGGCAATCTGCATAAAGAAACAAAAGATCTTTCAGCTAATAATGCACGCTAGCCCATGCCGTCCAAGTCGATTAACTACACAGACCAAATCTCTTCCCTTTACTAAAGCAAAGCATGGTGGTCAGGTCAATGAGAGGCTGACCAGCAATTGTCGATATGCAGACTTTTTCGTCATAATATAATGTTTTTGTTATGGGAAAAGTTTAAATGATACCGCACTTATTTGGCTTCCATGACTTTTTTATTTTTTCATACAATCACATGTAAATCTTTCCCTAAAAAGGAAAAAAATAGAAAATCCTTTGTAACCCAGCGGGCTAGTGATTTTTCCTTTGCTTTGGGCCCCAGGCCCCCCACCATTGAACCAGCACCACACGCTATATTCCCTTCCGATCATGGAATTCCGTATCGAATATTGGTAAAATATTGGTCGATCAAAGAGATAAAATATCGATGGTCGAAAATTAGTTTTTACCATATATTTTCACAAACTAACTTCTAAAATAAGTTATACTAATTTAGACAAATCATAGATTTCAAAATATGCATAAAAATGCATATTAGGATGGAAAACGAAAGGAAATTTTTTTTTAAAAAAATCCAGTTTTTTAAAGCATTTTTTTTAAAAAAATAGCGATTGAAACCGATATATCACCAATATTTTAAATTTAAAAAAAAACGATATTAGACCGTATCGTTATCGGGTGGGGTCCGATATCGATATATCGGCGATACGGAATGTAAGACATTGTTCTAATATGAAAAAGTTTATATGAAACATGGCTCACCCGCATCTACGTGAGCACCGAGTTACTAAGAGCCATCATATTTTGATCTGACTGTGCTAGGGGCAGGTGGGTGATTCAAACTTACATGCCTTCTGATTTGAGTACTCCTGCCATTGGATCAAAATCCAACGGCACCAAGTGCCTCGACTCATACAAACATGTGGGCCGTGCCTCATATAAAGTGGATCTTCTAATATTTGGTGTGAAATGTTAGAAACACCCCCCTCAAATCCTAGCGTGAGGACGTACATTGAATAATTTGTCCATCCGAAGCATGAAATTCCGTATCGACGATATATCGATATCGGGCCCCACCCAATAAAACGATACGGTATAATATTATTTTTTCAAAAATTTTAAAATATGGCCGATATATCTCTATTTAAAAAAATACTTTTAAAAAATTGGAATTTTTTTTAAAAAGAAAAAAAACAACTTTCCCATTTGTTTCCCATCCTAATATGCATTTTTATGCATATTTTAAAATCTATGCTTTGTCTAAATTAATATAACTCATTTTAGAAGTTAGATTGTAAAAATATATAGTAAAAATTAGTTTTTTTCCACCGATATTTTGTCTCTTTGGTCGTCCGATATTTTACCGATATCTGATACGGAATTCCATGGTTATGCCTTCAAATATAGGATTTTAGCATATAATATGTGAGTACAAGTTCATGGCATTAAACAGTGGAGCCAATTATTCAATCGAGCTAGTTTGAGCCAAGAAGCTCGCTTAGCATACCCGAAACGTGCCTAGAAAGTGTGCATGGTGGAAGCCGTTATATTGTGTGGGCCTCTCATCCTTGAACATGTTTTGAGAAGGTCATCTCAACACATGTTCATCATTACTCATCCCTCATTTATTTCAAATAGTATATATATGAGATTGATTTACGTGAGATCGTTTGCATGTAGCTTGGATGAGCCAGGCCATCTCTATCTATGATCAAGATCTGACAGTGAATGTCAAATAATTTTATAGGTAAGTGTGAATCATCAATGCCATCAAATCTTGATCCGTCAGCTCAATATCACTCAGGCTCATGCAAGCTATATGAGAATGATCTCATTTAAACTTTCCCCTAGTGTTTGTCTGATTCTAAGCAGACTATATTCAATTTACGCAAACTAAGTACTTTTACTGGCTAAAAAATAATGTAATATGTGCCGATTTTCAATATCTTTATACATAATCAATAGAA